>JAWNPR010000039.1:0-600000 GCA_035047405.1 Drosophila stalkeri | reverse complement strand
GCCTTGAGTTCAATGTAATTAACACTTTGCTGTTGCGCCACTGAGACACCTGCTGAGCTGGCTTTTGGCTTCTGTCTGCCAGTTGAGTAATTCGCATTGCGTACCCTTGGCTGGCCCAGCTCCTGGCGAGCCCTGCGCAAATAGTTCAGCTGGGACGGACAAGAGAGTTCGATTGAGGCGATTGAGGCAAAGGAAGAATTTGGGCTAAACATCTTGGCTTACCAGATTGCCGCGTCCCACATACTCCATGATCATGATGTGTGGCCGCCGTATGGTGCAGCAGCCCAGGAAGCAGACCACGTTGTGATGCCTGCCAACACCCTTAAGCATGTTAATTTCCGAGATGAATTCGGCCTCTTCGTCTGCCGTTGGATTTGCTAAATTCCATTTTGCAACGTGCGACTTCAATTTAATTCAGTTCGATGTTAATTTCATTCATTATCATACCCTTCAGCTGTTTGACTGCAACCACCGTCGTGCCTCCCATGCGCCGCAAATTGCTGACAGTCGCCTTATGCACGCGCCCAAAGGCGCCTTCGCCCAGCACTCGGCCAATGTCAATGGCTGAGTGCGGCACCTCGAATATGTCGGCCAGGCGCAGAGCCTGTGATTGTTGTGCGAGGAGAAAATAAAACGGAATTCTTAGTGAAATGAAATGCTAGAGCAAAGGTCAGCGAGTCATTCCAGCTCCAAGTCAAATATTTAATTTAATTTAGTGAAATCTCATTTCATTTAACTGGAAATAATCCCGAATTACAACGTCTTTTATTGATTCGTGTCTTGTAATGAAAACTCTCAACAAGTCAAAAAAAACTTTTGCAACCTCACAGTGCTTTTGTTACACTGTTTTGTTATTTTTTTTACTGAAAGGAGTATATTGGTTTTGTCTTGCTTTCATTATTGTTCAGGCTAATAATGAAAGACTTCTGTCAGCTGCAGTATTTATTCGTTAAATTTAAATTAAATGAAACTTGAAAAAGTTTCTTAATTTAAAATTTGATTGTTAAGCAGCTTTTGTCAGTTGAAATATTACTATAAATTGTCATTTGCTGATTTACCTCAGTATATTTGTCCACGTAGTTGATGTTGTCCTGCATCCTGGCATTAATAATGAAAAATTAAATTAAATTAATAATGAAAAATAAGAACAATTGGCTATTAACTCACTCGACGGGTGGCATTGCAAATGATTCCATGTAAATCTGATTCTTTTGCAGTTGGTTCTTCTCCCGAGCTCGGCGACGGCGCAGGAGAACTGTCAACAAGCCCGCGCCAGAGATGACAATGAGCAATGCGCTCATTATGAGAAGCCAGTTACTCTGGAAACCAGGGGAAACGTAATGGGTCATGAGTGAACATGTATAAATTCGGAGTGGCTCAGAGTATCTCACCAGCTCGACGTCGCTGTTCAGCTTGAGTGGAACTTTGGTTACACTTAGTTTCCCCTTACAGCCAGCGCTATCTATCAACATGGCCTGCAAATTGAGGTGAGTGGTATCCTTCAGCTGCGTACCCAGGTTGAGCATCATGTTGCCATTGAAGCCCTTCTCCGTAGGCCGAAAGTTCAATTCACTGAGGTTGTAAATCCGATTGAACAGATTCTTCAGATTCCCGCCCCAGAGCAGCGTTGGATTAGTCTCCTCATTGATTCTGGGAAAAAAGAGTGAAACGTTTCTTAGATGAATGGACGAAAGCTGTCTTCCTCTTATTATCAATTTATGCTTGCACAGTAGATAATGTGGACTGAAATATGAACTCGAATGATTCTAAGAAATGAAATACAGATTCAATTCAATTACTCAATCAGGAATATCGTAATAAAATTTACAGAAGGTTGATAATGATCGTTAGTTATCCTAATTTACAATATATCTGCTTAATGAGATATATAATAACTTCATTAAAACTTTCTTTTCAATTCGAACTCACTTGAGCAGCATTTTGTAGGAGTGCAACTTCTCGAGCAGATGATTCTCCTGCTCCTTGTGCAGCTGCTTGCTGGCGAGAATGGTGAAAGCGATGCCGATGGTATCGTTGGTTAGAATCTTTGCTGTAGCCTGCACCGTTGGTGGCATTGGGGACAGATTACAGGAGCATTTACCGTTCACACAACCTGCGAACGATAACCAAGTGAATTAGCAGCTCGTTATAGATAGATAGGATAGGCGATTGGGTAGAGGAGGACATTTAACACTTACGTGGTATGAAAACGCGCATGGATCGGCGCACGAGCAGATTTGATGTCTCTACGGTCACATTATACTGGCAGTCAAACATATATTTGCAATCGGGAGACTCGACATGCGGATTGAGACTCTGCGGCAGGTAGATGTACTCGTTTTGTTTCTTCTTGATGGTGTACTCGCTGCAGGGCGCATACGGGCAGCGAGTGCTATTAACGGCACTCACCAGCACATTGTAAGTGGTGTCTGCAGAGTCAGTGAGTAAAAAGCTTAAGCTTAAGCCAATTAGTATTCAATAGCCACCACTCACCATTGGGCAGGGTGTCCTCCCAGCTCACCTGCAGGCGTGGGATCTGCTGCAAGAGCGTCACATTCACGGACAGCTCCGTGATTTCGCCTTTGCCGGAACTTAGCTGCGTGAAGTAGACAAGAATTGAATAATTCACGAATTGGCGGACTTTCGCAAGTGAGTATTAAATGTTGCATACGAATTGTGAATTTTATTAATTTGTATGCTCAATGTCTTATTGTTATCTGCGTTGCATTCCCCGAAAGTTTAGCCTTTGCTCCTGCAACATTGCATTCAATATCCCTCTACTATTTCAATGGCAATTCGATTTTCATTGCAGCCACAGGAGTTTTTCCTGGTAGAGCCGATTCAAAATTAACCTCGGGTCAATCGAAGCGAAAGGGTACAAAAACTGCAGAGCAAACGTAACAAACACAATATGGGAAACATACAAGAAACTCGTTAACTTTATTCACATGAACTGTAACTTATATAAAATATATTCATGTATATATGTGGTGACATTACGTACATTCACAAGTTATGCTCTTTAAATTTGTTTTTTTTTTTTTTTTTTTTTTTTGCTTTACCAACATGATGTTCATCCACTCATAAGTCTTATATTTCAGTAGCTTGCCACGTGCAGCAGCACAACTGCATTGCCTGGAAAGCGTTATGTATCGCATTGCTCTGAATTTAATATAAACTTGAAGCTTTAATTTATTATTTAAATGCAGCTTTAGCTGCTCTTTTGCATATAGTCAATATAGTTCAGTATCTATTGTCTAAGGATAGCTTTAAATATTATGCAAATAGTTTCCTCTTCTCATATCTGATTTAATTTTATTATCAAATACACGTATATCAAAAGTCTACCTATTTAATGAAAAATCATATATTTATTTGTGTATTGGTGTGTGTAACATAGAGTACTTCATAGTTGACTTACGTTTAGTTTGCTTCTGCTTTTGGCTGTGCCCGAACCAAGCTCTATTCCATTGGAGTTTATTTTGTTGCTGTTGCTGTTGTTGTTGCTCTTGTTGTTGCTGGTGCTGTTGACATTGATGTTGTTGCTTGTTGTATTGAGTGAAATTGTTAGTATTGTTGGGTCTTCGGGCTGAATTTCGAACATTGCCTGACTTGGTTTGGCTGTGAACAGCCTTTGCACCGGAAGAGTTGGTAAATTGTCGCTCTCGTTCCTCGGCTCCAATATCTCAGCCACAGTGCAGGGCAGCAAGAGCAGCGCAATGTGGGTTAGGAGCAACTTATACAATATTAACCGCAGCATTCTTTAAATTTCCACTGCTCGTAGTTGATATGGATATGCCTCTGATTGCTGCAACATAATAAGGTAAAGCGAGGGACAGAATTAGAACAGAGCTGGCATTCAATTTCAATTCAGCGCTCCAGTCGTTACAAAAATCAATGAATAATTTGAAATAGGAGTAAATAATGATGAATAAATTAAATTAATTGAATAAAGGAACAATTTGTTTAGCAAATTATCTCAATCATGTTCAGCTAAATATAAATAATATTGAGAATTGACTTTTCTATGTGGGGAGAATGCTGGAAACTATTCATAGACATAAGCATTCCGTCTTTAAGCTTAAGAATAATATATAGAAATACACATGAATAGAAGTACGTTCTCTACGCTACTGGAATTTACTTGATTTTGAAAATTTTAAAATATAATAACAAATCTGTCCTTTAGTCCTTCAGTCAGAAGTACCCAATCATTTCCCAGAGCATTTAAATTGTGCTGAGAATGGGGTCAAGTAGCCGCAGCTATCCTTAAATATGCATATTCATAATATGTAAACATCTATCTAAGGACAACACATTTGCATATCATTATACAAGAATATATTGATTTTTATCGATAACAAAGAAATTCGAGGAGAATTATAAGTCCTATTAAAATTAACAGCAACCACAGTGGGGGAGAATTTGATCTGACCACTAACAAAGTGAAAGCGATAGCAACATTGTAAAGCAAACAGCAGCGCATGCAAACAATGGAAAACTAATTAGCTGTACGTCCTAGCCACAAGCCACATCACAGTTTCGACTACTTCAGGCAGGTGGCACATGTTAAAGTCTGGTTGGTTAAAGATTATGACAATTAGAAGGGCCAGAAAATGCTAAAATATGATGCATCGAAATATAACCTATAATTGAATGGGCCAGAGGGGATTGACGAGACTCAAACTGAAGGCAAGTTGATTGAAATATGAGAAATCTATGTATGAATATAGTTTTAAATTCATTTGTGGGGATAGTCGATAATCGGGTTTAGATGTGGCAAAAACCGCCCAATCTAAGTAATTCAAGTATGAGAATATTATTGAATAAATATTTGCTTAATTATTAGTCAATAGTCCATAGTTTTAATTTAGCTAATTAACACTGACATATTTCATGCAATCATTGAAATTTCCGCATTTTTGACTATGGCAAACGCATTGCTCAGACAATTAGACGAAGTCAATTAACTCAGCTAGCAACTACATTGTCCAGTTGTTAGTGAAACAAGACATGACACGAGTCAACCGAGTCAGCCAAGTCTACAACCGAGAGTAACTGAAAGTAATGCACTTAACAGGTACATCATGTGTATGTGTGTGTGTGTCTGTGTGTGTTGTGTATTGTTGCAGTGCTATCTATAAGGCAGAGTTAACAATGCATTTAAGCAATTGATATGACAATTGATAGTTTAAAATTCAGCTTTAGGTTGCTTAAATGGCCACACGGCGTATGGCTCAGAATCTTCACAGAACTCTCAAATCTATTAATAAAATATGTCAAGCACAAATTAGTTATGTGCTCAACTGTATTTGTAATGACTGCAATATATCTATTATCTTGTCTTATCATTTAAGTCTGTCCGCAGCCATCATTGGAATTCTGGCTGTCAAGTCACATATCCTGGCATTTTTGATTCAACTGAACTATTTGATTTTAATTCAATTGCAATGAACAACAGTATTATGTACCTACATTGTCTAAAAAAAAAAAAGCCAGAATTCCCGCTGTGCGGAAAAAAAACTGATTTGTCAACACTGGTGCATAGTTTGTATCTGTGTATATCTTCTGCACAAAAAAATAAATATTTTTGTATTGAAATAGTAGATATTGAATGGCATTATCTGATTAATAAATGCACTCAGTTGCCTTTTTTTAAACTATTGAATAGATGTATGTAGATGACTCCACATGCCAATCAAAGCAACAACAAAGAGCACAGTAGATGATGTTCTTTATGAATATCATTGGACATTCAAAGGTCAGAGTGCACTTAGCTTGGCCATCTGCTACATTGTTGCTTAGCAATACCTAAAAATTCCCTACGTACATACATACATACATATATTAGATATACACATTTATACATACATATGTATATTAGAAATACAGTCGAACGCACGGCGGTTATCGGCCAACGCAATCGCAATGATTCAGCAAACGTACTTGTGCCAGCTCTAAACAATAATATATATAATATATGTATATATATATATATATATATATATATATATATGCTTCTTTCTCTTCATTTCATTTTGGCTTTGATAGTCATAATTCTTCAAGTAATCATTGCGATAAGAATGTTGAGTATTTCTGCGTATGCCCATTGTATTTGCATTATGCGATCTCATCAGCTATATATATATATATATAGTTTAAGTATTTTCGCAATTTCACATTTTCACATTTTCGCTTTTCTGTTGACATTTGAGGTTTCTCGCGACGCCATTCGCCTAGCTAAATGCTAAGTGCTGAGTGTGGGTGTGAGTTTGAGTGTGATTGGATGTGCGTGTGTGTGTGTTTAATTGTGAGGCGTCGCTGTCAACGCTTGGGCACTCGCTAAACGCGCTAGCTAGGTTACTTTAGTCGAGCAGGATTAATGCGCGTATTCATATATATGTATATAATAAAGCTAACAAAGCTAATTGTTGACAAGACATTAACAGCTCCGTTGCTGGTTTAGTCGGGCCAGTAGCCAGTAGCCAGTAGCCAGTAGCCTGTAGCCAGGTCATAAATTAAGCCATGTCACAACGTTTTTATTTTATGGCCCGCTTGCAGTTTGTTTGTTTTGGTTTAACGCCCTCACTGGAGCAGCCCAGTGGGGACCGCCGTTCCTCGTAGGACCCGCCCAGCGCCACCAACTGGGCCATAAATGAAAACAGTTTTATGCAGTGCTAAAATTGCGAATTGCGATAATATTGCTCGTTGCCAGCGGCAGCAGGGTCTAATTATTATCTGGCCAAAGATAGCATCGTTATTGAATTAATATCTTAATCATTTTCGTAACTAACGCGTGATTCGTTCTATTTTTGTACAGCTGATAAATTGTTATTTCAAGAAAGAAAGAGATATGCTCTTTCTCTCTCTTTCACAATTGAAATTTATTCAAATTGGAATTTATGTAGAATTTTCATAATACCCCCAAAATGTATTTTATTTACTTGTGATCTCACTCAAGATATGACTAATCGTAAATGGATTTGCCCTTTGTCTCCTCCACAAATACAACCACATAGAACAAGCACGCCGCACTGACCGCTGCACAGCCCCACATCGTGGCAGCCACTCCCCAATACTCCATCATGAGCGGAAAAGTTTTCAGAGAGGTGAACGCAAAGCAGCTGAGACAGCCCAGGCAAGCACTTGTTGCCACAGCTCGTATTTTCTGAGGAAGCACTTCAACCAGAACCACCATTGTAACCGAGATAATGCCCACATTAGCCACGAATATATTAAAGGCCATCAATGTGACGGGCAGCCAACTGGACAGCGCGCTCAGGTCCGCCTCAGTTTCGTCGCCAAAAAACGCATACAGGCCAAAGGCGCCGGTGCCCAGGGCACTGCCCGCGCACGAAATAATAAGGAGTATTTTGCGTCCATGGCGATCCACCAAATAGATGGAGGCAAGCGTGCCCACAATCTGCACGGCTCCAATGATAATTGTGTTTGTATTGGGATCCAGCTGGGTGTGCACCCGCTCGAAGATGTTTGACATGTAATTGATGAAGGCGAAGGTGCCAGTGAATATGTTTCCTGTCATTAATATAAGTCCCGTCATGATGGCCTTTAAAGCGCGCTTGTTGCCTGCCCAGAAACAAATCGGAAATGAGAAATCAAACACCAAGAACTAAATTATAATCCCATCGATCAAAGCTTACAGAAGTCCGCCATGGTCAAGCCCCCGCTGCTCTCGCTGCCCTCGTCCTTGGCCTGCTGCTGTAGGGCATCGCGCATTTCCTCAAACTGTTTCTGATAGGCACGCTCCGACTCCTTGCTAGGCGCCGGACCATCGCAATTACAATAATACTTTAGGGCGCGCTTCGCATCCTCCTCTCGACCCCATCGCAGAAGTTGCTGCGGGGTCTCTGGGAACCGTGCAACTAGGATCAGATAACAAATGGGCAGGACTATCACAGCACAGGGAATCACATGGTAGGGCACATGGGAGGATATGATGAAGCCCACCATTATCCCTATATTGATGGCCAGGTTGAAGAACGAGCACAGTCGGCCGCGAATGCTATGAATGCATTTATGCACATCGAATGTTAAATGAACTCCCCATTGGCCAAGAAGCGACTCACTCACCTTTTGTCCGCAATTTCGCCAATGAAGAGGGGCAGCACAATAAACATGCCGCCCCCTGATAAGCCGGCACACACTCTGGCCACGTAGAGCCATTCAACGGAGACCGCGAAATAGAATAGAATCCAGATGCACTGGGGTGTGAATATAATTTGTATGAATATTATTCTACCATTGTTGCAATCAAGCAAGCTGAACTAACCGTGTGTGGCAGGGCAAGGCCGTAGAGCGCCACCTTGCGTCCAAATCGGTTCATGACGAATGAAAAAAGGAAATTTCCCGATAATCCACCAAAACTGATCATCGACCCGACCCACGATGCTTCACTCACATCAATCACAAAGTCCAAGGGGCTCTCTGAAGCGGATTGCAGTTGAGGCAGCATAGGAGACAGCCAGCCCAAGCCGATACCATGACAAAATGTAATTACTATAACTAAGACAGTCAAGTATTTGTTTTGTAAAATTAAAGTCCACTTCGTTCACATCCAACTCCCCACTCCCCAATCCCAAATTGCCCAAATTGAATGACATTGAATGACTCTTAAAGCCTAAAGCCACTCAGGTATTAATCACTTCTCTCTGTCATAAGCACTCCGAAAGCCTCGATAGACCTACCACTCAATGTAACCAGCAGTTGACGACGAAAGTCCTTCCTGAATATGCCCGACTTGAACATTTCGCTAAACATCTTGTTGAGTTTATTGATTAACTTGGTTATTGGAACTTTTATGCTGGGAATTTTTGATCGTAGTCTTCATTACTGGTCTCAGCTATCAGCGGAAATGATTCATAGTGCTGTCGTATATATATATTCCATGCTATTCAATTGAATATTGGCCAACAATAGAATGAGCTAAGATCCCGCCGACTTTTCTCACTCTCTGAGATCTGCGTAATAACTAATGAAATAAGAACCGTGCCCGCATTTATATCGAGGCCGTAGATTTTGATATCTTAAGACGTAAGCAAATCTAAATCTTTCTACGATCTACGAACAGCTGGGTTACGGTCCAAAACTAGGGGGTAAAGACAGAACTCTACGGAGTGAATGGCATGCGCTTAGCTTATGCTATTCCACAATCTTTATAGAATCGTAAATCATCAGAGGGTGAGACACATACATATGTACGTGTAATCTGTCGGAACTGACACCGGCCTAATAAAAGTAATTCTTATCAAGAGCCTTGACTTTGCTATCCAATGACATTCCACAAGTTTCTTAACAACCTATATTTATGAATGAAATCTGAATTGTCCAAGTAGATCTCCTAGTGTTGCCAAGGGAAATTGCTAAAATATTTGCTGACTTCCGAACCAACATCGAGGCGATAAGAGTTATACATTACCCTGTCTGAAACGTCCCTACAAGCAGCCATTGACTGTTAGAAAAGTATATAAAGTATATTGAAAAAGCCTGAGGATATCTGGAAATGTGCACATACATATATACCGGAAGCTAACATCCGCAAGTTCCTACACAACACCTCTAGGTGACGAATAATCCGATTGTTATATGCAAATCAGATTTTTCAAATATATATGAGAGCCAGACTGTAGTCAATGGAATACATCGTAGCTCCATTGTATGACGACTTAAGCCTATTGAAATGCAGCATTAAATAAACAAAGTAGATTTTTTTTTATATAAAAGTAAATTTTATTTTTGTTCTATAAGATAAATGATAATTCTATAAAGTCATATAGAGGTGATGCAGCATATCGAATTGAGAGCTTATTCTTCGGTTTATTCGTAAATGGACTTGTTCTTTGTCTCTTCGAGGAAGACAACCACATAGAAGAGGCAAAGGACGCTGACTGCAGTGCAGGACCATATGGTGGTAGCTAGTCCGAAATATTCCATCATCAGCGGAAAAGTCTTCACCGATGCAAAGGCCAGAAAGCTAAGACAGCCAAAGCAGACGCTTGAAGCTACTGATCGTATCTTCTGGGGGAGCACTTCAACCAGAACCACCATTGTGACCGAGATAATTCCCACATTGGCAATGAATATGTTCAAGGCCATTATTGTGACGGGCAGCCAGGCGGAATAGGCGCTTAGGTCAACGTCCGTTTCTTCGGCATAGAAGGCATATACGCCAAATGCACTGGTGCCAATGCCGCAGCCCACACACGAAATAATAAGCAGTATTTTGCGTCCATGGCGATCCACCAAATAGATTGAGGCAAGCGTGCCCACAATCTGCACGGCTCCAATGATAATTGTGTTTGTATTGGGCTCCAGCTGGGTGTGCACCCGCTCGAAGATGTTTGACATGTAATTGATGAAGGCGAAGGTGCCAGTGAATATGTTTCCTGTCATTAATATAAGTCCCGTCATTATGGCCTTTAAAGCGCGCTTGTTGCCTGCCCAGAAACAAATCGGAAATGAGAAATCAAACACCAAGAACTAAATTATAATCCCATCGATCAAAGCTTACAGAAGTCCGCCATGGTCAAGCCCCCGCTGCTCTCGCTGCCCTCGTCCTTGGCCTGCTGCTGTAGGGAATCGCGCATTTCCTCAAACTGTTTCTGATAGGCACGCTCCGACTCCTTGCTAGGCGCCGGACCATCGCAATTACAATAATACTTTAGGGCGCGCTTCGCATCCTCCTCCCGACCCCATCGCAGAAGCTGCTGCGGACTCTCTGGGAGCCGTGCTGTCAGCAGAATATAGCAGAGAGGAAGGGCGATGACAACAAAAGGAATCACATGATAGGGCACATGGGAGGCTATGATGAAGCCCAGCAGAATTCCCATATTGAGGGCCAGGGTGAAGAAAGAGCACAGTCTGCCACGTATGCTACAAAGAGTTCGTCACAAGAAGTTTCACTTGCCTGGCCATTGGCTCACTCACCTCTGATCCGCAATCTCACCAATGAAAATGGGCAGCACCACATACATGCCCCCGCCCGTTATGCCGGCACAGTATCTGGCCACATAGAGCATTTCAACGGAATTCGCAAAATAGAAGAGGAACCAAATGAGCTGAGAGATTCGCATTTGACTTTAGCATGTTCAATTAGTCTGATTCAACTTGGGCACTTGTAAAACTAACCGTGTTGGGCACAGCCAGGCAATAAATCGCCACTTTGCGTCCGAAATAACTCATGATATAGGCGTATAGGAAATTCCCCGTCACACCGCCCAAGCAAACTATGGAGCCCAACCAGGAGCCCTCGTGAACATCAACCACAAAGTCCAGCGGCGTCTTTGCCTCGGACTGCAGCTGGGGCAGCATGGGAGACAGCCAGCCCAATCCAATGCCATGGGACAATGTTATGACTATAACTGTAAATGAGCCAATTGGTTGATTATGTTCCTCATCTGCAGTGATCCCCTCTCTCTCTCTCTCACTCTGACATTTTAATGCATGTCTTAAAAGTTTTTTCTGTACTCTTCTTATCTTCGTTATCACACGCTCACTAATAAACGTTGAGATTTTTATTTATAGGAATTTTTCTAATAAAATAATATGGTCTGAGGCCTAAACATTAACAAGAAAAATTTTAATAATTTGAAAAGAGAAAAGAAAAAATTTTATTGTTTCCCTATTTATTTATCACAATAAGAAATTCCAGTGTTCGGGCCACTCTCAAATTCAAATGATGTTCTTAAAATGTCACCTAAGATAAATTGACTTGAGCAATGGCTATTCATAACTTTCTTTTTATTTCTTTCTTGTCTATCAATTGTTGCATATCGGGAACATTTCTGAAGTCGTACCACTAAGTGTGACCTGGAGCTGGCGACGAAATTCCTTCTTAAATATGCCCGAGTTGAACATTTTTAGAAACATTTTGGCGAATTTTCGATGAATATGTTATTACACGAAATAGTTAAATTTTAATTATAATTGTTATTTCGTGTGACAGTTTAAGTTTCCAATAGTTGATTATTTGAGTGTTGCATAGAAACTAAATTGATCCGATATGTTCTTTCCATACTAGTTAGCGAGTTAAGATCGCGCCGGCTACTCTATGCGAGAATTACTTGTGAAAGACAAGGCGTGGACCCTCTTTTATAGGAGCGGCGAATATTATCATATTCATATCATATACTTATTCCAATCTTAATCTTTATTTAAATACGAATTTGCGGCTGGGAGAGAGTGACATGTGTCCGGCTTGTGGCCCCCGACTGACGGTCAGGGGGCTGTAGCGCCTCAAGCTCTCGGTAATCTTTATAGATGGGTAAATCATCAGCGTTTAATGAAATTATCTTTATTTAGTTTGCAACAAACTCATGGCATTTGGAACCATGGCATTTGGACTTCCAAAGTGGTTCTCATATTAATTGTCTGCTTGAACTAATTACAATTATGAACGCTGTCAAGCTTGATCGGATTAGCGTCAAATTAAATTAAACGGCTGTGAGTAACTTTGCGAACTCCAAAAGCAGTTGCGCGAACTTTTAATTCCATTCTATTCTATTTGGAACTATAATTATCTATAAAATTCAAATTTCAAGCATTGTGAGGAAATAAGGTCACCTTAAAATTTGATTCAATGTATGTTAAATAAAACAAATTAACAGGCTCTGTTACAGTCAGCTCACTATCTGACTATCTGACTGGCCAGCTATCTACCGACTAACACACAATAAAGAGAACATCATCTGGTATATTTTCATATTAATAATAGCTGTCAGAAATATCGAGTAATTGCAAACGAAAATTTTGACAGGGACGCAGCTACTATAACAGCCGTCACAAATGGGCGCTCTTAACATGAGTACCAGTAAAAGTGGATAATGAGTAAAATATATAAAATGAACTGAATGTGTTTACTTGAACACCATTGAAATAACAATAGCGAGTTCTTCTACTCTGGCAATTCTGCTACTAAAGTAATAATTTTATTTATGTAAGCCATGACAGCCAGAATCTCAAGAAAAATGTGAGCGCTAACTTTAACAGTGCCAGGGCTACCTTAACAGAGTCAGAACAGAGTAGATGTCAGTGACAGCGATCAGTGCGCCAAAAATAAAATGTAAGCGATATTTTTAAAAAACATTTTTTATTATAAAGCTGCAAAAGAGAGTACACAGAGTAACTTTTAGGCACTACAGACTCTCAAGTATTCCAGCTTCGCTCGCCCTTGTTTCGCATTGTAAGTTGCATGAATTATTAAATAATTTTCCCTCATACTAATAGTACATGGATTTGCCTTTTGTTTCCTCAACGAACACCACCACGTAGAAGAGGCACAACGTGCTAATCGCAGAACAGCCCCACATAGTGGCCGCCAAACCCAGGAACTCCATCATTAGAGGGAAGCTTTTGAGCGCTACAAACGAAAAGCAGCTAAGGCAGGCCAGGCACGCGCTTGTGGCAACAGCGCGAATCCTCTGCGGAAGGACCTCCACCAGCACGACCATAGCAACAGAGATGATGCCCACGTTGGCCAAGAATATGATAAAGGCCATTATTGTGACGGGCAACCAGGCAGAGAATACGCTTAGATCCGCGTCCGTCTCCTCTCCGTAAAAGGCATAAAGGCCAAATGCGCCCGTGCCCAGTGCACTGCCCACGCACGAGATAATTAAAAGTATCTTGCGTCCATAACGGTCCACAAGATAGATGGATGCCAGCGTTCCTATAATCTGCACAGCTCCAATGATAATCGTATTAGTATTGGGATCCAGCTGCGTGTGCACCCGCTCGAAGATGTTTGACATGTAATTGATGAAGGAGAATGTGCCGGTGAATATGTAGCATATCATTAACATGATTCCAGTGACGATGGCCTTAAGAGCGCGCTTGTTGCCTGTACAAAAGTTAAGAGAGTAGCTAAATGGAAATCCTAGCAACAGATTTATATGGATGCTTACAGAAATCAGCCATGCTTAGGCCCACGCTGCAGTTGCTCTTGAGTTGTTGCTGAACGCTCTCGCGCATCTCTTCGAATTGCTTTTGATAAGCGTGAAGGGATTCCCTACTGGGAGATGGTCCATCGCAATTACAGTAGAATTTCAAAGAACGCTGTGCAGCCTCCTCTCGACCCCATCGCATAAGCTGCTGGGGGGTCTCCGGAAATCGAGTGGCCAGTAGGAGATAGCAAAGAGGAAGAGCCACTACGGCACATGGAATCACGTGGTAGGGCACGTGCGAGGATATAATGAAACCCAGCAATATTCCCAGATTGATGGCCAAATTGAAGAAGGAGCACAGTTGGCCTCGAATGCTGCGAAATTAGGTATCGCTCAAGGTTGTCATAGATCGGCCATTCACAACTCGCAATTCCCAGTTCACTCACCTCCTGTCAGCGATTTCGCCAATGAAAATGGGCAACACCAAGGACATGCCGCCGCCAGTTAAGCCGGCACACACTCTGGCCACATAGAGCATTTCAATGGATTCCGCGAAGTAGAACAAAAGCCAAATACACTGCGAAATTAGTGTGTGATTTAAAAACATTAGCTTTGTGACGCAGTGCATTAGCTCCAACCGTGTTCACTAACCGTGTTCGGCAGGGCGAGGCCATAGAGCGCTGCCTTACGTCCAAACCGGTTCATTATGTAGGAGAAGAGGAAATTGCCCGTGAGGGCACCCAAACTGAGCATGGCGCCTAGCCAGGAGGACTCGTGCACATCAATCACAAACTCAACAGGCGTCTCCATCGATGACTGCAGCTGCGGCAGCATCGGAGACAGCCAGCCCAATCCGATTCCATGACAGAGTGTAATAATTATTGCTACGTGGATAATAGATAGTCAATGCGTTTTATCAAACTTGAACTTAATGTCCGTTCCCCTGCTAAACCACACACTTATGTGAGCATTTCAAACGGAAGTGTATTCAACCACTTGAAACCCATTGAGCATCAATATTAATTAAAATTCATTGGTAAGTCAAGCTCATGATGACTGTTTTACCAGTAAGAAGCACACATATCCTTTACTAAAGCAATTTCCAATTTATTCTCTCTATTATTTCCTCTCACTCTCTCTCTCTCTCTCGCTCTTTCTTTGTTATTTATGCTCCTTGGAAAAACTTTCGAAATTAATTATTAGAGCATAAAGAGTATAAGAGGATGCTGTGTATTAAGTAAATAATAGTCTCACTAAAAAGAATATGAGACTTTCCAGAACTAATTCAAATTGATATTTGCCCCAACACACGCACTCAACAACTCTCTTTTCAGCTCTCTCTATAGATAGAAGAGCTCTTTAGTCACCATATGAACATACCACTCAATGTGACCAGCAGCTGGCGACGAAATTGTTTCTTATACATGCCCGATCTAAACATTTTGGACAACATTTTGTTAAGCTTCTTAATTTAATCGAAATGATATAGGCTTTTACTAAAATAGATGTTGTTCTGATATGGCTTTTTCATGCTATTCACTGGAAGTTCACTTGAAATCGCGCTTGTTTCTCTGTCAGAGCTATACTGTCGAGTAACTAAATTAAATTTGTATATTGGCCGCAGTTTTATCTGCAGCGTAAAATGTGATATCTCAATGCGTATCTAGCTTTAAATCTTTGTACAAACAAATTAAAGATATTCCAACTGAGAGAATGAATGTGCTCAAAGCTCTGGCAGCTTGGCTGAATATGTCATAATTGTTCCTCTCAGCCTATTCATAATGACAGCAATATTGTTCTGCTCTTTTTTTGCTCTAACAATCTTTCGAAAGAAAAAAAATAACTGACCTACAACAAAATGAGAAATGCTTTGATTTGGGAAAGATCATTTAGGCAAAAAGTTGTTATTCTGCTTCAATTTCAGAAAACTTTCACAATTCAATTGATACAAAGAACAAATTTGCAACTTAAATTTGTTATGCATCCAAGTCGAATTTCAGATTCTAAGAAACAAGTGAAACTGTTGAGGTCGTCTATTAATGTTTGAGCTCCTTCTGCTAGGCATTTGAATATATTTGAATGCTGCATCTCTGCCATCTATATTTAGTAGCAACAAATCAAATTTCCTCTCTTAACAAATGAAGCCTTAAATTATGATTCACCATAACCTCCATTGAAAGCTGTTGATTGCGTAGCACACATACGAGTGAGTATGCGAAACGTGCGCGTAACGTAAACGTAAAACCCTACAAAGACAAACTTTGATGACGTCTTCTGTCATATTCTGACTTTGTTGTGGCAACAAGCTACGATGCGATACGTTCGCATCGCTTACCGCCCGATAAGAGGTAGACAACCCAAAGCTTCAATTGGCCAAATCAGTGATATCGAATCTAGCAATAGGTTGTCTAGCATGTCTGCCAGAGGTAGGCAAGGATGCCTTGCCCACCCAAATAAAATTGCGGACTTATTAATCTATATATTTCAGCACACCCTGCTCATCCACTGCCTATAGGATTTCTTGCATTTAAAAATACAATTGGATTAACTTCAAATGCCTTTGAATTGCGCGATAAACTTTATTTGTTTGGGCCCGCCCGAGTGTGCCGGTCAATGATGTCTGTGAGCCCCAGCAATGATGTCTGTGAGCCCCAGCAAATCGCTTATACAAATAAATACAATAATTCCCAGTATACATATCTTTTATATATGTAACATCATTTGTCTATATATAAGTTCAGCGCTGCCACGCTACTAGAGTAGCGATTAGGTGCGCTGAGTTATATTCTCGAGTAGACCAATACACTTGGATTCAGTGAAATAACATATTTTATATGAATCTCTATAATTTATATATATAATGTTTAATCAATTGGAATATTCCTTTTGAAATTTTAATCAACTGATAATATTGAATACACATTTGAAATGATTGTTTGAGTCAAGTACCACCATTTGGCCTGTTCGCAGTAAAAATATTATCAAATATATTAATATTTGCTTAATAACCATATAATCTGATCATTTAAGGGGATTTTCCTTTCAAATTTGGCTCCCTACTCTCATGTTACTTTCTGTTAGAGTATTAGCATATCGAATTGTTTACATGCAACTCTTGTGCTTGATGATTTCACTTTAAACTGTTATCGCCCTTTAGCAGCGAATTCGATGTCGTAAATTATGATATGTATTGACTGTTGATTAGTGATAAGTTTCATATATATATATATATTGTTGACTTAGAGCTTGTTGTTGGTTTTGTTGTTTATAGGATTTTTTGTTTAGGGTAAACTAGAAATAAACAAGTAAGAAGGCTCTAGTCGAGACGGCTCGACTACGAGATACCTTGAACCCTGCAAAAAAAAAAAAATTAATTTTCTTCTTCTTTACACACGTACATATTACGCGCCCTCTGCTAACCTCTGCTAACTGCCCTGGCTTGGGCCCTGGTTGGGCTGAATTTTGGATGCCTATAACTCCACTTCTATATGGACGATCTTCATGAAACTTTCGGAATATATTATTAGCATTCAAATGCCAAATTCATTGCCAAATTCCAAGTCTCTAGTATTTGAAATGCGTTTTTTCAAATTGGGGGCGAAGGGGGCGTGGCATCCAAAATCTGAAAATTACAAAATGTGCGCATAATATACAAATTAAAGTCTCTAGCACAAACGGTGTAGAAGTTACGCTCAAAAAACGTAAAAATAATGAACGAATTTCCGATATTTTATCGATAATTAGGAAATGGGATGAGTTATCAAAAAATCAAAATAATCTCGTACTGCGTAAGTAAGATACGAGTATTTATGTAAAATTTCAGCTTTCTAGCTTTTGGAGTTCCGGAAATCTCGACGTCTCCTTCTGCCTGTTACATACATTTTCACAAAACCATTATACCCTGAATTTCTATTTTCAATGGGTTCACAAAAAATTCCCAAAAAAAAAAAAAAAACAGCAACAAACTAATAAAAATGCGGAGGCTACAGATGTGCACAATCGTGTGGCGTGTTGCGTTGCCAATAGGATTTATTCTAGTTACACACGACGGCCTTTTGCGTCTGTTTCCTTTCCATTTTGGCCATTTCGAGCCACTAGCGCCGAGCATCTAGCTTTCAGCTATGGTATGTGTGTGTGTGTGTGTGTGTGTGTGTGTGTATGTGTGTGTGTGTGTGAGGGCTTTGTCACGCGACTGGGAATTAACCTGTTGAACATAGAGACACGCTTCATAGCTGGCGATAAGGCTCTCCGGGTATGACAAGTATTAATAAGCCAATAATTTGGCATTGTTGTGTGTTTGCCGCTTGGACTATTGAATTTAAACTTACGTTGCGTGAACTACGGGCATAAACGCCAGGAGTCCTCTCCAATAGTTGATTTCTGGCTACTTCTTAGTCACATCGCAGGCTGACGCTGCGTATACGCAATACGATGATTGGCCACATACATTACGTATACGCATTGTATTACGTATTGAGCGAGGGTCACACAAAATGGAAATTCGGGGTACAAAGGTATTTCTTGTACGAATACGTGAGTATGTGCAGCAGTCAGTAGAAGAATCCCCGCTCAGTCCACATGAGATGGAACGGAATGGAAAAATGAAAGACGTTCAATTTACTTAATGCTGATGGTGATTATAATGGTTATAATGATGATAGTATTACCAGAATGGTTATTATATTTCATTGATTGATAATGATTATTATCTAGTTGGGCCTACATTTCATACATACAAGTTAATTATACGATGTTGTCGATCTGAATACAAATCGGTCAACTGAAAGACCTATCCATAATCAATTTACCCAAAATCACATTCTACTGTTTCGAAAAACAGCAATTAAACAAATTTAAGTGCATAAGTTGCCAGCATAATTAGTTATTTATTTTCATTAATCTGTGTTTGCTTTTGCTACTGAATATGTATCACTGCAAGCATGTGTATGTGTATGTGTGTGTGTGTGTGTGTATGTGTCTGTGTGTGTGTGTGTGTGTGTGTATGTGTGTGTAATATTAATCAAATGATTTGTATATCCACAGATATAAATCTGCCTCCCTTTTTTTTAACCCAAAACAAATATCAATGTCAACCATAATCAAATTGTAGCTTAAATTGCAATTTCTATTTGATTTATATTATTCTCAATTACCAAACAATTGCCAAACAACAATTATTGTATTTATTTGTGCATATTTATTATTATGCCATTGCTACCCACGGAGCAGTCCCTGATCCGATACCATGCCAAAAAGGCAGCACTGTGAAGGCGACGAGCAAAACCACTTGGCCTGTGTGGCTCAAGATGCCAGTAGGTCAGGTTCATAGCTAAACTGAATTGATTCTTTATCTTGTTAACAATTCTTTTCAACCATGCTGAACTTTAAAATAAATCAGAATCACTTTTCCACAACGAAAGCTCCACAGACGAATTGAATTGTTTACTATTTGTAATTTTGATGTTCAAAGAAAATTTGAATTCATTCAGTTTTATATTTTCTATATATTTACCTAATAATAAAGAGGAGAATTTCAAACGTTTCTATTCATTCATTCATTGAAATAGACAATATTCAGTTTTATTCAGTTTAATTTTAGTTTTTTATTTATTTAGCTATTTGTTTATATGCCTCGATGTACATCATCATTGAACAGAAAGGAAGAACAATTTTCCTACAAATGCCACAGTGGGGGGGCATTTTGTCTTAACCTTAAAAAAGAGTAATAAATACCATGTAAATCGACAATTGTTGTTGTTTTTAAAGAAGCTAAAGAAAAATATTGTTTTCTTAGTTTTTCCTTTTCTTAAAAAAAAAAACTAAACCAAGCGCCATTTATCAATTGTAGCACATGTTTAGTTAGATTAATTGTATCTATGTGTGCGTGTGTGTGTGTGTGTGTGTTGAAGTGTATATAAATTGTTATTGCGAGTGCTTAATAATAATAAATAATATGATTTTAAGCAGCTCTCGACACAGACACACACACACATATATATATATATATATATATATATATATATATATATATATATATATATATATATATATATATATATATATATATATATATATATATATATATATATATTATATGTACACAGAGCGAGGGAGACAGACATAGGGAGACATAGACAGACATTAGCTCCAACATTATTGTTGTATTTAAGGTAGCTGCCAATGCCATAATTAATCGAAATCACACACACACATACACACACACACACAGATGTAGAAAATGGCGTCGCATTGCTTATCGCTTGAAGTGCTCATTGCTTAATTTGTCCACACAAAAAGAACTAAATAGAACAACAAAAACAAATCAAATAAAATATAAAGAAAATGACGAACGCACACAGTAGTCGAAATATGGCATAAAGACAATAATAATAGCTCAGTCGCCGTGGTCGCAGAGAGTGGTGTGGTAAGCGAAGAGTGTGGGGGGGGGGGGGCTGGTCAGCGACATGCAAACGCGGTTCAAAGGTGCGACCAGGCACAACACACTGCCCTTAAAGAAAAGTGATTGAGTTATACTAAATCAGAACCAACTCTGTGTGCTGTTGCTCACACACACACACACACACACACACACACACACACACACACACATTGAGTCATTTAACTTGAGTTCAGAGTCAAGTCAAAATTTATTGAGCAGTCGATAGAAATTGAAACACAATTTCGAAGATTGATAAAAGACTTATGCGACCTGCAGTTCACAATGAGTGAGCAAACCAATTTACTCGACTATTTTAAAATTAACCAATGAAACCTTACGCTACTATATATATTAAGCTGCAGTTGATCAAGATTAAATATTGCTTTGATTTATGGCATTGGCATACAAATTGGGTGAGTGCAAAAGCATTTGAGTTTTAATAGAGCGCGAAAGTGAAGGAAAAATAATAATTATATATAGGGCATATATAGTATATCAACAATCTATTGATGTTTTATTGATTACATACTTTACAAAGTGGCAAGCAACGTTGATAAGGAGCACAGCTCATTATGGTAGAATAAACTCTTTCAATGAAAACGATTGTTCAACTTCTTAAAAATAATATGCATATATGTAATAATTAATGCTTTGATAATAATGTATTCATGATCTGTATATGTGATCAACAGTTTATGTTTAGCAAACCAATATATATATATATATATATATTGCTTTAAATGGGAAATATATCAATTTTGCTATATCAGTAGAGTCTTCGGTAGTTCGTCTAGTCGAAGCTAAATATTATTGCTTGCTCGATACTTTTATATTTTTCTTTTGGTATTGCTATCTAATCAAGGCCGATATGTCTGTGGCCTGCCATGATTACGTTTAAAAGAAATTCAAAGCCAAATGAATCGGTGCACTCAAGTGGCAAACAGTTTATGAAATACTTGATATAGTGTATGTATATATTAATCTATATACTTTGCACCCACATACATATGCATATATATATATATAGATCTATCTAAGCTCAAGCAGTGGCTAAAAATGCCTAGTTATAGACTTGAATATTTCAAAATTAGATGGAAATGCAATTTGTGCACTTACCACATCAGGTATTGCCAATTAAGGTCCACTCTAGTGTTGCCAGCTAGTATCCACTCTAGTGTTGTGTAAATTTGCCTTTAAATTATTTGTTTTTTTTTTTCCCGCTATTTGCGATTTTGGTTTTGCTGTATTTGAGCTTAAATCTCTTGGGAGTTAGCAAAGCATTTGGGTATTGGATCTTGTTGGCACTAGGCTAACACACACACACACACACACACACACATGGACACTCTTATTGATGTATTTGTATTTGTATTTGTTTGCCGTTTTGCCGCACTTATCCATTTAACTAGAGTTTAAACAGCAAACATAATCGAATGCTAAGCTCTATTAGATATTTTTGTATGCAGACAAAACTTTTTTTTTATTTGCTTATCTCTTTCATATATATCCTATATATGTATATATATGTATATATATATTTTGGTAACATTTATATGTATGTAATTTATTCAAATTGGTATCCATTATTTAATTGAGACACTTCTATTTACTATTTCAATTTTCACATCAACAATTTTGTAATATTTCGATTAAAATGTATTATTTTTCCAAAAACTGTTTATGCAAATGTGTTTAAAATATGCTAAACATAAACACACACACACACACACACTCACTTGGTATGCAAATATTATTTCGTCATAGCTGACTTCACACAATTTTTCACACTTTTTCCATTTCCATTCACATTTTCATTTCAATTATTAATTTGTTCTTTATAAATTCTTAAATCGCCTTTTGCTGCTTTCACTTTTCAAAATTTTAATGTTTCGCGCGCCAATTTTTGTAGCATTAACTTTAATTTGATAACGGTATCTTTGTGTGTGTGTGTGATTTTTTATTTTTTTTTTTCTTTTGCTGCTGTCTTTACGAGTTGAGTCGACCGCCCCGAACAGAGCAGCGCAGAGGGCAGACAGAGACGTTGAAGCAACAAGCGTTTGTGCCGCAATGATAAACGTTTGTTAACTGTGAAGTTTGTTGTCTCAGTTGCTGTTCGGTAGCGGCGAAAGCTTTTCTGCGAAAGCTTTCGATTGTGCGTCGATTTGCTGTGATAAGCCGGTACAGTGAAGCTCAATTAAGTGGTAAATGGAGTTTCTTAGCTCTGTGCTATGGGCGTATGAGTGAGCGTATACAGTGAAGTCTAACTAAATGGGAAGAATAATAAAATAATAAATTGAAGCAGGTAAATGATAATGATTGTATGCAAGACAGAGATAGAGAGAGAAAAGAGATTTTAATATGTGGTACAGCAAAGCTTCCGTAAATTTGACAGACTCTCATTAAACTAAGTTGTATATTGTAAGAATAATAAAATAATAAATTGAAGCAGGTAAATGATATAATGGTATGCAAGACATATATTTGACATTTGACAGACTCTCATTAAAGAAAGTTGTATGTATATTCATATAGATAGTCTTATTCTAGATTATTCTTATTCTAGCTACAGCACTAGTTTCTATGAATCTTACCGATCGATGGATAGATGAGCTGAGTGAAGCAAGCCTAGCTATAACCCTCAGATGTGTTCCTTACTGTTTGCATCACACAAACATATTGATTTCAGTTCTCATTACATTCTACATTTTGGTACAGAAAAAAAAAATAATCGTTCTATAAACAAAATATATATGAGTCAGTTCGAACACAAATATATATACAAATATATATATATTCAAAAATTTGGTAGACATAGACAAATCAGATAATTGCATCGAGTATAACATGATGAGCTTCACCTACAAGGACCTGATCGACGTGGCCATTGGCTCCCCGGAGTCGGGCCACGTCAACTTCTATGCGCTGCACGTGCTCCTCTCGAACTTTGCCCAGAAGCTGGAGCTGCTTGACGAGACGGTGGAGCAGGACGACTATCTGCTGGCCAATATGCGATTTCAGAGCAGCCTGAGTGAGTGCATCCGCGTGCTGCTGCTAATCTTTGTGTCTATAGCGGTTCTAAGTCTTGCTTTTCAGTCGGCAAGTCGTCCAGGTATCGTCTGCATGCCGGCGAAGATGAAGATGCCACTGAGGCTCCCTCCGAGCCCGCTCCAGCGGAACCAGCAGAGGCACCAGCAGAGGTACCAGCAGAGGCGCCAGCAGAGGCAACGCCTGCCCCTGCAGAGACGTCTGCAGCAGAGGCGCCAGCCGAGGCACCTCCTGAGGCAGCTCCAGAGCCTTCACTGCCGGCCGAGGAATCAGTGGCTGCGCCGACTCCTGCGCCCGAGCCTGCATCCGCTGCACCGGAGGAGTCGGCGCCACAGGATCTGGAGCCGGCCCCAGTACCGTCGCCAGTTTTGGCGTCGCGCAACTCGTCGCGCACCTCGAGGGGAGAAAAGACTCAGGCACGTGCCGAGGGCTCGGTAATCGGTTCGCTGGCCAAACTGGAACGCCGTCTGTCCAAGGTGGAGCTTCAGAAGGAGCAAAACGATATTGAGTTCCAGAACTTCGCCAGCATCCTGACGGGCCAGTTAAAGCTAACCATGGAGCAGCTGAACAATGTGACCCATCTAATGCTCGATCGCAAGCCCAATCCGGATCGGATGAAGCTGCTCCGGAATATAGCACGCCAACTGCGCGTGCTGATGCGAGTGAATGACGATGAGGTGTCCATAAGCTGGAGCAGCGCCGAGGCTGGGGACGAGGTCGAGGAGGAGATGGCCGACGAGGAGGAGGAGGCTGCCATGGAGGAGTCCAGCACCCCCACCGAGCTGGCCAAAGCGGAGGAGGAAGTGGAGCTGGACCAGCACCTCTGCTATGCACCCGAACGAATGCTCAACGAACTGCTCGAGCTGAAGTCCGAGTTCTGCTCCCTCACCAACAAGGTGAACGAACTGGCCGCCGAGCTGATGAAACAGGACGCCAAGCGGCTGATGGAAATGATGCAGGAGATGCAGATGACTGTGCGAGAGATCAAGCTGCTGACAAGCGGCAACCAGGAGGCCAATCAGGGCATGCTAAGCAAGCTCACTGCGGCCACCAATCAGATACAAACACTCAAGAACTCGGTGGCTCACCTGGATGAGATCAAGATCGACAAGGCCGACGTGGAGCTGCTGCTGGCCGAGAAGGTCGACTTCCCGCAGCTGGCCACAAAGGTGTCCCTGGAGCAGCTGGAGGAGTACAAGGAGCGACTGGAGAAGCAGTTCTGCGAGGTGCGCTTCATCATCAACGTGAACGAGAAGAACGTGCTGCAGATCATCGACGGCTTGCGCATGACCCTGGGCGTCGACGCGCTGGAGCTCAGCCTCAAGGACTTCCGCGAGCTGATCGAGAAGCGCGTGGCCCTTATTGCCGAGGCGCTGCACAAGTACATGGAGATGACCAACGACGAGTGCGCTGCTGCGGCTGGCAGGGTCAAGGTGATGCAGGAGCTTGCCTGCCTCTCCTGCGACACGCCCTGCGTGATGCGCACCGTGGAGCGCTCGAAGCTGCCGCGGCCCGCCTCGGCCAAGGCCACCAACAGCATTGGCCCCATCGTCACCTACGAACTGGGCCAGATCCGCAAGTCGGGCATCATGGGCTACTACCGCAAGGACGAGTTCCCGCACGCGGCCAATGCCTGGACAAACTCCGTGCCGGTCAACAAGTGTGTGCCGCGCCATGCCGGCGGAATGCACACCATCCACACCGCCGACGAGCACATGCAGAAGGTGGTGCTGTCCAAGAGGAACACCGGCTGGGCTTAGCCGCCACGTTATTTCGCCATGTTTCGTCATTCCTCAACAATGCGGTTAACCCAAAGCGAAAAATTTTTTAAAAAAATATTTAAAATTCTGTTAAAAGAAACACTCAGTATAATCGGGTATTTGACGCAGACGACAGAAGTGATCAATGTCATCCACACAGGTGGCAAGATGCCTGACCGACAGCCAAAAAAAAAAGAAAAATTATTTAAACAGCAATTCGATTAATTGTGTGACTAATATAAAAAATTGCTCTATTAAAATTAATTGTTAGAGTTTGAAACTCGATGCGGCTTAATTAATGGGAAAATGGGAAAACAACTCTATAAAAAATTAAAAATTAAAAAGTATATGAAACTTTCAATTATTTTTCATTTTCGCTTAAGAGTATGCAATTCATAATTCTTATAGACAATCAAAAGCATGTCCTACGTAACAGTTGCGTCCCCATACCCATTACCTAGCATGGACACAAACCTTCGTTCAGCTTTTAAACATATGAGCAAGAGCAGTCGTGTATATAAGAGCTAAATCAAGTACACTGAAGAAAAAACATAAACTAATAAACCATAAACTTAAAAAAATATAATTTCAAACTGACGTACACTGAAAAATGCTCTTGGCAATATAAATATATAAATATTACTAAAAAAAATAATTTTTATATAGATATTTATTTAATGATTATTATAAATGTATTTTCATAATAATATGTATGTATTTATAAGCAAACCTAAGCCAGAATTTAGTTAGCATACAAACAAACCCAACATTGCCGCTGCTCTATATTCCCGCTCGTTTGCATTGCATTTATTGATTACTCGCGCGCTCATTCGCTCTCCCGTTCTCTTTATTTCGCTCAGTGCAACCACTTGCAAATAGCGGTTGTTGAGTGAGAGCGCTGTTGCTGCCGGGTGTTCGTTTTGCGCTGTGCGCTGTGTTAAGGCGCTTCACTCCGAACAGTTTCTCTTCGAACGCGCAGCCGAGTGGTTGGTTGGATGTTCCCCTAGTGTGTGTCGTGTCGTGTCGTGTCGCTTCGTGTGTTTTGTGAACGAATAAATAAGAAACCAGCTGTGGCTGTGGCTTTGGCTAGGGGCAATATTATTTACTAGCTCTGGAACAAGTTCTTACGATCGCCAAATCGAATCAGTTATTAAATGTTAACCAAAGGCGACGGCGCGCATTTGCGGTTTATCTATTGTGTTTGCCTCTGCCGCGCGTTTCTTGTATTTTTCCTTTCGTAATTTCGGCGAAATTCCAATAAACATTTCGGCAACTCCTCCGATTGGCACAACAAATTTATTTATTGATTTGATTAATGCGAAACAAACAAAAACGTTATTTTTTGTATTCTTCTTAGTCTTTTTTTTGACAATGTCAACTGAAAACAATTGTTAAGCATAAAACGCGCAACGAAACACACATAAAAGCAAAAGCAAACACAAAATTTTTGGTAACGTGACGCAGCCGCAAGCAAAACAAACGCAAAACGCAATCACACAAAAAGCAAAAACAGAAACACCAAAAAAAGGGCTTCGAGAATACCAATACTTATTTGTGTACTTGAGTGTGTGTGTGTGTGTGTCTACTCAACGTGATCTTCAACCTCCGCTTTGGCCATCGCTTCGTTACCTGAGTTGCGCGAGTCGAACTCAGCCGGCAATTACTCGACAGCCTTACGTTATTTCCGCAACTCTCTCTCTCCCGCTCACTTCGTTTGCTGAGCAAAACAAACACGCAAAAAAATGGCCATGCAAAGGGAGGCAGGCGTGCAGGACTTTGTCCTGTTGGAACAAGTGACTTTGGAGAAGTTCATGGACAACTTGCGCAAACGGTAAGTACGAGTTGTGTTTTTTTGTTTGTTTGTTTTTCTTTTGCTTCTGTGTGGCCTTCCGTCTGGCGTGCCGTCAAGGTTAGTCTGATTGGCAGTCCAATTAGAGAGCAGCTTCTGCTGCATCAGTTCTAGTTGAGAGCGTGCTCAATGGAGCCAACTTTAAGCTGTTGACCCACTGTCATTTAGCTACTGCTCCCCATTGTGTCCACTCCATGAACCGTAACGAAATGTTCCCATTAAAGTGTGTTAACAAAGTGACTTAATGAAGTGTTGGTTGGGCTGTTGAAATACTTAATTAAGTTCTTTATAAAGAGCCTCGACTTTCCCTGACTAAACATGGCATAAATCCGATTAATTAAAAATTGTTTTCAAATATTTTATGAAAACGAATGTCTTTTCATCTTTTTCACCATATATATTATTATTAAATTATGCTAATCTTGTTTTAGATTATATTCGATCGTACGATTGCTTAATTGTAGAAATGATGCAATTCACTTTCGATTCGCAGTGACTTCAGCAAATCCCACACCTTATCGTATATCAGGAAACATGTTAATATATATATATATATATTTGTTGATTATTTCATTAATGTTTACTAAGTAATTATTGACAGTGTGTGTGAGTGATTCAGTGTTTAGATATATTAGATTGCATTCTAAAGACAATTGAAATCGGTAAATGATTCAATTAATGCCAAAAAAAGCAGAACTATATGTACAATATTCATTATGCTAAGTATAGCAACTATTATTATTATCATTATCATTGTTCTCGGTAATCATTAATCATTCATCGTTCAGTGTGAAAAGCGAAGTTGCTCAAAGTGCCACATAATGTGGCATAAAGCGAAGCCCATTTCGTGACGCACTGATAACAAACTAAATAAATAAATACGACAAGAACTCTCGCTGTTTGTCCAGCAGTGACAATGCCTATGCTAATAATAACGATGATGATGATTACTACTATCATAATGAACATTGTCAAAGCAACGAACCACAAACACTCAGCCCAGCGAGGCGTTGCAACGAATGCAACGACCCGTGCTGCGTGCTGCATGCTGCCTGCCGCAAACGTTGACAATGGATGCCGGGCAGCTAGCAACAAGTTGTTGACACACGCTCTTGTTGCATGAAACGGAATACGTTACCAACTAAACGTGGGCTAGAATCGGGACCAGAAGCAACAGCAACAATACGATGCAATTGAATAGGGACCAGACAGAAGGAAAATAGGGACAAACTCCTTGCCGGGAGTGTACGACTAGCGACTACTTAACTTCCAATATATGTCACATATTTGAAAAACTATCTAATTAGATTAGCATTTATGATTAATGTGAAAAGCAGATAAGTAAACGTGCTCAGCAAAGCTCTACAATTTGACTTAGAGCAATGTCTTCTTAGAGCTTCAAGTGCTCTCGTTTCGATAGTCTTCAGACTTATCAATATAATCATCGCACTCACACCTGGAATGGCGCTCCATAAACTTTCGATTGCATAACTTGACCAAAGAAAGCGATAATAACACGTATATGTACTCACATCATAATTAGAGTGGACTCGTAACTTTACACGAATCAATTTGTAGATTACAAAATTACAGCCCGGAAAAACAAAGCAAATAAATGGATATAGATATATCTTAGACAGATACATATATAAATATATATATATACATGTACATGCATATATCGCACACACATCAAGTTTTGAGGAAAACCCATTGAGCAAATCAGTTGAGGGTCAGAAGCGCGAGCCAAAAAGTCAAAAAATGTGCAGTGTAATGGAAAATGATGCAAGACAAAGCCAAAAGACACACAGAGAGAAATAAATAACTCACTTTCGGTTTTCTTTCATTTGTTTTGTTTTTTATGACCACATTAACAAAAACAGAAAACAAAAACAAAAACGAAACGAAATGAAATTAAATTAAATGAAATGTAATGAACAAGTGAGAAATGGCAAAAACTGCATTTTGTATTGCGAGCAGACATAAGTTTATTCGATTTGTTTTCATTCGCGCTTTTTCCAATCCCAAGTGTGTGAGCTATGACATCATATTGGGCTGCATACTTGGCTATGAAACGAAATGCAAAAAGAAGAAGACGAAAAAAGTTTAATAAAAATAAAACAATAATAAAGAATTCGTATTAGAGTAAATAGACAACATCTATTTGTACATAATAATATTGTAATCCCTATAATGAGAAAAGAAATTGTAATCAAGAAAATTTAATAGTTTTATAAAATGGCTATATCTTATACTTAATCTGAAAACTGTTTTGAGTTTATTGATCTGTTTGAAATGCATTATAAAACTTTTCGTTTAGACAATTTGTCAACAACTTGGCAAACCTTCACCCAGAGTTCTAATGCCACAGCAAGAGCTAAGATATACACACGCAGATATACATATGTGTGTATATGTGGATATATATTTGTTTAGCAATTGCTTTTTTGGCACTGTCATAAGTAAATATATATATAGTATAGTAGTATATGTGTAAATATATGAGAGTGTTCTGCCCCTGCCCATACGACCCACACAGACAGACATACATATATAAAAGTGATCCAGAAATAGCTGCTCGAAATGTATATATATTTGCCATATAAATATGTATATATAACTTTATGGATATATGCATGCGCTTGCTTGAAATATGTTTTCGTTAAAATGTATCTCGAAAATGAAATGAAAAGCCTGTGCCTTTGCTGCTGCTGCTGCTGCTGTTGCTGTTGCTGCACTCTACGCACATGCGGAGCTTGTGAGTCACGTTTTGTATCTTGAAGATATTTTTTGGCGCTCGCATAATAAAAAAAAAAAAAAAATACGTGTACAAATGCCGAAAAAAGGCAACCGCACTCAAACCGGTTGATGGCGTCAGTTCGCAAACCCCAAACTAATGAAAGGAAGGCGAAAAAGAGAATGCCCGACTTAGAGATACTCTGATTCAAAGGAACGAAGAGGAATGTGCTGGATGTATACAAAAAGTCAAAGTAAGAGAAAGCGAAAATGAAGTGATTCTCTTTTCAATATATTCTACAAAAAACTTACCCGGCAATCTATATATATATATAGTATACACTTGAAATACAATACAAAAGGCGAAAGAAAAGCTCCTCATTGGAACAAACTCTTCGAGACTCTTAATAGCAATCTAATCTCTTAGAGCATTCCAGAATCTATTCTTTTCAACTATAATCAATAATATATATTATGCATATGTACTCTGAAAGAACATAATATGTAGTTTATAATCATTACATACTCTACTTTATAGAGTGTTACATACACTTTCTCAAATCGTATATTACCAGCTTATATATTTTCCATCAATTCGTATAAACGAAAACAAAAGCAAAACAAGTTTCTTCCAACGCAAACCCGATCTGATTGTTATTTCCTCAAGTTCAGAGCATTTGTTGCTTTCTTAAGGGTTTCTCTAATGTTTTTTTTTTAGCTCCAAGAATGCCCAGAAACAAGAGGAAATTTAACGAGCCATTAAACCAAGTGTCCTGCACGGAGGCACACCACAGTCTCCCACCCCCCACTATGTACCTATAAATCTACTTGCACTGATTGATTGCACTATTTCCAATAACAACAACAACAACAAATATCTATCTATCTATCTATCTATCTTGCTGCCTATCTATATGGAGTAGCGAGTGCATTTGGTATTGTGTATTTAGCGTATCGCTGATAAGTTTACATTTAGTTTTCGAATTGACTTTTGTTTATGTGCGCCCGAGTCTCTATCTCTCTCTCTCTCTCTCTCTGCCTCGCATCTAATTTGGCCTACATTTTGTGTTTTGTTTCGTTGTAGCTGCTGTTTGTTCGGTAGCCTGTAGAACATCTATAGAACCCGCATCCAGCATCTAGCTATCTATATATGTATATGCTACATGCATATATGTATATGCTACATGCTAGCTGCCTGTTTATTTACTTGCCATGAACTGTCGTTGAACTCTTACAGGTGGCTGCCACAGCGGTTGCAACGCACTATAAATTTATTCGAAATTCTATTTAACATTATCACTGGGCCTTCAGGTCTTATCAGTTACCCCCCAAAAAAAAAAAAAAAAAATCCCACCATTGGCATATTTTTAGCGCCATATCATCCCATCTGTGAGTCACTTTATATTTTATAGGTGCTCGACAAACACATTAAAATTCAGTTTTCATTTATTATTATTTCATAATTTTTCTATTCATTTTGGACTGTCAAGGCTGGATTTGTATTCGAATTGACTTTACTTTTTATAGTAAATAAACTATGTCAATATTTCCATCAAATGCTTTTATGGCTTAACCCTCGACATGAATTTACGATTGTAGCAATTTAACCCTTGGCACGTCTGAGTACTTTCACAATCTTATCGGTAGTTCGAGTCGAGTTTATAAGAAATCGCCTTTTATCACTACGCGATTTTGTTGTTGTTATAATTTGTTCTTAGTCGGGCAAACATTTATAGGGTATATTCCATTATTTCTCATTATTTCTTTTCATTTTGAAATTGTGTAAATAGCCGCGACTCAACTTGTATAATAATGGCACCGAGCTGATAAGATTGCATGCCCCCGAAGAAGTGTTAAACTTAGCGAGGTACAAGTACAGACCCATCCATACCAATATATTTATATGGTTATATATATAACCTTGGCTATGAGCATTGACTGCCACACGTACATACATATGACCGTAGACCCGATAACCGACGCTCTTCAATTTGTTATGCAATGAATGCCACACATAAAGTTTACTGGAGATTATCTTTCCCGACATCTTTTACGACTCTCCCAAGTATTGGCATAGAAAAACTGCCCTCAATACAAAGTGGGGTGGGATTGAAGTTTTCTTAGAAGTTTTTAAAAAATATTTATGAAGTATTAATTGTATGAGCACAGCTGTCCATGGTTAACCAGAAATTCTTTTCAATACGATCCGCACACCCAATAGAAATCTTTGCTAGGAGTTCTCTTAAAAATCCAAAGAGTAGGTCTGTGAGATACATATTTACTATTTACTAATAAATTTCAATCATCATTTTTACATTTTTTTGCGTTCCAACACCTCCTAACTTCTCTTACATGTTTCTCACATATTAGCACCCAGAACTCGATTAGAATTCCAATTGTCTGCTTCTGGTCTTCCTGGTTGGGTCATGAGTTTCCATTCGAACTGTTTATAAATGCAATTTTTATGGCATTCGCCAAGACTTGATTACAAAGAAGGCGTCTCGGGAAATTATTAAAGGGCCAACACGAAAGAAGAAGCATAATGAAAATATAAAAAAAAAAAAAAAAAAGAAAAAGGAACGAAAGAAAATGATGTTTATGTAGTTTGCCTGCCATTGGCCATTAAAGAAGCTCTACGAATTCTCTTTTCAATTTCCGATTGCAATCAAAGAACACGTCTGTTTATTTGTACAAAAGGCCAGTGTAACTCTACCTAATTAAAGATGTCTGATCGACCAGATGCAAGACATTATAACGAACGCACAGTTCAAAGCACACCTAGATGCGCTTTCATCTGACTATATCTATCTGTATCCCTCTAGCTGTCTGGCACTCTCTGCGATTGTGCCTCTCGACACATTCCATATGCCTGACTGCACGAGTGCGCTCTCTCTGATAAGCTGCTATCAATTGCCGCCCCTCTGGCAGTCTGATAAGCCCCTTTCTGATAAAGTCCCAGAGCGGAAATCAAATCATTTACATAACGGCCCATTCGAATGGCAGTCATTGGCCAAATGCTACTCGCTCGACTAATTGAGCCACGTTCTTTACACTGATGTATGCAGCGCTTGCCGAGACGGCTTAATGATCAATGAGCACTCCAATTCAAGTCTTACCTGAATTACTGATGAGTGCTAGCTAAAAGCAGAGTCTGCTCGACTGGTGTATATGCAGCAATCAACAGTATATTGTGACAAAGCAGAGCACTTTACACAAATATATGTGTGACTAGAGTACTGACTAAATCTATGAATAGTATTGAATACTTTACAGAAATATTTGTAGAGGAAATAAATCATATAATGCTGTATAAACTAATGTAGCTACATATATATATATGAATAAAGTCGTCTCGTATTGATATTATATATAAAACAACATCTTCTAGAGCTTCTGAAACAATGAGTCGACTCACCTACAGGGTATACAAATCATACAAACAGCTGACTCCAAAGACCAGACACAGATATTGAGCTCTGTCCACATTCCCTCCCATACTCATTCCCAATCCAGATCAGCCTACTCAAGCAGTTACTTTACATATAGGGTATAGAAATCACACAAATAGCTAGCAAACAGCGTACCTACTCCCAGTGACAGGGAGACTGGTATCCAGGTATACAGGTATCTGGGCCCTGTACCACATCGGCGTCCCCTTTGCCGCTCTGCTACGCCCAGTTCTAGCTAGACAGCATCGTTGTCTACATGATTGTGTGTGTTTATTTAGTTGAGCGCTGAAACGTTCATGTTTGTCATTTGCGTTGCAATAACTTTTACTTGGAGGCATCTGCAACTCGGCGTTGCCAGCTGCCCCCGCGCACACCATAAAGAATAAGGCAACGTTTACATAAAAACGTTTACATAAATGTATGTATGTCGGGTCCGAGAATTTAGCGCCTGTTTAGTCTTGCCAGCTAATTGATATGCGTCTGGGCTGCATCGCAAACAATTCTGGGTGTAAATTGAAGTTAATTTGAAAGATGCAATTGCATTGCGCTAAACGGGAGAGCATCGAGAGTTGCTCCAATGAAAATTGAAAGTGTTTTGCGCTTGGAAAATTGAAAATGTTCCATTTGAATTTGCATTTGATTCGAAACAGATGTTGGCATTATTTTAAATGGTGTATCAGCTGCTAAGTGTGTCATATGTCTTTAGCAGGCATTCAAGTATTATTCTGAATATATTTATCACATGTGCTTAACTAGCGCCCCTCTCGGCGCTTCTCACAATTAAATGTTACATTTACTGCTCACACTCATATCTCATATCTGTTAAAGATTCTTAGAAGAATATGAGTATGTTCTGTACTGTTCGTTGTGATTCTCATAAATGAGCTTCAGTAAGACCCCACCCCACCATAGTCTCTCTCTCTCTCTCTCTCTCTGCGCTTCTCAGAGTCACCAAAGACGCTATCGCTCTCTTTTTATGTTTCTCACGCAATGCCATTTGTCATCGCCAGTGTATTCCATTCTATTGGCTCTACGTTTGGCACATCGATAAATCGCTTGAAATTCAATTACATCCACAAAAAGCAAATGAAACATTGACCTAGTTAAAGCCAAGTCTGTTGGCCATTTAATGACGTCAGCGTCAAGTTTGCCGCCTTAGCGAGTGAAAAGTGCAGCGGAAAATGAGCGAAGCTATTGATTTTCTCAATTTTCAGTAGATCAACCCTTAGGGCTTAGCAGGCAAATCTTGAATGAGCCAATGAATGAACGAGTGTTTAGCCGATGAATCATCGAAAGCAAATGCAATTTGCATGCGAATAGACATTGAGTAATTAAACAAAAGCTTAGTCAGCAAACGTGTTACGAGCCTTATTTATTTATGGCTCCTATACCTTACTCAATATTTGTATCTGAATGATTCACAATAGTTGTAGAAGTAATAATAATCAAGATACAAACAAATTGTGTAAACAACAAAGCAAGAACCACAATCAAATGATGAGAATCTATATATATATATATATAGCATAATATTCGAAATAGTGAATACAAAAATCAAAAAGCATCGACAATCGCAATGAATAACGACCTTTCGTAGTGCGAATGTGTGAATGTGAATGCGTGAAGGCGACGAACGATGAGCATTTAAATGAAATGTATTTGTATATTCGTTTATTTCTTATATAGATATTCATGGTACAGACTAGTTCCGAATTCCATAGAACTTGTTGCAAACAGTGGGAGTGTTTCGACTAGTTTCCCATCAAATAAAGATTCGTATGTGCCAGGTTTTGTGTTAACAAATTATGCTAAATGATGCAAATCAATAAGTGAATGATAAATTTTTATGTTTAAAATTAAATCTGTCTTCCAGTTAATAAATATTTGATGGAGAATCTAAATAAAGTTGATATTCTGTAAAATAGTTCAGATTATAACAGAAAGAATATTATGAAATTGAATATATTGAAATTCCACTTGACACTCAGCGAGTCTGCCGAAATGGACTTTTAAATATGTGATAATAAAATTTCAAGTGCGAATAGGAGAAGGCATTGGAAATAGCAGTGAAACGAGTATGAAATGTATGAATAATGTGGTTCATTGATCCCTAGAAGCTCATTCAAGTTATGACAACTTTATCTGACTGTCAGTCATTTCAAATGTCTGCCCAAGCAAATCTTAGATATGAGATATGGAGGAGGGAGACACAATGTATATCACATATGTATGTATGTATGTTGCTGTGCGTGTACAAGTACTTTGCCTCAAGCAATTTCTATAACCTCATTAGGCAGTCGGCATATTTTTATTTTGGCTGTCTGTCAATTATTTTCCGCGTGGGCGGCAAATACAGCCAAATGCCACAGGTGGGGTGGGGCATGGCAAGAATGAGTGAAAGAGACTGAAATCGTAGAAATCACATAAACAGTTTGCTAAGCGGCTTGCTGACTGCCCTTTCTAGAGATTCCAATTCCAATTCCAATTCCGATTCCGATTCCGATTCCGTTGTGCTAAAAAGTCAACAAGCGTGCTAAACGCTTCTCTCGCCCCCTTTCAACGGAGTTCAGTAGTTCAGCAGTGGGGCAACATAATCATCTCTGAGCAGCTCTTAGCTCTGTCTGTCTCTGTCTCATTTTGTCTTCGGTCTCTGTCTGGGTTGTCACATTGTGACCCACATCTAGACACCTCTATAAATAAACACTGAAGAAAACTGAAGTAAAAGCATGTGTTGACTGCCGTTTGGCCCAAACACACCAAACGCCGAGACAAAGCCAACAACAATAAATACTAATATTAAGTCCTATTGTTTTTATAGTTTTACATACATATATATTTATTTGTATACATGAGTTCAAGCTGCGGGCCAAAACAATACTCTCTGCTGTTAACAATTTCTCTATTTTTGACGGTTTTGTCTTAAAGGTTTTCTATTTTTTCGTTGCTATACGACGTACTAAGAGTGACTAGATGGGGTATACCCCTTAGACTTGTCTATGGCTAATGATACATATATAACTATATATATTTGTATAACTATAAGTTTCAGTTAAAGAATGGAAAATTGTCAGACAATTATATATTGCACAAATTTAAATAGATTATAATCTATTTATATATATATATAAATGGATAGATCTTTGTTATCATATTATATTAAAGACTTAATCTAATTCAACTAATGGGTATATTTCGGGTCTTTCAATTTGAACCTTCTCCTATATGTTTATTAATTTCTTGCCTTTTGTTTCGGTAGTCAGCTGTTGAGTGGGCGTGGCCACAGTTTTGTAACTGCGCCCACCTGTTGCACGCCGTGTTTGCCATGTTGCCATTTCCCTCTTCTTGTGTGTGTGTGTGTGTGTGTGTGTGTGTTACCAAACTCTTTCTGTTTCGCATTTGTAACAGTGTAACATGCTTAAGATTTCACAATAGCCACGACTTGTTGCAGTGTAGGGGAATGGGAAATGCATTGGGCAATGGGCAAGGTTTTGTTGGCCAATTGAAAAGAAGTTATCATTGAATTGGTAATGCTTACTCAGTTGATGTGCATTCAGTTAAATATTTGTGTAACAAGATGAAGGAATAATAAGCTGTAATAATTGTAACTTAATGGGATATTATTTTTGTTTCGATTGCTTGCATTTGGCTCCCATTTGGCCTAGATTTGAAGCTGTTGCATTTGAGAACTGTCGATCTAAATCTTTTGGCGCCTACTGAATCGTACAGAAAATAAACAAACAATGCAGCCGCAGGCTTTGCTCTCAATCAAACTCAAATGCAACAGCAATTTAATCAATATGAACAAAATCCAAATGCAAAGCAAATTAATTGAATCCAACTGAGCAACACCTGTGGCTAATCCAACTCCGAGAAGCACAAATAAAATCAACAATAGAAAAAACTTCGATTTGCTTTGTTGAATAACAAATTGAGAATTGAATTAGACAGGTGCACAGCGGGCAGTCGAGTTGCCATGGGGAGTATATTCACTTGGTTCCCCAATATTAGGAAATCTAGAATTTGATTACGATTCAGCTATTTAGTAATCGAAGACCTTTGCTTGCAGCTACCAGGTTGGCAACATCTACACATACATCGGTGAGGTGTGCGTCTCGATGAATCCCTACAGACAGATGAACATCTACGGGCCGGAGACTATCCGCAAGTACAAGGGCCGTGAGCTGTTCGAGAATGTGCCGCATGTGTTTGCGATCGCCGACGCTGCATACAGGGTGCTCAAGCAGCGCCACCAGGACACGTGCATCCTCATCTCTGGTGAGTCGGGTGCGGGCAAGACGGAAGCCTCCAAGATCATCATGAAGTATATTGCGGCAGTGACGAATGCACAGGGACAAAATGAAATCGAAAGGTAAGAGTGCGAACTAAACTGATAAATAAATGAACTAAACTATATAAATAGATTTCATTGATATCATCAAAAATATATTATAGAATCAAGAAGATGTAATCATCAAGCCTTCGTTGATGACATATGCATTATAATTAGAACTAGTTAAAGCTGAGTTCAGGTGCATCTAACTGTATTATCTCAAGTGCACACAAAATTCGCATTAGTATGGAAATATTTAAGGTCGAGATTCAGCCTGAGACTGGGAACCGGCATTTGAATGGGAGGCGATTCAAGACAAGGCCAAGGCATGACAAATTTCCCATTGTGTGGCATGCAAATGCAAAGTGAAGCTCTCATTAGAGCATTCCCCAGATCGTGGCACAAAGAGGGTATATATAATACTATATATAGGAACTGCGCAGCATGAACTGTGAACCACATATGACATCACTCGGCGAATACGACTCTTCAATAAACTGTACGAAATTAAGTGAGACGCTAATTGCTCACGCTTTTAGCTATACAAAAGCATCGTCGGTCGTAATCTTTCCATGGCAATTTAAGGGCGAACTACGAACCATAAAAGAAAATGAATGAGAAGAGAGTAGAGAGTAGAGAAGAAGAGGAGGACGAGCGATTGCTTTGCCAAACCCTAGAAAATGACCAAACTTAATTGCCACTTTGGCAATTTTTAGTGTCTCAAAGTTAAAACAATTTAAACTGACATTTATTTAGTGGCTGAGGTGGGGGATTAGTGCCATTTAGCTAATTACATTTTTGGTATGGGTCCACCCTAATAAAAATGCAATCATAATAAATGATTTTTCTCTCCTGCAGAGTGAAGAACGTGCTGATACAGAGCAACGCGATTTTGGAGACGTTCGGCAATGCGAAGACCAATCGCAATGACAACTCCAGCCGATTCGGCAAGTACATGGATATAGAGTTCGACTACAAGGCCGATCCGGTGGGCGGCATTATAACCAACTATTTGCTGGAGAAGTCGCGTGTGGTGCAGCAACAGCCAGGAGAGCGAAACTTCCACAGTTTCTACCAGGTAAGCAGCCTACATTGGTGTGCGAGAGTGTGTGGGTGTGGGTGTGGGTGTGTAGTTGTTTGCCCAGGTGAGTCAGCGGGGTGGCTTAGACAGGTGGGCGGGTCACATTCGATAGTCTAGTGTGAGGTTTGAGGTGCGAGGTGCGACCTACGAGGCGCGGCTCTATGTAAACAACAAACAATAAAAAAAAAATATATATATATATATGTGTATACTTGGACAATAAATATTAGAAAAATAGTTCTCTATGTTTTATAGGGTATCCAATTGGCTATATGCCCAGCCATAAATATTTATGAATCAGAGATTACAAAGCCATAAAAATCCAATAATAGCGTATTAATAGTTTAATAGGGACAAGAGGCTGTGGACCTTCAATGCGTATTAAAACTGATGAATACACTTGGCGAAGTCTTAAGCTAATTGCACATGTCAAAGGTTATGGCTCAATAAATATTCCGAAATTCAAATTGAAGCTCAAAAACTAATCAGAATTAAGTTGATTATATTTGCCGTTGCGGTGAGATCACAATTCGTCAATTCAGAATAATTATGAACATACATGATATCATGTGAAACATATGAACGTTCAGATAAGGCTAAATTATTCCCAAGAACTTGAAATGTGTCAGCGCTTAACTACTTATTCATAATATTTTTGATTTAGCTTGAAAATATAATGGACTCTCAAATATAAAAAAAAAAAAAAATTAATGAATAAAAAAAATATATTAAATATATATATATATAACTCTTATTTTCATATACCTAAAATCCAGTGCATATATATTATATAAACCCAAGTTGCTTGTAAAATTTTATCAACTTACTTCCTCCTCGGTTTGTTAGTATAGAAGCAGTGGAAAGAAAATGAGAGATTGCTCTTTGTTAACTTCGAGCTGTTAAATTTAGCTTGAAGGCGTTAATTGTTTCAGACCATTTATAGAGTCTAAAGAATTTCCAGCTTTACTTCTCCATTTAACACCGAAACTAAATAGAATTTCTTAATTAAGCGAGCTCTTCCATAAATTGTATACGAATGTGTTCCTTACTTATATACCCTTAAGTGGTGTATATAAGTATACAGTTCATAGATATCATCATTATTTATTTATTTATTTGTTATTCATGCGATATCTGTGGCAACATTTTGCAACTGTTGTCTACAAAGCTTCGCCAGGTTATTGATTAATGTTTCTTGGGAAGAGAAATTCGGTAGCATTTGCTTTACACGAGCTTCTGTCTGAGAATGTGACTTCATTCTAAACCAAACAGTAAAATTCCATGGCGTCCAAATGGTGACAATAAAAAGCGGAAGTTCAATTATGGATAACATTTTGTTGCTAATTGTCTGCTGTACTAAATAGTTGCATGTTCTCTTTTTGGATGTAGAGACAAGCGAAACAAATATGTGGTCCGTTTATAACAAAGATCAGCTACATACATATGTCTGCAATATAGAGTATTCTCATATCTGCAATATCAAATAAACTGATTAATTAGGAAGCATTTGATAACTCATCTCTTCCTTTCCAGTTGCTGCGCGGTGCCAACGACCACGAATTGCGTCAATATGATCTGCACAAGGAGACGTCCAAGTATCATTATCTTAACCAGGGCAGCATGGATATACTCACCGAGAAGTCCGACTACAAGGGCACATGCAATGCTTTCAAGACGCTCGGCTTCCAAGCGGATGAGGTGCAGACCATTTGGCGTACAATTGCCTCCGTTCTGCATTTGGGCAATGTGGAATTCCAAAGTGAGTTAACAATGAAATAGGCCCAGCAATGATGATGCATTCTAATCTCTGGTTTTATTATGGTGCCTGTAGCCATTGAGGACGAGTTGGTGATTAGCAACAAGTCGCATCTGCAGTCAGCGGCGAAGATGTTGCAGGTGACCGAGGCGGAACTGTCGTCTGCATTGACTAAGCGCACGATTGCAGCTGGAGGCAATGTGATGAAGAAGGATCACGATGCCACACAGGCAGAGTATGGCAAGGATGCACTGGCCAAGGCCATCTATGATCGTCTCTTCACCTGGATCATATCCCGCATCAATCGCGCCATACTCTTCCGTGGCAGCAAGAGCCAGGCGAAGTTCAACTCAGTGATCGGCGTGCTGGATATCTATGGCTTTGAGATCTTCGATTCGAATAGCTTTGAGCAGTTCTGTATTAACTACTGCAACGAGAAGCTGCAGCAGCTGTTCATAGGTGAGAAGAGTTAATGCTCACTAGAGTAATAGACTCTAATTGAGTTCCATTCATTGCAGAGCTTGTGCTGAAGCAAGAGCAGGAGGAGTACCAGCGCGAGGGTATCGAGTGGACCAACATTGAATATTTCAATAATAAAGTAAGCAGGAATAACTGATCTTCATCTGGATTATATGTAACTCTCTCTGTCTCTGTCTTTCTCTTTCTGCCTCTTAGATCATTTGCGATTTGGTCGAGCAGCCGCATAAGGGCATCATAGCAATCATGGACGAGGCCTGCTTGAGCGTTGGCAATGTCACTGATGATACTCTCCTGGGCGCCATGGACAAGAATTTGAGCAAGCATCCGCATTACACGAGTCGCCAGCTGAAGCCGACTGACAAGGAACTGAAGCATCGCGAGGATTTCCGCATCACTCACTATGCTGGGGATGTCATCTACAACATTGTTGGCTTCATAGAGAAGAACAAGGACACGCTGTACCAGGACTTCAAGCGTCTGTTGCACAACTCCAAGGATGCCAATCTCAGCGAAATGTGGCCCGAGGGAGCACAGGATATAAAGAAGACCACGAAGCGGCCTCTAACTGCCGGCACACTATTCCAGCGTTCGATGGCGGATCTGGTGGCCACGCTGCTGAAGAAGGAGCCCTTCTATGTGCGCTGCATCAAGCCAAACGATATTAAGAGCTCGACGGTGTTCGACGAGGAGCGCGTGCAGCATCAGGTGCGCTACCTGGGCCTGCTGGAGAATGTGCGAGTGCGTCGCGCCGGCTTCGTTCATCGTCAGCGCTACGATAAATTCCTGCTGCGCTACAAAATGATCTCGCAGTACACGTGGCCCAATTTCCATGCGGGCAGCGACCGAGACGGAGTGCGTGTGCTGATCGAGGAGAAGGGCTTTGCACAGGACGTGAAGTATGGGCACACAAAGATCTTTATTCGCTCGCCACGCACTCTGTTCGCCTTGGAGCAGCAGCGCAACGAGATGATACCGCACATTGTGACCTTGCTGCAGAAGCAGGTGCGTGGCTGGATAGCCCGCAAGAACTATAAGAAGATGAAGGCGGCTCGGACCATAATGCATGCCTACAAGACCTACAAGCTGCGCAGCTACGTCCAGGAGCTGGCCAATCGATTCCGCAATGCGAAACATCAGCGCGACTATGGACGCAGCATTCAGTGGCCACAGCCGCCACTCGCCGGTCGCCAGGCCGAGGCCAAACTGCGCCGGATGTTTGATTTCTGGCGTGCGTACATGATACTCCGTAAATATCCGCGCAGCGAGTGGCCGCAGCTGCGACTGCAAATCATTGCGGCCACAGCCATCGCAGGCCGACGTCCCTATTGGGGACAGCAGCGCAAGTGGCTAGGCGACTACCTGGCCAACTCGCAGGACAACAGCGGCTACGAGGCCTACACGGCCAACGTGCGGAACATGAAGAACAGTGGAGGAGAGAACTTCCGGCAGGTGCTCTTCTCCAGCTTTGCCAAGAAGTTCAACAGGCGCAACAAGCAGGCGGATCGCGCGTTCATTGTGACAGATACGAACATCTACAAACTGGAGGGCATCAAGAAGAAGTTCAAGGACATGCAGCGTTCCATGGCCATCAGAGAGGTACGAAGGCAAGCCTCAATTAGAGCCCACTTATATTGAAAGCCTCTTTTCTTTTTAGCTAACTTCCATTAGCATAACACCTGGTCGGGATCAGCTAATCGTCTTCCACTCTCCGAAAAACAACGATTTGGTCTTTGCACTACAAAGCGAAATGTGCACGCCCCTCAAGGAGGATCGCATTGGTGAACTTGTGGGCATTGTGTGCAAGAAGTACCATGAGTAGGTTACCCTCGAAATGCGCATTGTAAACCCACGTTAAATCTCAATTTCAATTCCAGCATCACCGGCACGGAGCTGCGCGTGAATGTGGGCAGCAACATTGCCTGCCGGCTGGGCGAGAAGGCACGCACAATTGTTGTGGAGGCGGCGTCCAATGTGGAGGTGCCCAATTTCCGACATTCCGCTGGCAACATCATCTTCGAGGTACCCGCCTCCTATTGCTGCTAGTGAGCGGCTCTGTTGACCTTCGTAGAGCATCCAATGTACATTTATTAGGAAGCGAGTTAGCTTAAGAGTCTGTACCTTTGAATCACCCTACTAGCCTGTGCATGCTGTGCCTTCTGCTAAGCAATACATAGTTCTAGGAGTCCTCTCTCTATGTGTTGCATGTGTTTGTGCTAAGCGAGAATCGCCAAGAAGGGCGCTGGTATTGGCAAAAATAAAGATGCCAACGATTTGTACATTTTTCTATTCATATTTATATCGAGTCCCTTAAAATAGAAAGTGAAAACTTGTGAAGCTGGTTGAGCCGGCTTCATTTGAAAAGTATTAAATGTACTTTGTGCATTTGTTAACTTTAGCTTTTATCCAATTCTTATACGATATAAATGTTTATTTATCGAGAGAAGAAGAAAAAAAAAAAAAGAATTATAATGCAACTTCTAAATATATTTAATCAAAGAGCACACAAAACGAGAAACCACAATGAACATTTTTTGTACTTAACAAAATAAATCTAATTTTGTATGTGTGCCATTTTCACTTATTTCTTAAATTTAAACTAAACTCTATTATTATTGTAAACTATTTATATATAACGAAGATATATATACGTATGTACTATAAATAAAAATGTATAAAATATAAATAAATCTTTACTATTTTAATATTAATTTATATAGAATAAATATTAGTTAGCTACGATTATCAATTTAATTTTGTCAAGCGATTATTTTATATATATTGAAAACGAAGTTTGTTTATTTCAACTTTTTCTTACCTTTCAATTTTCGCATACATACATACTAAATATACATATTCAAGTAGGCTACTATATAAAAAGCTTCACTTATATAGTAAATTTAAAAACGTATTTTTAAAAGTTGTAGAGATTGTAACCCAGCTTCGAACATATCAACAATTTTTACCTCTTGATTTTTGAATTTGAATTTATTTGTATTTTTCGTTTATTTTTTATTCGTTTGCCGAGCGAGAGCAACATGGAAGAAGGATCGAATTCGCTGAACGATTGGCACCAGATAATCGAGGCGCTGCCTCAAGTCGTTAACGATCCAGTGAAACGTCGCTCTGCCTTGGTGCGTTTTCAGCAACGCAGGCCTGGTCATGGATATGGACAAGGCCTTGGACTCGGACATGGGAATAAATGTCACCAGCAGAGATTCGCATCGCTGGTGGCTTCAGTGCGTCATCGCAAGCGTCGCCAGTGCTACAAGCGCTTCCATCATCTGGCAAGGGCCAACAAGCGCTACAAGCGCCTAGGGAAGCGTCTGCATCGCGCACCTAATCGTCGCTGGAAGTTGACTGACCTACAATCGATGATGTAGCAGCCAGAGGACCCGCACCTGGTGTCCACTACAGCATGCCTAATATATCGTTCAATTCAAATTTTAAATATGTTAATTATTAAAACTTAAATTCTCTCGGCAATCATTATGTAGTTTATGTGTATATCTATATATACATGTGTGTATGTTTGTGTGTGTGTATGTGTGTGTGTGGTGCTGCAAGTGTATAATCCGACCAAAATAAAGTGCGCCCAAGTGCTCGACGTCGACGTCCGCGCGTCGGTGCCGCCAATTGATAAAAGATAAAAATAAAGAGAGTGCATCGGCAAGAATTTTCAGTTTCTCGATCTCGATCGCATTTGCTTGTAAATTCTTGGCGAACACGCAGCCACAGCGTTTCCAACTCGATTACATAAGGCGGAAAATGCAGAAAACGTTAAAGAAGGAGCTGAGTTTCTCGCTTGACACGCTGGAACGCTATCGCGCCAAATATGGACGCAGTGCCTCATTGGACACAAATGGCAATGGAACACAGTTGGATGGAACACAGCCGACACAGATCTCTGACATGGGTATGGCTACAGCTGTGCACACGGTGTCGCCACCTCCCTCGCTCTTCAAGCCCCAATCGCCACCAAAACTGACCAAGCTGCAAGAGCTGCAACAGAAGAAGGAGGCATACATGCGACAGCGCGAACACGAGCGGGAAATGGAGCAGCTGCTGAAGGCAGCCGACAAAGCCAGCAGCCAGGACACAGCCAGAGTCAGCAATACCTGTAGCAGCAGCACCGGCTCCACCATCACTACCAGCAGCAGCACCACCACCACCACCACCACCTCTACTTCAGCTAAGGGCAACGCCTCCTCAACGGCCGCTGCCTTGGCCCAGCAGTCGAGCAAAAGTGCTGCCGGCTACAGCAACTGGAATAGCAATCACACAACCCTCAGTTCACAGCCCTGGTGCGCGATCAGTGATCTTATGTACTTCTGTGACAAATACGAGTTCAAGACTCTGAGCACACGGGACCTGAAGACCCATCAGGAGATTGTGGCAGAGGTGCGTGCCCTGCTCTCTGGCAAGGCGCCGTTCGATCAGCGCACCCGCTTCCCCGGCAACATTCACGATCCGGAGAATCTGTGGGTTTGCATTGGTCGCTGTGCGAGTGTCGAATATCATTTGCAGCGCATCATCAGCGTCTTTCGGAAGCCCCTCAATCAGCTGACGCCGGACAAGCAGCGAGCAGTGCGTCAGAACTTTCACCTGGCCGTCAGTGAGCTGCGTCTGGACATATCGGCGCGCATTAGCGAGGTACGACTGTACGACAGGTTGGTATTTGAGCGAGAATTTCGACTGGAATGGCAGGAGGAGGTCTAGGGAGAGTCTACAGGAGGTTAATTGTGTCTTCAATTGGTTAACAATTTATTCAAAATTTCAATTTCAAATTTTGCTCATTTTTGGTGCAAAAAATTTTACAAAAATACACGCAAGCATAAAAGATATATATATCTCTCTATATATATATAAACGAGCCTTAATTCAGGATCTGGCATTAACAAGTGCTTGCATATTGCTTGGTGTAACTAAATCTACAAATCATTTAGATATATCTTTATATACATAATTGGTATAAGATCGAAAAATAAAGCACTGTGGAAACTTTTACATTATGAAACTTTGCTCAAAAGATACGATACATATCTATGTATATACATAATGGTATAAAATCGAAATTAAAGCACTTGGTGGGCTATAAGAAACTATTACGAAACATTGCTCTGTGCTCTTTCTTATAAGTCTAGCGGAAGATTTAAAGATTATCGTTCATATATCAATATATTACTTTGAGTTAAGTTTACTTTTGTGCCTGGGCAACTTGTGGGCTGACTTCAGTGGGTGGTTAACAACTTTGTGGCAACAGCAATGCTTTAGAAGTCTAGCAGAACTTCAGCTTCATTTTGCTTGTCTTTGGAACATTTCTTATAGTTAGGGAAATGCGTGGAGCTCGCCGCACTAGGTGGTCCCCGATCTTATAGGTGTTTTCGCAGAGATTATAATTGCAAATGCGATCGCATAGCGTGTCCTCGTTAATCTCACTTATGGCATGCATATAATCGCTATAGAGCGAATCTTTTAAGATGAGCAAACTTCGAGGTTCCAGCAGCAGCTTGAAGATCACCCCGCCATTAGCCTCACCCTCAGTCTCGCGCTTGGTGAATTCCAACACAGTGTGTGCCCCACATGAAATGGTCGATATGATTGGATAGAAGAGTGGTCCGTCGGTGTGTGGAAGAATGCCCTGGCCAGGCAGATATTCATTAACTAGTACATGGTTGGCCTTCTGGGATTCAAAGATTCCCAAGTTGTTGACCTTGTCGACGTAGCTCTGCAACCATTCAGGTATCTCCTCTGCTATCATGCCGTTTGGGTGAGGAATTCCGCCGTAGTTGACGAGCCGGCGATTGAGCAACTGCGTCCACCGCGGTTTCGGTGTCCTCTCTATGTGACTTAGTATGGAACTCTCCTGATCGGAGGTAATGAAATTCGGAATGTACATGACTGTTGGCGGGCACTGCAATTCATATTTTTCTATCAGTAAAGGAATAGTTAAGCTTTGAGACAACTCTTTCCTACCTTGCGCACCTCAAAATCTGTGAAATCCATATCTACGTGCTAAGTTACTAATCTAAGTTGCAATTATTGCAAATCAATATTTGTGTACCATTGAACCGGTCATTTGGCCTTGGAGGTGCGATTTGACAGCTGACTGTAAATGGTGGCGGTTCAGCGATAAGCCTCTAATGCAGCTTTGCCAACGCGATAAATTTATATTTCACATATAATTTAAGAATATGTATATACATGCACATAATGAAAACAAAAAAGAAAAGCTAAGAATGTTTTTGTAAAAATCATAATCGTATTTATAATTCGGGCAATTTAATTATATACGTTTCAACGCATAAATGCGCAACTTAACGATTGCTTGCAGCCCTGGTTCAGTGTTTTCTGCGTTACTCAGCACTGTTAAAGCTATGGGTTGCTTGTCGTCCATTTTGAGGAAAAATTCCCGCGTTTTTATTGTTTGAAGCTTCGCACAGCTGTGTGTAAATTCTAGTTGTCATTTATAGATGTCCTCACCAGACGCACAAGCGGCTAAGAAAATGAAGTTGGACAATAAATGCGTTTTGCGATTTGCCAAGCTCACAGAGCATGCCTTGGCGCCCCAGCGTGGATCGGCACGGGCTGCCGGCTATGATTTACGCAGCGCTTACGATGTGGTGGTGCCAGCGCGTGGCAAAGCTGTGGTCAAAACGGATCTTCAGGTGCAAGTACCGGAAGGCTCTTATGGTCGCGTAGCACCCCGTTCCGGCCTGGCCGTAAAAAACTTTATCGATGTGGGCGCCGGCGTTGTAGACGAGGATTATCGCGGAAATCTAGGGGTTGTTCTCTTCAATCACTCGGACACGGACTTTGAGGTGAAGCATGGAGATCGCATTGCCCAGTTCATATGCGAACGCATCTTCTATCCGGAATTGGAGGAATTGGAGAAGCTGGAAGATACCGAACGTGGAGAGGCAGGATTTGGTTCCACAGGCGTTAAAGAACTGCCTGGAGCTAAGCAAAAGAATGGCAGCGACAAAGCGCCACTGGGGGAAAACGAAGCCACGCCCATTGCCACATAAAGGCATCATGATAAGCCAGTACAAATAAAGTTATGATAAGATCCATTTACATTCAAACTAATATTTAATTATTCCCAAATCATTTTTCCACAATCCATCAAAAATATGTTTAAAGAAAACCTTTTAATTTCTGTATAAGATTCTGTTTGCATCTGATCGATTTATATTATGTATCATATCATGTATATTAAATGTTAATGCAGCTTAAGCTCTTGAAATTAAACTCATCGTTTATTAATATGAAATCCTCTTATAGCTTGATAGTCAAGGAGTCATGGAATATTAGCGTAAAGATGTGTTCCTGAAAGCATATGAACATTTCATATGTATTACAATTGGAATATTTATAAATATTTACAAAATATGAGTTACTTGTAAGTTAGTATACATTCCGTTAATTTTTATGAAGAGTGCATTCATTCCCTCAATCAACATTTTCATAGAAGTTATTTAGAGCTGTGGCTATATTCAATGGAGTTGATGAGCCTCCTCCTTACCTACCTTCAGCTATGCAACAGCAGAGCACTTAGCTATGTGAAGTGGAAAGTATATGGCGTATTAATTATACAGTTAGTTAAATCATGTTATATCGAAGTGCGGCATATTCGCACTCGTTTCGCCGCTGTGGTTGGTTCAAGCAACAGGGGCGAGCAATGCCCTGTGATAGTTGGCCAATTGGCCAGAGGCAGCGAGTTATGACCGACTGCAGACACAGTTGGCGTGCGTGCCACAAGTGCATTCGAGGTGCATATGCGGATTTCTTGCAGCGATTAAATTCAATGACTCCAATTTGTAATTAGACGTTGAAGTGAGGCTCGAACTGCAGTTGAAGCTAACGCCGCAGCCGCAGTCGCAGCCGCAGCCAGAGCTTGAGTCACAGCTAGAGCTCTCCAACTGCGTGCTTTTAATTGGTTGGGCAGTGCATCCTTGGCTGGCTTTTGGCGCAACGGTTACGCTTGACCCCCAAGCTGGAGGTCAGCGTGAGAGAGCGGGATAGAGTTAGAGAGCGAGAGAGAGACGGATATAAAAAAAAATGCGCTTGTTTTGTTTTGTATTTTTTTGTTTGTTTATAATTTATTTGCCGTGTGAAAAATAGCTAAGTATTTGTTTAAATGTACAATATATACTCAAATATATATGCATGTATATATTTAGATATATAAATGTAATAAAAATAAATCAATTGTTTGCTTGTCTAAATGTAAACATAAACTTTAAGTAGACCGACGTTTAGTCAGTTGCCTATATATATGTATATATATATATATATATATATATATATATATATATATATATATATATATATATATATATATATATATATATATATATATATATATATATATATATATATATATATATACAATCTATAAATATAAATATCCATTTATAAGACATAGGTAATATAGTATAATTAAATAAACAATATATACAATGCATTTGTTGTTGTTGTTTTTTGTGTTGTTGTCTTCAAGTCTTGGAGCTCTTAAATTAATGCTGAATTTTGAATTCCAATGTGCAATGGCCGCAAAAAATCAATAAAAAAGAAAATAATAATGTAAGCAACAAATATTTTGGGGTTGTTTTTTTTTTTTTTTGCTGTTTTGTTTTAACAAACATTTAAAATATTATATAATATGTATATATAAAATAAATAGCCTTTTCTTTGCTAAAAAAAAACATGTTTAAGGAAATTGGGAAATTTTTCAAATTGAAATTTCATTTAGTTTAAGTTGTCTGCTGAATGATATTAAATATTATTATAATAATTACTGACTAGCAGTTAATGAAGGGAATAAAAATAAAATTGTGTATACAATTAAAATAAATTAGAAATATAAAAAATGTTGTGCAACATTAAGTACATTGAAAATTGTTTAATAGAAAAACTCAATTAAATTGACTAAATTGCTTCATCGAATATAAATGAAAGTTATTGATTATCATAATATTATATATTATAATTAATTTACTTTTAAGTTTTCTCTTTCTCTCATATGCAAATGGAAGACTTTTGCGATTCTTGCTGTAGTCTTAAAAAGTTTTCAACTTTAGCTAGACCTAATTCAAGTTGTTAATTAACAATTAATATTTAATATTTAATATTTTATATTTAATATATATGTATATTTAATGATTAATTTTATTAATATTAATTATGTGTTTGTTTCTTTCCGTTTTCATTTGAAAGCTCATTTGGTACAACATTTGCAGTTGAAATGCAATTTATTTTAGCATTTATATTTATTTATATTATTGTGTGTTTATATAAACTTTAGATTATTTTAAATTTAATTTTTCTTTTAATTTCGATTTGTGACAGAGAAAAACTAGCTGGCAGCATCGTTGTTGCTATCGGCGGCATCAAAGCTGCAGCGCAACATTGTTGCTGCAACAATGTTGCTGGTGCTAGGTCCATTGCAGCTATCGGAGATGTTGTTGTTGTTGCTGCTGCTATTGCTGCTGTTGCTGCTACTGTTGGACAAACTGCTGCAACTAGTTACAACATTTGTTGTTGTAGCTGTTGCAGTTGTTGTTGTTGTTGTCGTTGCTCCTGTTGCTGCTGTTGCTGCTGCTGCCCCGCCCGTTTGCAATGCCAGCATTTGTTGCGCCTGCGCAACGCACGCAACACACGGACAGGGCCCGCCCAATTTCTTCGCCAATATGGAGCGCAGCTTCAGCGCTGGACCCAGCTTCATGCCCAGCGAGCTAACCAAATGTTCTTCGGTTAGCAGCGGCAAGCCCGTGCCATCGATGCTCTGCTCACGAAAGTGCTGCAAGCGGAAAGACAGACAAAGAGAGTGAGAGAGAGAGAATTAGTTCGTAGCTTATAAAATTTATGTTATGCATGCAGGGCGTGTGTGTGTGTGTGTGTGTGTGTGTGTGTGTGTGATTAATGCGCTGCTTTTAAAATTGTTAATGAAAAACGATTTTTAGCTGCTGCTGATGCTGCCCCCGGTGGAGATCGAGCGCAGTAGCATTTTCATATTTGCAGCGCACGACGCCAACAGCGATTGAAAGTGGGCAGCAGAGTTGCAAGTTGCGAGTTGCAAGTTGCAGTCGAGCTGCTGCCTGCCTGCCTGCCTGCCCCTCCACATGAGATTTCTATTATAGATTGGCCCTGATTGAATTCCATGGCCGTGGCCGTGGCCGCTGTCGCAGCAGTCGCAACCTGTTTGCCACACAGCTGCCACAGAGCTGCCGGCTGCCAAGCGAACTGCCACTGTGCAACAAGCGAAACAACAACGCTTGCCCCCCCCTTCCGTCACACACTCAAGCAAATATGTGCAACGTGCCCTAAACAAAGTTCAACATCAAATCTCATTTAAGTTTTCTGACTTAATCAATTATAAGGAGAAGAGAAGTAATGAGGGAATGAATTTGGGCATCAGGTTTACTTAGTTATATACTTGCGAATACTCTTCCTCTTCATCTAGAGGCGTAGAATAATTGATAGAGTTACTTATTACTATTTATTATATATATATATATCTATTAAAGACTTCAATTAATAAGCGACCATTAGATAAGACTTTTTGCAAACTAACCTCACATCTCCTATAGGAATTATTTGAGTCATATTTATATCAAAATAGCCAATAGTAATAAGAATAAGGTGGTCAAGTCAAGAACTTATAGTTTTGTGCAGTGTTTCGTTTTATGGGCACAGCGTTTCACGGTGCTCTCGAGTTGGCGCTGTGGAGGACACAGATGATAATCGATTGGCGGTCCGGCAATGCGATTCGATGCACTGAACGGCCGTCATCTATATATAAGAGAGAAAATAGGGCGGCTGCTGTTTAGAGTCTATTTAGGATCATGAGGACCCGGCTGAGCATACGCATACTGGCCCTAGGCCTGCTGCTCTGGCAACTGCAGGCCACCGCGGTGCGGGCCCAGAAGTACTACATGAACTTTGCGTTCAACAACAACAATCCGGATGGCGGGATCAGCGATACGGAGGAGGAAACTACGAATGGCGAAGTTGAAGGTAGTGTCACTGATGCTGGCATTGATGCTGTCACTGATGGTGCCACTGATGGTGGCGATGGTGGCGGTGGTGGCGACGGTGGCGGTGATGGCGGTGATGGCGGCGACGGTGGCGGTGGTGGCGGTGGTGGCGACGGTGGTGGCGACGGTGGCGGCGACGGTGGCGGCGATGGCGGCGGCGATGGCGATGGTGGCACTGATAATGGTGCACCTGCTGTCAATAACGATGGCGGTACAAATAATAATGGTGATGACGACGACAGCGACAGCCATGACGCCGTGGACCGTCGAACCAAAATGGAAGAGGCTGAACAAAATGCGAACAGGCCAAATAACGATCACAGCCATCATAGCAGCTATGAGATCAGTATCGATGATAGCTTCGGCGGCCGATATGTCCGCTCCATATACGAGAGCTCCGAGAGTCATGGCCATTCGGGCAGCAATGCGGGCTCGGGATCGCAGGCGAATGAGCAAGCCGAAAGCTCTCAGAGCATGGAAAAGAAACCAGAAGCTAGGATGTATAATAATGATGACTACGAGGAAATCAACGGGGATTAGAGCTAACTTGTCTAGGTAATCAAACGCACTGGTACTCCCTCTCTCTCTCTCTCTCTCTCTCTCTCTCACTCCCTTCCCCTCTTAATGATTGCATTGGTTTTTTTTTAACGTTACTCTTTCATGCAGATCCTCTAACGGGAATCCACGACCCAATGACTTTAAAATTAATGAATTTTTGTCCAATAAAAATTGTATAATTAATAAAGGATATGTGTTAAAATGATCGTGTTTCCATTTCACAGTTACATCAAAACAGAATTCATCTGAAATTAGTTGTTTGAGTTGAGCCTAGGTCAATGGAATTATTGACAGCTTAGCTGTGTCACATGTTCTCAAATTTAGAATATAAAAGAAGATGCAGATAAAGTCTATTTGGGCTAGGGTCGTAGAACCCCAAGGATGTATTCAGTTGAAATGCACATTAAATTGCACATCAATTAAGTGTTTGTTCTTAATAATATGTGTATTTATTGAGTTCGTTCATTAATCAGCTTCAACCCATACGTAGCTAGTGCGCCTTAGAATCATTCGACAAGTGAAGTTGCGATACGGTTGGTTGCCTCGGTTTTAGTTCTTCATGCCCATCAAAATTCGAATGCCGAGCAATGCAAATCGAATAAAGTTTTATGGGTTGTGGTGCGCAGGCCGTAAATGACGAAGTGATATCATAATCAGTGCAGATATAAACGCGTTGGTTGCGGTCAGGAACCGAGTCTATAAAGAGAACCCACGTCTGAGGCGTGTCCATTAGTGTCGACTTGGTGGCCATCAGTAGTAGTAATGCTGCTTTATTGCTGGTGGACAGCAATGCTGCCCCTGGCGGTGGTTGGTCAAACGTACTATATTAATTTTGTATTCAACAACTATCGAAATGCAAATTACAATCGCAACGATTCGAGCGAAGAAGGTAGGAATGGCTCTAAGCCCGAAAGCGAGATCACACCATCAGAAACCCCCAATCAGTCAACCAATGGGCCGACGCAGCCCCCTCCGAGACCAAGCGGCGAAGACGAAAAGCCTGATCCACCGGACCATGGTGGGCCTGTAAATACCGACGAAATTAGTGGAGGTAATATATAATGGAAGCATGACTGCAGTAAAACATCAATGCATATCTAATGAAAGTTTTATAATTAATCAAAGAATCCCATGGGACTCACCAATCAACCACCAAAAGACCTAAACCAGCCAAAACGACAACTAGTAAGGCGCCAACCACGACAACAACAACTGGTGGAACAGTAACTGGTGAAACAGACCCTGGTGGGACAGGTACGGATTAAACAGACACTGATTAAACAGGCACAAATATTGAAACAGACATTGGTGGAATAGGCAGTGGTGGAGCAGGCAGAGGCAATGGGACAGACACTGGAGGAGCAGGCGGTAGTGGAACAGGCAATGGTACAGACATTGGTGGAGCAGGCGGTGGTGGAACAGGCAATGGTACAGACAGTTGTGGAGCAGGCGGAGGTGGAACAGGCGATGGTACAGAGAGTGGTGGAGCAAATTGTGGTGAAACAGGCAGTGGTACTAACAGTGGTGGAGCAGGCGGTGCTGGAACTGGCAATGGTACTGAAAGTGGTGGAGCAGGCGGTGCTGGAACTGGCAATGGTACAGACAGTGGTGGAACAGGCGGTGGTGGAGCAGGCAATGGTACTGAAAGTGGTGGAACAGGCGGTGGTGGAAAAGGCAATGGTACTGAAAGTGGTGGACCAGGCGGTGCTGGAACTGGTAATGGTACAGACAGTGGTGGACCAGGCGGTGCTGGAACTGGCAATGGTACACACAGTGGTGGACCAGGCGGTGGTGGAGCAGGCAATGGTACAGACAGTGGTGGAACCGGCAATGGCACAGACAGTGGTGGACCAGGCGGTGGTGGAACTGGTAATGGTACTGAAAGTGGTGGAACAGGCGGTGGTGGAAAAGGCAATGGTACTGAAAGTGGTGGAATAGGCGGTGCTGGAACTGGTAATGGTACAGACAGTGGTGGACCAGGCGGTGCTGGAACTGGCAATGGTACACACAGTGGTGGACCAGGCGGTGGTGGAGCAGGCAATGGTACAGACAGTGGTGGAACCGGAAATGGCACAGACAGTGGTGGACCAGGCGGTGGTGGAACTGGTAATGGTACTGAAAGTGGTGGAACAGGCGGTGGTGGAAAAGGCAATGGTACTGAAAGTGGTGGAGCAGGCGGTGCTGGAACTGGTAATGGTACAGACAGTGGTGGACCAGGCGGTGGTGGACCAGGCGGTGCTGGAACTGGTAATGGTACTAACAGTGGTGGATCAGGCGGTGGTGGAACCGGCAATGGCACAGACAGTGGTGGACCAGGCGGTGCTGGAACTGGCAATGGTACAGACAGTGGTGGACCAGGCGGTGCTGGAACTGGTAATGGTACTAACAGTGGTGGAATAGGCGGTGGTGGAACTGGCAATGGTACAGACAGTGGTGGACCAGGCGGTGCTGGAACTGGTAATGGTACTAACAGTGGTGGATCAGGCGGTGGTGGAACTGGCAATGGTACAGACAGTGGAGGAGCAGGCGGGGGTGGAACCGGTAATGGCACAGACACTGGTGGAACTGGCAATGGTACAGACGGTGGTGGAGTAGGCGGTGGTGGAACAGGAACTGAAAATATGACATCCACCATTTCAACCTCAACCGTTTCAACGACTACAACTGTTTTAACGACAACAACCCCCGATTGGTTGAAGGTAACACCGCATTCATCAGACTTTTTCAACTATCCAGAAGCCGAATGTAAGGAGGATATGCGATTACATGATGTTTTTGGTATAAAACTAGCCCGTGATCGCGGTCTGCCCACCAAAATTATGTGTGAATTCAGCAATAGCTGGGGCGGTCCATGGCTGCTAATGTTTCGTCTGGAGCTACCAGTCCGTGTGCACTTTAGGCATTGGATATTTGGCTATCTCACTGATGACTATAAGGATATGAACATAAATTATTTGTCCTTGGCTTATATAATGAATAAGATGCGTTTGGCTATGCTAATCATTGGGCAGAATGACAAAAACCAGTTGGTCTATAATCTATACGATGATGTTGTTATATCAAGTTTCAATGATCTCTTCATGCTGCGCAAGGCTCACCTTGTCGAGGCGAACACAACAGATTTGCTGTACATTTCAGTGGGTGAAGTGATTCAACTGGATGCGGGGAGGAATCGCTCGTGTCCTTTTCGTGTGCTAGGAGCCTGGTGGGGTGGCAAGATTGAAAAGAGTGTGGATACCTATTGGTAAAGCTTATGTCTCTTCAACAATATTCATATTTTTCTATATCAATTTTCAATTTGTTCAGTGTTTTTCCCGTGGAACGTAATGTGAAGCAGCCCGGCTATGTGGCCATATTTATCAAGCCAAATCCGTTTAAGATCAACAATACAGCTTTTTACCAGACAGAAATTACCACACGCCGTCCTTGGGCCGCGACCGTAGACTTGGAGGTGATGGCACAAGCGAAGAACAATACTGAACTCTATGAACAACTGGCTCTGGAAAAGTTCTTACTAAATAAGCAGATAGTTAGGGACGAGGTGATTCGACGTTCAAGAATCGGAGAGCAATACGAAGAAAATCGTCGAAGACAAGACCAAGCTGGTATACAAATGAGAACCTTGACGACCATAGATCCAGCAATGACCAAGAGATAGCACCGACCACACTCAACATCAAATTTTAGCTTTAAGTAGGAAAACTACTGAAAACCAACTTACTTTAGACAAAGTATAACATCTCAAGACTCATTAGATTTATAATTGTTTAATCTAAGTGACAAAATATAAGATTATATTAAATGTTTTAGCTCAAGTATAATACAAGTGAAGCATTTTGTAAACAAAATATGAGTTTTGTGTTTTAGTTTAGAGCTGCTATCGATCGTAGTTCAAATACAGCTACATCGACTGTAAAATCGACGAAGCTTCGTAAACATAAATGTACATTAAATATATAATTTACTTTTATTTTGTTTTCTTTCAAATTGTATTTCATATTCAATTGTATGTATGCATTATAACTTGAACATCCCTGAACTCCGCCCAATCTTCCTTATTAAATATACTCCATAGCTTATATCTAGCATACACTGATATAACCTATATTATAAATAAATTTAAATATTAAATATAGTTATAAAATCGATATTTAGTATCAGTAAAACAATTTAGTCAGTTAAAACATTTATGGTTTATATGATAGAACCAAATTGTTAAGAAGATTTACATAAATTAATCAATTAGTCCATTTGGAATACGAATATTATTTTACAATAAATATTTTGATCAAACTGTATATTGGCCAATGCATTGCCATTACGGTTAAAACAATTGATTGAAGTTTATTCTTTAGAGCTCAGGGTATAATAATAATAAAAAGCTATACAATGATAAGGAACTCTAAAATTCATTCTCAGTTGCAATAATATAGACATTTCCGAGTATGGGAAATTTATCTGTAATACTTGTTCAATGTAACTGACCGAGGTAGAAAAAAGAAACTTCATTGAATACATACCGGAAATTGGTGGCTTTTTGTATGAGTTGGATGTAGACTTTGCAGTCGAGCTGGACTCTTGACTGTCATAACAACAACAACAACAAAAATAATAAGAACAATAACAATAACATCGAAGCATTGATTTGGTGTCTATGTGGTTACCAACTATATATAAATGTATATATATATATATATATATATATATATATATATATATATATATATATATATATATAATTTTTTGCGTTCTACATTCTGTTCTACCAATAATTGACAAGGCAGCGCCACAGCAACAACAATAGAACAACAATAACAAATGCTGACTTTAACTAGCCGGCAAGTTAACCATAACAATACCATCGGAAACAGATTTGAATGTGCGACTTGGTCTTGACTTTGAACTTCAATTCAAATTCCGACTTCGACAACAATTCCAACTCGAACTCGAACGTACTACAATTCCAATTGGAGGCCATGTGTGCAGTTGCAGTTGCAGTTGGCAGTTGGCTGTCCAGCTTAGCTGCACGCAATGTAATTGGACTCTCTTTCTCTGGCAATGGGGGCAATTTACGAACCAACAAAAAATATGGAAATATGCAAATCATTTTGGAGCATCAAACAAAAGGCCAACGAAATGCAACTGTATAGCATATTGTTAGCATTAGAAATGAAGCAACTCAACCAAAAGATACCCTAGAAGCAACCTTTACTTGAAAGGAAAAAAAGATTATTTTGATATTTGATTCTCATATTTAAATCGAACTTAATCCAACTTAATAATGTTGATATAAAACTAACATATTCTCAGATTGATAAACTTTTTTTTTTTTAATTTTCAAACAATACTTATTTTATTTTGCACAATTTATTTATGTTTGCAGCTTTTTATTTCGCACTAAATATTGTATATTAATTTGTTATCAAATGGTTTAGCTGACAGATATACCAGTAAATATATCTGAAATGCTAATTTTGTTGTGGCTAGCAAAATAAAAACCAAATATCGACGATTAGTGTGGTTTATAATAAATTAAAACGTTTAGCATTTGAAAGTTTTCAATCTTAACATAAAATACTCATTCGTAGACAAAACAAAAAAAAAAAACAAATATGAAATCGATATTGGGCAAAAAATAGAATGGATGAGGGTAAAAAAAAAATACTAAACAAAAGACAAATAGATCAAGCAAATCAAGCAAATCCCTAAACCTCGAACCGTGAATGCCTTCAACTTTGCATTAGATTATCGTGCAGCCTACAACTTTTCAATCTGGTCAAGTTTATAGTTCAAGTTTTGACACTGAGACAGCAACAAATAAAAAAGTTTGTGAACTCTTGATTGGATTCGGTTGTTAAAGAAGCTGTAAATATTTGTTGGTATCCCTCAAAATTTATGAGATTTCCAGTTTTTCATTTTCGGTGTTTTTTTTTAATTATTTCGGTTTTATGATTTTTTAAAAATAGTTTAATAGATCGATAAAAAAAAAGTCTCTTTGGCAAATAAAGACATTTTGTTGCGAATAATTTACATAGAACTGGCCAGGTTGGCGGCCAACCAAAACCGATTCTTGTTTTAATTTTCAGCCTCTAAAAACAACAACGAAAATACCCAGAAGAAAGAATGTCTCAAATATATATAATATATGTTATAAATGAATGAATAGCCTGTCCGTGCCCAAGTCAAAAGCTGAGTTCAGATCCTGTTCATGCGTCAAATGTGAAACGTGCCGCTTCACAATCGGGGGACCCTTTTCATACAACCAAGCTGCAACGGAGGCAGCTAAAGTCGAGTCGGTCGAGTATAAGCGACCACATATTACTCGCTCGCAGCTGTATAGAGATTCTAACTTTGCTTTCATTTAGTTTAGTATCTCGCTTTATGCGTGCTCCCTTAATGAAGGGCCAATATACTCGACTTTTATCACTTAGCGAGCATAATAAAATACTAAAATATACACAAGGGCGCACTAATAAGCGGCTACAAAAGTGCTTCTGGCTGCTTCTGGTCACCGATTGCTGTCCCATTCACTCACTCATTCTCTCTCCCTTCCTCTGCTCTTGCTCTGTGGCAAGTGTTGTTGTTGCTGTTGAAATACATTTTAATTTGAGCGGAGCAACACACACACACACACACACACACACACAGCAACACGCATACACAATCAAAAATGAATTTCAAGCTGCAGTCCGGGCTCAATTGTATTTCTGCGCTCAATTTAGTTGTACGGATTTTGACCTGCTTAACCTTAAAGCCAGAGCCACAGCAACAACTTTAAATGTACCACCAACAGCAGCAACAGCAACAGCAGCAGCAGCAGCAACAACAAGGGGCACAAGCGAAGACAACAATTTGAATTCTAAATTGAACAGCTTTTTGTGCTACCTATGCCCGGGAGCAGTCCAGCAGTCGAGGAACGTGGGCCGACCTGCTGCCAAGACAGAGGCCTCTTGCTGTTGTTGGTGTTGTTGTTGTTGTTGTTGCTGCTGTGGCAATTGCGCCCAACTACCTACTCATTGTAATTCTTCATGTCTGGCCAAAAGCGACTCGACTGCGGCATCGAGTTCGACCTGATTGCCGTCAGCAGCAGCGGCAGCAACAGCCAGCCAAAGGTTGTTGATGGGCCACGGCAACTGTTGCTGTTGCTGTTGCTGTTGCTGTTGCTGTTGCTGTAGCAGCGGCTACGGCTGTCCAGTTGGTTGTTGGCTCGATCTGCCCACCTAAAAAGTTGACTTGTTTGGCTACACTCCACTTGTGACTTTGGCTTTGATTTTGGGTAGCTACCAAGTACGAGTATTTAATGATTTTGTATTTTTTTTTTCTTACTTTGCCTCTGCCGTTGTTGCTGCTGCTTTTGATGTTGATGTTGCTGTTGCTGTTGGTCTTGCTGACTGGGTGAGTGGCTGAGCTGACTGGCTGAATGGCTGACTAGCTGACCGGAGCAACCAACAATTACGCTTAATGCCAAACATCCTCTGCTGCGGTGGCTGTGGTTTGATCTTGTTACGCATTCAGGCAATACTAGGTGGGCTTCCACCGACCCCACCTACCTTTCCCGCCAACTCACACACACACACACACACACACACACTACAATAACAGCAATTGCTTGGGCACGTGCACTAGCCAAAAGGTGTTGGAAATGACTTGAGCTGCGGAATTTAGTCCAAGCTTAGTTTCGGCTCTTGATTGATTCTAACAATCAAGGCAAGCAAGGCAAGCAAAGCTTCGCGCTGCCTTAAACAAAAAGCTCGCTTATTCTATTAGATAGTTTAGTAAATTACACAAAACGCCGCCTCAGAGGCCCATCAAATTTTACTACTCCTACCTGGCCGACTGCATGAGTCGGCAATGGCGTCGGAGTCGGGATCTGTGTCTGGCTTCTTTTTTTTTGGTAATAAATAAGATTTTTTTCTCTTACTTTTCACAGCTACTGCCGCGAGCATAATAAAGTCGTGCTACAGTGGTTGGCAAATAATATCGATAAGTAATTATGAATATGGTACACAAAAAACAAGTAAATATAAATGTATGAATATCTAAATTGAATAAATCGTATCTAATTCGAAAATCCCTTGGAATGTCTAGGGAGTCTATCAATAAGCTATAATGAATTCTAATTAAATATTCATATTCGATTTAAGATATATACTCTATACATTCTCATGCTAAAAGATATTCAAGTTGCCTAAATGCAATTTAAAATTGTTAATTCAATATGATTTCATCACACTTGAGCCACTGTGCAATCACGGGCAGCCTTATAACTTGAGGTCAAAATATTAGCAAATTTGATGTGACCCAAGCAGACAGCCGCAAACAAAAGACTGCCAATCGCAGCAACAAGAGCGAGAGAGAGAGAGAGAGAGAGAGAGAGAGAGAGAGAGAGGGGAAGTGAAGACTCTCGCAGAACCTCAAAGACCCTTGAAGACTCTCGACAATGGAGCGCTGTTAATTTTCATTGGCAGCAGCCCGTTGATGCTGCAGCTCGACTCGAGTGGGGCACATAATCAGTTTATTTTAGCTTTTTTGTTTTTTGTTTTTTTTTTTTTGTTTTTTCTTCTCTCTTCTGATCCTAAGGAAGAGGCTAAAAGAGAAGCTGCAGCAGGAACAGCAGCAGCTGAAAGTGCCCCGGGTTACACGCCAAAGATACAATTTTAGATTATATGCCCCAACAGTGCGCATGCGCATAATAATAATGCATGCAACGAGCTGCGAGCTCTGAACTGCAGCAACGTGTTGCAGGGGCAGCGGCAACAGCAACCAATTGGCAAAGGCTCAGCTCAGCATAGCTCAGGCCGGCTTCCTGTTTGCTTTTACCAAGGGGGGAGGCGCTGTGGTGCACACAAAAAAAAGGCGTGCAAGTGGGTATAATCATCATCAGCTTTGATAACACACCACGAGCGACGTCGCTGTCGACGCTGACGCTGACGCCGCTGCCGACCTGCCTGGACTTGTGGCCCGGCACTGATTTTTTTTCGGTTTTTTTTTTTTTGTTTTCTTCTCAAATCTGGCAACGCGGGTTCCCGAAGTCGAAGTCGAAGTCGAACTCGAACCATGATCTCTGCTGTTTGGCATTTGACTTAGGGTCTCGGACTGCGCTTTCAATACCCTATGAGTTTGAGAAATTGTTGTAAGGAGTATTCATTCCACATAGACTAGATATATGATTGAGCTAAAAGGCCTAACAGCAATAGACTTAATGACTACAAACTTTAAATTGTATGTTTAGTCCTACGATGTCTTATGAATATCAATATCAAGTTATCTTATCAATTGAATTAATATTTAATAGGCGCTATCGCTCTCGATAAATATTATTCCACAGTTGATAAGCAACAGCTACTCTCTCCGATAATTACTCGATTACTGAATTAAAAATCATAGGATATCTAATAGTCGGCGCTTCGTACTAAGGCGATTCGTTATTGTGATTGTCTTTTGCTTCCAGTCATGGACTGCTGCTGCTGTTGTCTGGTATCACTCTTTCGCTCACTCATCTTCTCTTTCTCTTCCTCTCTCTTTATTGTATTGCTGCTAGACTTGGTTGTCTTGCTGTCGCTGCTGCTGCTGCTGCCGTTGCTGGCCTGTCAGTTAGATGGCAGCTCGATGCGCCGTGTGGCCACCTCTTAACCTTCGCTGCATATAACCTCTGCACCAGCATGCGGCAACTGCAACTTGCATGGCCTGCAGCAGCAGCAGCAGCAGCAGCAGCAGCAACAGAAACAGTTGCAGTTACTGCAGCAGCAATGTTGCAGCAACATACTCGTCGTCGATTGCAATCATTTGCTTTCGTGCTGTGATTTTTGCCCCAAAGTTCTCAAGTTCTTCAATGTAGGTGATTGTTCTAACTGCGCTCCTTGGCCATGGCCAACATCATCAAACAGACGACATCATTATCGTGCAACAATATCAAAACGAAAACAACAAAAAAAGAAGAAGAGGGGACAAAAAGTAACAGCAAGAAATTGCTTGTCGTTGCAATTTTTAGTAGGCGGACGGCGACGACGACGACGACGACGACGACGACGACGAGTTGCCAATATATTGAAATATGGCGGTAAGCGGGCAATTTAAATGTTGCTCCTCCCGCCCCTACACGGAATGTGGTTTTAAGTAATTCATGGATTAATGGCTAGCATATTGCTGCCGCTGCTGCAGCTCGATCTCTCAGCCTGACTGACTGACGGAGAGTGAATGGTGGTCGTGTCTGTGTGGCTGGCTGCTGGCTGCTGGCTCCTAGCTGCTGGTTGCTCACTGCTGCCTTGGCCGTGGCAAGAGTAGGAGTTGCATGTTTAGCACGTGCCTCACTTGCCTGTTGTTGTTGCTGTTGCTGTTGGCTGGTAGCTGTTGCTGCTGTCTCGTGTGCGGTGGTTTTGTTGCTGTTGACTGAGCCTAGCTGATAATGCGTTGACCGCCAACGCCGCAACACAAGCCACACGGGCAACTAGCAACAACAACAACAACAACAACAAGTCGCATAGATCGTTACGTTTATAATCATTAGGCCACAAAGCTTTGCTGTTCGCCACGAATTTCCTTTGGGGCTATGAAAGTTCAGTGCATAGACAATCGTACCGTTAGTCAGTCGCAGCATGTTAGAAACGGAACCTTGCGGCACTATAGAGCCATAACACTTACACGAGTTTTGATCTCCTCAGATCGGTCAAGCGAAAGGAAAGTGCAAATATTGCACAGGGTACCAATGCAAGCTACTCAATGTTGCCTCTTCTCCTCTTCTTTTACTCTTTTATCTTGTAATCAATAAAATTGTTCATGTACTACATGTATCTTCTAGCTAAGCACAGATTATTGATATTGCTGTGGAGTGAGTCATGAGAGTTTTACAAACGAAAAAACCTTTAAAAAAACTTTTTTAAATATTAAAATTTTTTTTTCTATATTTTTCGAGTCATATGACATATACTCTATGGGATCTAGTCTTCAATGGGCTCAAAGTACATGTCAATGCTATTGATAATAACTATTTTTATAGATATAGTAAATGTTTTTAGCAAAGACTTAACATTTTTATGTTTTCCAAGATGCAGTTTCAAATTAGAAATCCAAATTAAAACCGATTCGAGATGGAAAACAATAAACTGTAAGATCTGAAATGCCGTCAGTATTATTTGATCTTTATTATGTCATTAACTATTGAACTGTGAGCAACAAAAGCGACGAGTCATACAATTCAAGTGCTGTAACCAATTCTCACAAAAATAAGAGCGAGCGAGAGAGAGAGAGAGACACTGAATGGAAAACCTTTTGAAAAAGGCAAAAAGAAAATGCAGCCAAGTCAAGTCATTTCCCTCAACAACTTCCTGCTAAGGTCCAACTCATATGCAACAATTTGCTGGGGCTCAAATTGCATTTTAATGCAACTTTCCAAATCAATTGAATGGAATCGAAATCAAAATCGAACTGCTAAAGGAGGGAGGCGGGGAGTGGAGTGGAAATAAATAAAAACTCTTGCGACATTTATGCATGGTCAAGAAGGTCTAAGTAACGAGCAAACTGGGCTATAAAAAATCTTGAGATGGGCAAATAAAAGACAAAAGAGATGCAGCTGCTAGCTTAGCAGGCTTGGAGGCTAAGGGAACGATATAGATAATAAGACCTCTGTGCCTGGGCTCAAGTGACAAGTGCGAAGCTCTACTATAGAGAGCGGGAGAGCTGAGAGCTAACTCAGCTTTGACATTTGTGCGCAAATGCCAATGATGATCTTGAAGATAATGATGTTTGCTTTGCTATAATGCTGAAATATGAAACTGCGCGCGTCTAATAATAGGGTCGACTTTGAAATGCATACGAGACGAGGGCCAATGCAATGCAATGCAATGCTTTAAGCGGGGGCGTTAACTTTGCCGCAATATCTAGAGCTAAGGCGATCTGCACTCTATATAGATATACATATATATATATACATGTATATATAGTTAACTATGTATGTGTGTGTTCGAGTTATGCATTTGTTGTTGCCTGCTTGACATTTATGTGAACCCAAGCAACAATAACACGTTGTCTTGTGCCTGGCTTTAGACTCTTGTCGCTCTTGTCTGCGCCGCGCGGGCAGAACGTTCGACCGCGACACGACACCGTGGGCTCAACCATACCATAAGATAGTTTTCGAATACTCTAACAATGGGTGAATAGAAAATATGCCCAAGTTTGCAACAGCTATAATGGGAATACGTAATGTAGCAGAAAATATCTGACTAAAGGCTAAATCATATTTTTACTTCAATATATATTTATATTTTTAATAAATTACATTTAATCATCTAGGCCTTACTTTAATTAACAATTTTCTGCAAAAGATAGCAAATAAAGGCCCCATCCTAGGGCATACAAGATTCAATATTGCAATGTTGAAAATGTTCCTATTTTCGTTTTTTGGTTTTCTGAGTTCGAGTTGGAGTTCGAGTCATGAATCTTATGACGCCTACGTGTACTTTTGGCATTTGGCATGTCAAATACAATAAGTACGAGCGCGACTATACGACTATGACGGCCTGAGTACAAGTAAGTACTTGGCCCGACCGAACACCCTGAGCACCGAAGATGGAGATACTACAAGCCAAGACAAACAAGCCAGCAAATGGCTCTGTAGATTGTGACGAGTGAAAGAGAACGAGAGAGAGAGAGAGAGAGAGCGAGGGAGAGGGGGCGGACAATAGTTCCGTGTTGCTTGCCGTTTTTTCTACCTTTATTATTTTTTTTTTGACAGCTTTGTTCAGAGTTTCAGCTTGTTGTGGAGCTTGTGTGTTGGGAAACATTCCTGAATGTCATCACACGCACACAAAAGCCACAACTGCAAAAAACTAATTCGGGCCATTTAGGGCAGAGGCAAGTTCAAAGCTTAAGCCTTCAAGTGGCAGCAGCATTCAGTTTGGGAAATTACAGTATTACATTTTGATCAAGCACACTACAATTCACATGGATAGATAAGTGAGTCTAATGGCCCAGCGAGAGAAGCATACGAATTGGAATGGCCAAAGCTAAGCTCGAAAGCTTTGAAAATGTGTGACTATCGAACAGAATTCGAGTCGAATATTAGGCCGATAGCACTTCTATTGTATCTTAAGATATATATCTTTTAATTTATCCTCTGCATATTCAATAATTGATGTAAACATTCCGCACACTGCACATTCCATATTGATGCACACTTTTATCTGCGATCTATGCCACTTATCCGAAGCAGCGACCTGCTGTCTTAGTGCACTTAATCAAAGCTAAGTACAAAAACAAATTCTAAAAGAAAGAAAGAGACAGAGAGAGAGATGGGAAGAGAGAGGAGCTGGTCTCAATGGCAGCTGCAGCTGCTGTGATCACGCATAGAAATTATTATTGTGCCTTAATATAGCCATAAATCAGCGCATTTAAAATGCAAAAATCAACCTAAAAATATGTATGCATATATATGGGTAAGGAAAATATCGCATCCTGCTGGATGGAGCCACAGCTTGGGGTGCAGCAGCTGTTGGTCAACATTGCCTTTGGTTTATAACTTCATCTGCATTTGAAGCCGAAGCTGGACCGGGGCGATAATAAACCGTCGCATTGAGCCACCCATGCGTGGTTGTTCAGCCACTCCAAGTCCGAGATCTTTTCAACTTGTGTTCATATCTAAGCTCTGCCTCTATCTGTGTGTGTGTGTGTGTGTGTGTGTGTGTGAGCAAAGTCTGAGCAATATCAATAACACTTGCCAGTCGCTCTTTGCAACATGATGCGACAAGCAGCGACGAGTCCAGCTACAGCTTCGACTCAACTGCAGCCAATGTCACTGAACCAGTTCTCAATGTCTTCATATATACACAATATGTATATATATATATATATATATATATATATATATATATATATATATATATATAGATATATATATATATATATATATATATATATATATATATATATATATATATATATATACCTATATATATATATATATATTGTATTGCCCAGCAACCTCTGCACTAAATATTTACAACCTCCGCAATATCTCAAATGCACAGAGAGACGGACAGACGTAGCCGCAGCGACAAAGTCGCTTCTAACATAGAGGGACAAGTTGCATGCAACATGCATGCATGCATCGGTGCTTGGGCTGCATGCATGCATGCCACAAAAGGTGTAAGTCTTTGAGGCAACTGGCCAAGTGTCGTTGTGGCCATAAATTCAATTGAATATTACGCCAATTGGCTTTTTGTCTATCGCAAAAATGGGGCGGAGCAAGCAGAAAAAAAAAGTTAAGTAAAGAGGGGATTTCTTAAGCATGTGTGTGTGTGTGTGTGTGTGTGTGCGAGTGTGTGTGTGTGTGTGCGATAGTTAAACTGGTTCGCAAACATATCAGCAAATGTCGTTTTTGAACTGTGTGTAAGCAGATTTCAATGGACCGGGTGGTAAGCGGCTTTTGGGCCTCGCTAATTAGGCGACTATCAACAGAGGCAGAGGATGAGGCGGAGGAGCAGGAGGAAGAGCAGGAGGCACTGGAGGAAGGTGGCTAAAGATGTGGCCATGTTAGCGGCTAATATGCATCAAAATGTGTCAACACCTAAAGCTCCAGCTTCATGTTAATTGTTAACGCTATCTTTTCATTTTTTATTTTTATTTTTATTTTTTTATATTTTTTGCAGACAGACGGACGAGCGGATGGACAATGTTGTTGAGGTAGGCTGTGGCTGACTGGTCGTAGCAGAGGCTGTGGCCGTGTTTTCACCTCCATTAACGCGTGTAGCAGGATCTGTAGACTGGCTTTGGCTATGGCTCTCTGACTGTGGCTTTAATGACGCCTGACGTTGACCGATCGTCGACCGCAAGCGGCTGACCGATCAAAAGTCGTTCAACTTGCCGGAACTGGTCGTAAAAGATCACCTGGGCCACAACAGCATCGCGCTATGTGGAGCAACCAGAGCAACTAGCATGGACACACGACGGACGGACGGATGGCTAGAGCGAGATAGAGTTCTTGGCTTAGATGCCAGAGTCACTTGGCCGCATTCGCAGCTTTATTACAACAGCAAGAAGAATCAAGCAGCAGCAGCAGCAGCAACAGCAGAAGAGGCGACGCTCGCGTGGCACACACAATATTAATGGCCGCCAATGGAGTTCAGATCCCGCTGCACATGCTCCCCATCTAAAAGCCGAGTCCCAGTTCCAGTCTGTCTGAGTCCCAGTGCCAAGTTCAAACGCATAGTTAATCTTGCGGCATGCCAATGGGGCTGACAGGAAGCTGGGCAAAAGCCAAGCGAACGCGAACTGAAGACTTTTGTAAAAGTGCGAATTGCCATTGGGTAAATGAACTTTGACAGTAATGGGGCCATAGGATAGATGATCTAGGGCCTATTCAGTATGCGATACAATTGAAATTGAGGCTACAGATGTAGAAGATCTGTCTAGAACAACAAAACTAGTCAAGACAGGGGGTTAATAGACACGAGATCTTGGGATCGCGAATAATGTAATCAGTGGCAGAATGACCTAAGAGAGACAGAGAGAGACAAAGAGTGAGAGAGAGAGAGAGAGAGAGAAAGAGTGAGAGAGAGAGAGAGAGAGAGAGAGAGAGACAAAGAGTGAGAGAGAGAGAGCTATAATATCTTACTCGCAAATTAAAAAAAAAATTATGAAAATCAAAGATTTTTAGGAGCGCTGCAGCTGTAGATCGTAAGCATCTCTTATGAGGTGGGTGGGGAAAGCAGAAGAAAACAAGACTCTAAGACCAAGCATTACGTAAATCTACAATATCTTAACAAATTTCTCAAAAAGTTTAGCTACTTATCTGCATGCGCTGTTCTCAGCTAAGATGGTATTGGAGCAGCTGCGATTGAGTTCATTTCGAGCTAAAAACTGATTGGGTCTCTCAACACGTTTATTGATAATTCTTTTAATTTCTTTTGGACAACATTATCTTATCTTTTTGAGCGGTTTGCAGTCCTTTAGTTAGTTAGTTTCCTATCAGGGCTATTGCTACGCATTACAGCGATAAGTTCCATTATTGTTATTGTCTTTCACTATCAAGATACTTTAAGAATTAAGAAGTTCATGAAAATTGACGCATTGAAATGAAAAACTAAAAGAAATTAATTCTTTACAACTTTACTTTGATTAAGAAGAAAATGTGCTTTAAGCTAAGATCTGTCTTTATTTTTCTCTCTCATTTCCACATTTTCTTCCAAGTGTTGCCATTTGATTAGTTTTCAAGTTTTGAAGATCTGCTGATTGGCTACATGGCAATAAGACTCTCTATCTCTCTCTTTCACACTCTGTCCCTGCCTGCCTCTGTCCCACTCTCTCTCTCTCTCTCTCTCTGAGTCGCTATCTTAATCGAGCGTGGGCTTGTATCTAGATAACAAACAAACTGTGCTCCATAAACATTAATTAGGAGTCGTATCGAGAGGGTTGTGGGGTTGCTGGCAATTTAAAGCAATTTGCATGTGCTAGCCAAGGAACTGGGCTTAAGCTGGTTTATATATATATATATATATATATGTATATATACAAACACATATATATATACATATATATAGAGTGGTCGAAATGTTGCTGCTTACCTGTACGTATTCGGCGCATATATCAATTCCACCCACAAAGGTGCAGACATCGTCTACAGACCAGGAGTTCACCTCCTCGCTTTGCGCCTGACACTGACGCACTGTGCCCGCTGGCGATGTTGCTCCTGCTGTTGCTGCAGCAGCAACTGTTGCTGTTACAATTGCGTTGGCGTTGGCGTTGCTTTGGCCCTCGGCTATATTCAGTGTTGGCTTCTGCTCCATAAGTGGCGGGGAAGGTGTGCTAGATGTTGTTGTTGCAGTTGCAACAGTTGCTGCTGCTGCTGCTGCTGCTGCTGTTGTTGTTGCTGCCGTTGTTGCTGCTGTGGATGATTCAGCCTTAAAACGTTTGGCAGCTGGCGGCTGAGAGCTCAAGTCCAACGGCGCCGCCGCCGCTGCCGCTGCCGCTGCTGCTGCTGCTGCTGCAGTTGCAACATTTGCAGCCTCCGCATTGCAACGTGGACTAGACTGACGCGAGGCGTGATGCGATTGTTGCTGTTGTTGTTGCTGCTGCTGCTGCTGCTGCAGTTGCGCCGAGTAGATTAAAGCGGGTGTAACAAATTGCGCCGCTTGCTGCAGCGCGGCATTTAAACTGGGACGTGGCGTGCTCGATGCGCTGGCACTGGGCGACGAGGCATTCGAGCTGCTGCCTTTTAGTTGCTGCTGCTGCTGCTGTTGCTTCCCGCGCAATATCTGTTGTATCTCAGCATCTTTGGCAGCACGCGCCTGAAAAGAAGCACAGATAAAGAAAGAAAGAAAAGAGAGAGATGGAGAGAGTTGGTAAGGAAGCTATGTTGTTGTTGGCCAACTTACCAGCGTTAACAGCGCCTGGGTGCTGCTCATGTCCATCATTGGAAAAATGCCACCCGAGAAGGGCAAAAAGTTGCTCATGAATGGCGAAACGCTGGCGGCGGCCACCACGGCGGCCATTTGGCTCTTGGCCTGCTCTGTGGGTGACTGGGCCGTAGCCAGTGGCAGGCTGTTGCTGCCGGCCACAGTGGAGCCCACGCCAACTGGCACGCCCACAATGGAGCCACTGCCGCCACCGCCCGACAACGTAGCGGCGCAATCTTTGACCTCCCTCAAGCTGGCTGCGATTGCTGGCGAATGTTTTCGGTTGCTCGAATTGCTGGTGCTGCTGATGCTGATGTTGCTGCTGCTACTGCTGTTGTTGTTGTTGTTGTTGTTGTTGTTGTTGTTGCTATTGCTAATATTGCTGCTAGTGCTGCTGCTGTTGACATTGCTCGCTTTGGCGCCGCTGCGTTCCGTGCCGCCAGTCGAAGCGGTGGCAGCAACAGCGACGCCAGCGCTGCTGCTGCCACTGCTGTCATAGTAGGAATTGCGACGTGTTGCATGATGGCTGTAAGCATTACAAAAATGGAGATGAAATATGGATTAATTTAAGATGAACAAATTAACTAGAAAATTAATGAAAATTCTGTTTAAATTTATAATAATGTATCTGAATATATATATTGATATATCTTAAGAGACTGAAGAGCTCCCACATTATTTATATAGAACTATTGCTTAAATGTGTGTCGAGATATGATCTGTTAACTAATAGATATCTGTGAGCTCTGAAAATCTAGTTGATCAGACATTATATTATTGAATTATTAATTCGTAAGACAGATTTATATAAGAAATATGTATAGAAGACATATATAACCAATTCAAATTCTAATACCTTAACAAAATATTTGTCTATGTTAAACGTATGCTAAATAGCTGTCAAGAGCTTTAAAATAATTCATAAACTGAGGAGCTTCCCAGTGTAAATGTTGTGTGGCAAGCCAATTTGCATTTATTATTTTATATTTTTAAATATCAAAACTATGACTCAACCTTCTTGAAATTTAATCTGCGAACTGGAGCTAAAGCATTTACGATAAATACCAATTTCTATGCTCTCTTAACAGATCTAAGCAGAGAAAAGAGAATGAGTTCAAAAATATGTTTCTTAGTCATAGTATAGTATTACTAAAGTGGAAAATCTCCAGCTTATATTATCGATTATTATCGATAATATACAATATGAGTTATCGAAATAAATGATAAACTTGCTTTGCGTATGTTATACAGTCTTTAGCTTTTTAACTGAATTTCCCTGAATATTCAATGGATTCATAGATTGATGATTATTAATAATTCAATATTCTCATCTATGTTCCTTAAATTATTTATATAGATATTTATAGGCTTTAATTTTATACGCTGCACTTACTCATTGGGATTGGCATTGTTGTATTTGGCTGCAAGGCAGCGCATGATATCCGAATAGTTGCGCGTGGAGAAATCCGTGGCATTTGCTGTTGGGGCACTTGTTGTTGCTCCCACTGGGCTGGTGACAGCGCTGCCGGCGCCGCTGCCAACGGCGATGTTGTTGTTGCTGTTGCGCTGACTGCCGATATTGCTGTTGCTGCTGCTGTTGTTGTTGTTGTTGTTGCTATTGTTGCTGGCAGCGGCTGCTGCTGCTGCCTGTTGAAAACTGTTCAACAGATTTGTGGACAAATTGTGCAGGGGCATGTGGGCTTGCGAGTTGGGCGGGCTCAAACGTTGGTGTTGTTGCTGAAGAAGTTGTTGTTGTTGTTGTTGTTGCTGAATGGGCGAAATGCTGCCACCGCCGCCGCCGCTGCTGCCGCTACTGCGATACGTTGCGGATGAGGGCGTGGCGCTGCGAGATCTGCAAAATAGAGGGAAAAATCATTGAGACACAAGTTGAATCTGGCCTACTCAAGGCGGAGGTTAAGACATCATTTAAAAATAGCAGCATATGCATAAATTGCCATAAACTGGGATTAAATATTTAATTAGGGTGTCACTTTTTGCTGCCATTCTAAAAGCTAGCCAATGGCCCGGCGTGCCATTTGACATGCTAATGAGCAGCATCCGTGAGAAGATCGCGGATCGACAAACGGCGTTCGAGTGGACCACACTAAACCGATTTGATCCATGTTGACATCTGATATTTCTCGTTATTTTAACAGGAGTGTCGAGACGTGTTTGCGAGAGATACTTAATGCGATTACGACGTACGTTGAGTTATGGCCAGGCAACAAAGTTGACATGGGAAATGCCATCGGGGAAGAAGCGAAATGCAGCTTTTCCGGCTAATCTACAGTAAGCACTGCCTACAGAGCTCACTTTAGATAGCGTGTGAATTGTTCACTTTGATTTCCATGCGATTCACTTTTACTATTCTTTTAATTGATAATTCATTTTATTTACTCTTTATAGTTGCGCTGAAAGCGTCAAATGTAGAGTTGCCAGACTGTTTTCAGACGGTTTGCAGCATTTCTTTAATCTTCGATTATTATTTTTAGTATAATAATCGATTAGTTTGCTTTAATTTAAGTTGCAGCATATTCTGAATATTAAGAATTCAATTATTCAAATTGAAATTTATTGGAACTCTTCTTCTTGGATATCGATGCTACAATTTTAGTTTTCTTCGATAGTCAAATATTTTCCTGGTATTTTGAAATATCTAATGCCCACTTCCCAATTTGAACAAAATTATTTTGAACTTCTACCCGAATCTACATTGGAAAACGATATCACTTATCTGATATTATTATATGATAATTAAATCATGTATGTATATAAACATTAATTTAGAAACAATTACAGAAATTGAATCAAACGTCTTTCTTTCAGCATACAGATTGTAAGATTACTTGATTTTAACTTGGATATATACATATGTATATAGAACATATATTCCCTTTTATGCATTTGCCTTTTAATGTATATAAGTCATACGCAAATCTATAGATATTTACTACAAGCTCTTAACGTGGCCATAACTCAAACATGCCACCAACATGGCCCCAGTTCTAGCCCCATTTCGCAGTTGCTGTTGCAGTTGGCAAGAGCGACCACGAGCCATGGCTAATAATCAGCATTGGGTCAGCTAGGCAAGCAGTCTCACTCCCCACCTGCCTCATGTTTTGGGTGCAGCTGCAAGTGCTTCTTAGCCGGGACGCGCTTGCAAGTGAACAAGGTTCAGCTGAGTGTACTGCACTGTGTGTGTGTGTGTGTGTGTGTGTGTGTGTGTGTGGGACGGGTCGCGGGGCTGGCGACTTGGGGCATTGGCATTGGTTAGCTGCCTGCAACTCGTGCTGCACGTCGTCGCTCATTTCGTGTTGGCTGCAGCGGCTGCCGGTTTAGATATACATATACATATATATGTACATTCATATATTGGTATATATATGTATGTGCATATATATATATTTATACATATTTATATAGCCAAAGGCAGTTGCTGTAGTTGTTGTTGCTGCTGGCTTTTTACAGCCATTGATTTATCGTGATCTGTTTGGCTGTCGATTTTATGTTGCTGCTGCTGCTGCTGCTGCTGTTGCTGCTGCCATCGCCTGCTGCTCTACAACAAACAACTGCAACAGTTTTTAATACCCTAACTTCTTTTTTGATATTTTAGATTAGACAAAGGCACTGTCCAACGATTTAGAATATATAGTTTCATTTGTAAATTTTATATTTGGAAGTTTTACTCACAACTTGGATTGTAACTGAATCGACTTTGAATAAAACTCTATATGAGTTTTGAGAATTATTCTTGATCACTCTATAATTGTATTAATTATTTATTTATTTTGTTATTTTATTTATTATTGTTTCACCAATTGCAATAAAATAAATAACAATAAATAAGCCTCAACAAATCAAAGATCTAGAACATACAAATTAATCACAGGAAAAATATTATAGAAAATACTTTAGTTAGATCAATGTTCCTCAAAGTTCTTTTTAATGCCTTTAAAGGGTATTTTAACTTCGACAAATTCGACTGTTAACTCATTTGTCTTGTTTTATTTTTGTAAAGTGTGTTTTGTCTACTTGTTTTTTTTTTTCTAATTTTTTTTGTTTTGTTTTTTGTTTGTTAAAAATGTTGATTATTGCAAATTGCTTTGGCGATTGGTAGCAGCTACTAAGCTGTTATTGTTGTCTGATTTTGCTGTTGTTGCTGTTAAGCTTGGCAATTGTTCAAATTGTTTTCGATGTGATTATGTTTGGCCCCATCGACAAAGCCTCTCCCCAAAAAAAAAAATATATGTATATACATATGTATTCAGCTACTGTTGCAAGCTATCTATGTGTGTGTGTGTGTGTGTGCATGTGTGTGTATCTAACGGTGCTGATCTATGGCATGGCTAATTGGCCCTGGGGCTGGGCGCTGCTACTCTTATCGGTTAGACATATGCTAATGGTGTCTATTGTTACGCCTACGCCTCTCAAAATAAATAAAAGAGCAACAAGAGACAGACACCAAAAAGGCAAAACAACACGAAGAAGAAATTTGCATAGATCTAAAATCACAAGAAAAAAAAAAAGAAAATAAAATGTTTATCAATGAATGTCGCGCAAATTTGAGGCATAAAACATAAAAAAAAACCCGATTCGTAACACGATATAAAACCCATCAAGTGAACAGCGACGTCACCAACAACAAACATACGGCTAAATTATAATAACTGAATATATTAATAAACCAAAAAATGGCTTGTCTGGCCGAGAAGTGCGTCTTAAGTATTATGAATCGGTTAGAGTATCAAACGTCAACATAAACATTTGAAGTCTAGTTGAAGAGTCAACTTGAACTTGAAGTAAATGCATAGCTTAGGGTGAATGCATTATCAGAGTTAATGTTGAATGTAAAGCGTTTGTCTTTGGCCTGAAGTGTAGCCAGACACTTAAGGTTAAGAGCAGGCTTAAGTATGTAATGTTATTGAGCTGTTCTTGAAGCTATAAGCTATAAGATATAAGATATAAGATATAAGATATAAGATATAAGATATAAGATATAAGATATAAGATATAAGATATAAGATATAAGATATAAGATATAAGATATAAGATATAAGATATAAGATATAAGATATAAGATATAAGATATAAGATATAAGATATAAGATATAAGATATAAGATATAAGATATAAGATATAAGATATAAGATATAAGATATAAGATATAAGATATAAGATATAAGATATAAGATATAAGATATAAGATATAAGATATAAGATATAAGATATAAGATATAAGATATAAGATATAAGATATAAGATATAAGATATAAGATATAAGATATAAGATATAAGATATAAGATATAAGATATAAGATATAAGATATAAGATATAAGATATAAGATATAAGATATAAGATATAAGATATAAGATATAAGATATAAGATATAAGATATAAGATATAAGATATAAGATATAAGATATAAGATATAAGATATAAGATATAAGATATAAGATATAAGATATAAGATATAAGATATAAGATATAAGATATAAGATATAAGATATAAGATATAAGATATAAGATATAAGATATAAGATATAAGATATAAGATATAAGATATAAGATATAAGATATAAGATATAAGATATAAGATATAAGATATAAGATATAAGATATAAGATATAAGATATAAGATATAAGATATAAGATATAAAACATCTAATTTCCATTCATGACAACTCCAATGTCACAAATGGTTCAAAGTTCCAAAACAGAACTCGATGTGGATTGAGCTGATTAAAACTGTATTCATTTTCTTAAATGGTGTTTAGTAAATTGACATTTCCCACATAATTAATAACGTATGGATGATGAGGATGCTATAGTCATTCTTTCTTTGTCTTGGCCTCATTAGCAAGTCCATTAAAATATAGCTATCAAATACCTAAAAACAATCTTTTTGATCAAGGCTTTCAAGCCTGCACGAAGACCACCCGACAAGCGCGAATCAAATCAAATTCAAAGATACAAAAGATACAAATCGTATATACTTAAGGCAATGACAACTAACGTGTCTTAGGTTACAGAGATTAAAACAAACACTTCGCCTGTTCACAAAACAAAGCAAAGCAGAGACGGACAGCGTGTCTCATTAATATTAATAAGCTAATAAGCCAATAAGCTAGGCCGGCCTAAGCCGAATTGGTCAGAATGTATCAATGTATCTCTAGCTGTGTAAATGTGTCATTAGGTGTGTTCATGTATTTGTGTTATATTTGGCTATCTGTACCTGTATCTGAATGTATAAATGTATCTCTAGCTGTGTAAATGTATCTTTAGGTGTGTTCATGCGTTTGTGTTATCTGTATCTGTATCTGTATCTGTATCTGTATCTGTATCTGTATCTGTATCTGTATCTGTATCTGTATCTGTATCTGTATCTGTATCTGTATCTGTATCTGTATCTGTATCTGTATCTGTATCTGTATCTGTATCTGTATCTGTATCTGTATCTGTATCTGTATCTGTATCTGTATCTGTATCTGTATCTGTATCTGTATCTGTATCTGTATCTGTATCTGTATCTGTATCTGTATCTGTATCTGTATCTGTATCTGTATCTGTATCTGTATCTGTATCTGTATCTGTATCTGTATCTGTATCTGTATCTGTATCTGTATCTGTATCTGTATCTGTATCTGTATCTGTATCTGTATCTGTATCTGTATCTGTATCTGTATCTGTATCTGTATCTGTATCTGTATCTGTATCTGTATCTGTATCTGTATCTGTATCTGTATCTGTATCTGTATCTGTATCTGTATCTGTATCTGTATCTGTATCTGTATCTGTATCTGTATCTGTATCTGTATCTGTATCTGTATCTGTATCTGTATCTGTATCTGTATCTGTATCTGTATCTGTATCTGTATCTGTATCTGTATCTGTATCTGTATCTGTATCTGTATCTGTATCTGTATCTGTATCTGTATCTGTATCTGTATCTGTATCTGTATCTGTATCTGTATCTGTATCTGTATCTGTATCTGTATCTGTATCTGTATCTGTATCTGTATCTGTATCTGTATCTGTATCTGTATCTGTATCTGTATCTGTATCTGTATCTGTATCTGTATCTGTATCTGTATCTGTATCTGTATCTGTATCTGTATCTGTATCTGTATCTGTATCTGTATCTGTATCTGTATCTGTATCTGTATCTGTATCTGTATCTGTATCTGTATCTGTATCTGTATCTGTATCTGTATCTGTATCTGTATCTGTATCTGTATCTGTATCTGTATCTGTATCTGTATCTGTATCTGTATCTGTATCTGTATCTGTATCTGTATCTGTATCTGTATCTGTATCTGTATCTGTATCTGTATCTGTATCTGTATCTGTATCTGTATCTGTATCTGTATCTGTATCTGTATCTGTATCTGTATCTGTATCTGTATCTGTATCTGTATCTGTATCTGTATCTGTATCTGTATCTGTATCTGTATCTGTATCTGTATCTGTATCTGTATCTGTATCTGTATCTGTATCTGTATCTGTATCTGTATCTGTATCTGTATCTGTATCTGTATCTGTATCTGTATCTGTATCTGTATCTGTATCTGTATCTGTATCTGTATCTGTATCTGTATCTGTATCTGTATCTGTATCTGTATCTGTATCTGTATCTGTATCTGTATCTGTATCTGTATCTGTATCTGTATCTGTATCTGTATCTGTATCTGTATCTGTATCTGTATCTGTGTCTGTATCTGTATCTGTATCTGTATCTGTATCTGTATCTGTATCTGTATCTGTATATGTATATGTATATGTATATGTATATGTATCTGTCCCCGTATTACACTTAAATATATTAATATTTGTCTCCATTTCTATCTATAGACGAATCAGCTGCTCGATTTAGGCTCGTAATTCTTTGATTTGCATATTTTAATTTGAAATTTTGATTAATTGTTTATATCAATGCCTATGCTAATCTATGCTTAAATTTGTAACGCCATTAATTAAGTTGTGCGTATCATACTTTTATATTTGTTGAAATCGTTTTCGCCTTTTGTTTCTCTTGAATGAACAGATTTTTGTTCGTGTGGTCATTTTTTTTTTTTTTGGCAGCTGGCGTTGAGTTTATTAACTTGTTTAAAATTTAAATTTGAAGCTTTCAGCGTTTTTCTTTGGCCTATTCGCATTTGTATTTGATTTTTTGTTTCTTCTTATTTTGCTGACAGCAAAAGCGTGCGGTCTGTGTTTAAGCATTTTGATTAATTTGCCGTCTCTTGGGCTATTACAGACGGTAGCCAAGACAAGTCAGAAACAAAAACAAAATATATAAAACAGAAATACAACGGATATCAATATCAATATTTTTCGTGGCATTAATTTGTTAAAATGATAATTAATTTGTCAGGCGAGAGACATCCCAACAACAACAAAGACAACAACGACAACAACGACAGCAACAACAACAACAATACGGCCAAGGGGAATATTTTGGGGAGGGCTGTGGAATTCATCACATAAGCATTTACAAAATTGTCTGTTGACATTTTTTTGGTAATTCCGAAAAATCTCGAAAAAAAATCGACATAAATTGATCAGAAACTATTTAATAACCCATCATGGACGATAATAGGGAGCAAGAGGGTCGGATGCAATCGCTACCCCCTTCTATATTGCGCGTTAGCGGCAGCTACCGGACCAATCAAATCACCAATCATCCATCCATAACCATCAGTTTGCCAACGGACACTCCCGCCGGCCTGGCCGCCACCAGCGATGCCAGCGACGCTCAGGCACAGCAGCAGCGTCGCCAGCGCCGCGAGGAGTTCGAGCAGCTGCGCCGGGAACACTATCACAATATGTTCGCCACGGTGCATGGCGATCGGATACAGAGGCGGCAGTCGTCGACAGCGCAGAAAACTTCAGGCGGCAGATCATCCTCGTCAGAGCCACAGAAGTCCACAGAGGAAAAGGAGCTAAATCATAATCGAGAAAGTTCACAAAAAAAGGACCAAGCCTAGTGTAAGGACACTTTGAACACAAATACACACACGGTGCGGTGTAAAACATATCAATTAGAAAACTTTTTAAATACCCTGCAGACAGTGAAAGATAAAACTTGATAACTATAACTATAGCTATTGATATGTCCTATAGTTTCATTATAAATTCTTAAGCTTACTACTCATTGGCATTCATGAGAGTCTTTTCTTGGCAGGAAACGAAATTAGTTGCTTGATGAATTTCGAATAACCCCTGATTTTGTAAAGCTACTCCTTTTCGAACTCGATATTTTTGGATATATGAAATTACCAAGGGGTTTCATTTCTAGTTTTACCAATTTGGATTTGACTATGAAGCAGATTTGCTTAAATATAGTTATGCTTTTGCAATTATATATTATATATATTCACTCTAAATATATATTCGATTTAATCACTTTAATACAGAACCAACTGCAACGCAGAGCCTCGCAATACTTAAGCTTCTTCATCTATTATCTAACTAAATCTCAGCTAATGCTTTACATATAAAACCATTTATAATGTTGCCAGTTCACCTAGCACTCACCTGGCAAATGCCGCGGAGACGGACAGCTCGCCATTGTTGTTGTTGTTGTTGTTGATGCTGCTGCTGTTGTTGTTGTTGTTGTTGTTGTTGCTGTTGCTGTTACTGTGGTTGCTGCTGGGACTGAGACGTTCTCGTTTCACATTGCTGCTGTTGATGCTAAGCAACTGTTGCTGATGATTGCTATTGATGCTGCTGTTGGTGTTGCTAATGTTGTTATTGCTGCTGCTGCTGTTGTTGTTGTTGTTGTTATGTATATTGGCCATGACCGTGGACTCTAAAATGACATCCTTCAGCGAATCAATCTGTGCGCTCGTCATTTGCAATGGCGACAGCTTTTCATGTTTCACTCTATCAAAGTACAAAGCGTAGGCAGCAGCAGCAGCTGCGTTAGTTGCTGCCGTTGTTGCTGCTGCTGCTGTTGCGACGGCAGCGGCTGCTGCTGCCGCTGTTGCCGTTGCTGTGGCAGAGTTTGCTGCGGAGGTATTGGCTGCTGTTGCCGGCGTTGCGGCAGCATTGCTGCTGCCAGTTGTTGCCGTTGCTGCACCAACTGTTGCTGCTGTCGTCGGGCTGCTGGCCTCTCGCAGCTGCTTTGAACTGTCAATGGCCCCATAGCCGCTGAGCAGCAGCGAGCGTTCGCTAAGCATATTTGCAGTGTTGCTGCCACTGAGCAACTGTTGCTGCTGTCGCAGGTCGCTCGCCAGCCTTTCGATGTGCTTGCGCTTGGTGGCCGCCGCCGCGGGCAAAGAGTTATATTGCTGAGCCTGCTCCTCGTTTTGGTGTTTTGCTGGCGTGGCCGTTGTTGCCTTCGCGGGCTTCTGTTGCAGTATGTCTGTGGGCGTGTTACCTGCGAGAGTGCAAGAGTGTGAGAGAGAGAAAGAGAGTGGAGCGTGTGTGAGCGAGATGTTGTTGCTAACGGATCTGTGGACTGTGTCGCCCTCAAAAGCTTACTAAAAACTCTCATTCATATGGAGCGCCAGCTCGAAATGGCAAATGCTAGATTAACGAAAGTCGATTTGAAATATCGCTTCCGATTCTCGGTCCGAGTCAGAGTCGCTTCAGAGTCGGCTGGGGTTCAGTTCAGTTCAGTCCGGTTCGTTTGGGCTTGTCTGGCATGCAAATCGGCCAAAGGTTAAAATAACTTATAATATGCTAACAAAACCGTTGACCTGCAATGTTGAACCCCTAAGCTAATTATCGGGGTGAGCGTCGAGTGCAAAGCCGGATAGAATGCCAGCAGCAAATGGCGACACACTCTTACAACAACAACAACAACAGCAGTAACAACAACAACAACAACAACAACAACAACAACAATGACAATGACAAAGTACAACATACACAACATTTGTCATAGGCTCGAATCGTGTATCAATTTACAATTAATTTACAATTAAATTTAGTTGATTTCTCTAGAGAATCCAATTGATTTTTGTCAACATTTTAACATATTTATTTTAATGGAAAGTCTATAAAAAGTTTACTTACTTATTGTTAAACGACTATTATTAATACTTAATTAATTGCTTGCTAATCGTTTAAGAATTCTTGAGTGAACAGGAAAAAGTGAGAGCCTGCACAAGATGGCAAAAATTAAGAGGAGAGATGAGGAATAAAATGGAAATGAAAGAAAAAGAGTTACACAGACAGATTGAGAGAGGGGGAAACTGAGAGAGAGAGAGAGACGATTGGCATTCAAGTATTACGAAATTCACTAAAAATCTATAAAGTATAAAAAAGAATCCGATTTTTTCCAAGAAATTGTTCGCAGACCTGCAAAATGTTAAGCGTATGACTGACTCCCGCTAACCAATATGCCCATTCGATACTATTATAGCGCACACAGCAATTACACACACACACACACAGAGACACTCATACACGCACATTTATAATGCTGACCGCAGTGGCATACATTGAACTTTATGGTGCGGTTGGAGCTTCCGTCGCACCCATCGCACAAATTCTTTATTTACATAGCGCACACACATTTCTTCACATTCCCTACGCACCTCTCACTCTCTGTCCTTATCTATCATAAATAATATAATTGTAATTTAACTGGCAGAAATTAAAAAGCAAATAGGAACATCAAACGTTGACCTCTCAAAGGACTGACCGAGGGGAAACTGCTGGAGTCGCATCGAAGACCAGGTGTAAATTAACACACACAACACACACACACGCACGACATCAGCAGCAGCAGCAACATAAATAATTAAAAGAAATGTTTACTGGTAAAATTAACAACAATTTGTAGCTGAGGATCGTTAGGATCGGCCATAGAACCATTCGAAATTGGTAATCGCAGCTGTAACCTAAGCAAACAACGAAAACCAGTTGTGAATTTCAAAATCCAGCTCTGGGCACCCCTGCGGATTGTGTGTGTATCAAATATCCACACACACACACACAGCAAAGCGTGTAAATATGGTATATGATATAAAGTTTTGCGGGTCTTATCATAAAATTTAGTTTATCATTAGTTAGCACTGAAATTAAGTTGTGTTGATTTTCGCTTCAAAGAAATGTCTAGTCCACAGTGGAGCAAATGTGGATAACAATGGACTAAAGCAATGCCAAAAATGATATACAAAATTGAGAAACTTAAAGTACTCCAAATTTATCAAATACTTTAAATATTCGTAAAGTTCTTATTGCACAAAATTTTATATATATATAAATATGTATCAAATTAAAACAAAAATTTTTAATTGGAAAGTTGCCCACTGTTTAAATAAAACGATTTCTAAAACGTACAAGTATAATAATAATAATATATATATATATATATATATATATATATATATATATATATATATATATATATATATATATATATATATATATATATAAATCATACAAATATAGCTTTTTTTATATACATCAAAAATCTTTTTTGACTTATGTGGGCATTTTTTACACCCACTTCAAAATCTGCAGCTGCTCGACCCACTGTATAGACGTGTCTCTTTCCACTCCCTACTCATCACCTATCTTCCCCTCCCCCCAGCCTGTCTCTCACCTGAGCAGAGGCTGGCTGATTGGCATCGCGCTTGGTGCCAATGGTGCTAAGTGCCGAATGCCGAATGCCGAATGTCGAATGCCGAACGTTGAGAATGTTGTCGAATGTCGAATGTAGAATGTAGAATGATGTCGGGTTACAGCAGTAAGCAGAGGAACCTTAAACCATCGATCGCATAGAGTCTATATAGAAAACGTTTCGAGTCGAGTATAGCCCAGACTCCATAAACATATATATATATTGAGATTTATATGTGTGGACGCAGTTTGTGAGCGTAGAGCTCCGACATTGGACAACGGAGACGATACATACGCCATGCGATCTGCTGTTGACTTTTCCAGTTGAAGCATGGGCTGCCTCTTTTTTTTACTCTTTCAAAGTATTATAAATAGAATGGGAATCAGGTAACATAGAAGTGGAAGTGATATTATATATATATTTTAATATATTTTTATTTAGATCAGCTGTTCACTTAATTAAGTCTTCCTTCTCTTTGCATCTGATGCATTTTGACTTTTTCCTACATTCTTTAAAGATTACAACTTATTAAAATAAAGTACTCTTCATTACTTCTTCTTCATCATGAGTTTAGCAATACATAGTTATAAGCAGTCTGCATAATATATATAGTTGTTCTAGTAAACGGCTGTCATTACAAGCAAACTATTAAAACTCTTCAAGCTCCGTCTTCTAAGATATTTCTTGTGCTATGAAAGTATCTTCTTAACATATCTGGAAAATTGATTCATATAGATTCTCTAGTTACGATTATTCTTATAATGTGTATGTCTAGGTAACATTTAACGTTCAGTTTTCTTTCAATATAAGAAAGATACATCTATGAACTTTATTAATCTTTCAACTCTATCATTACAATGAAGACCTTCTTTATCCATCAATTTACTCTAGAAACTCTTAAAAAATGTTTAGTTCTTAAGTTCTAGTCTCTCTCTCTCTCTCACTCTCTCTCTCTCTCTCCCACTCTCGCTCTGTCTCTCACTCTCTCTTTCTCTAGTATGACAAACCTATAGCGCATTTAGGTTTCGTCATGCCAAGCCAAGATTTTTTCTGCTTTTATCAGTCTAATCGCATGACTGTATGTGTATGAGGTGTGTGTTGAGTGTATGTGTGTGTGTGTGTATGTGTGTAAGTCGTGTGTCGAGTGTGTGTGTGTGATCTGCAGAGTGACAGGCCGCATGTTGGGTCGACAAGTGTCAATAGTACTAATAGACTAACGCGACTTTGGGGCTAGGCTTTTGGCTCTAGTCGAAGACGAAGACGGAGCCGTGTCTGGGCACGTTCTACGTTTCCAGAAAAAAAAAACGAAAACACAACGGTAAAGTTCATTGCCATTTGGCTGTTTGGCTTTTGGGGCACGTCACGCTGTCCCCCCTTTAGCCCCGCCTGCCTAGGCTCCCTTCTCTGTCAAGCGTCCCGCTCTCTGCAACGTGACGTTGGCAAACACAGCTGCCGACCCATAGTCGCAGCTAAAGTTGTCGTTGTCGTTGTCGTTGCCGTTGTCGTTGTCGTCGTTGTCATGTGACCATTTTTCATAGACCTACCTCGCATAATTGTGTACTAATACTTGGATGGGGCCGTAATTTGATTTCGATTTGATAAATAGTGAGATCTTAGCAGCTGCTGTCGATGCCTTGATGGGTCAGCTAAACATTAAAAAAGAAACGTAAAGCCTAGACGCGCCTAACCTTGAAGGTAAAGTAATGAAAGAAAACAAAACTCGGCAGCAATTTGACTTTCAAAGGCGGGCCACGAGTTCGAGTCGGGGCGTTAAAATTATACACACACACACATACAGCAACAACAGCTACTACAACAACAAGAACACTACACATGTGTATATACTGAGCTTATCAGCTTTTGACCTCATTTAAAAACCAAATAAAACGCAACGCTCGAGAGCAAATAGCGCCCCAACGATTTATGCGAACTTTGAGACGCGTCACATTTACTGAATTCAACGCCTTATCACCTCTCAAAGGGGGCGAGACACACAGAGAGAGAAAGAGAGACAGAGAGAGAGAGACAGAGAGATAGGTAGTGGCAGGGGAAAGCGAGAAGTGAGGAAAAATACTTTCAACTTTGTGCTTTGTGCACACAATGAGAAAATAAAGTTTTTTAGATTATTCTATACAGAGACTTTTTGATTTGAAAGGGTTAGATAATGGAATATATTTATATATTGAGTATATATTACATATTTCATAGCGAACTACCAAGTTCACTAGTGCATAGGAAATCTAATAATCTTAAAAGAAAAAGGTAAATAATATTCAATGATGATATAATTTAAATTTCGATATAATACAACATAAATCTATAATGAACATTTGCAATAATGAATAACAAATAGATAGCTAGGCAAATCATTTGCCAAATAGTTTAGGGAAATTTCTAACATAAATCACAAAGAAATATAATCAGAAAGCCGTATAAGACCAGACTTTATAGAACAGATCTTTGTGAACCCGATAAAATTATCTATTTTAGAAACTTGTTTTTTTTTTTTTTTTGCGCAATCTATATACCAATTATGGTTATAACTCTTAAGATCCCACGCGAATTTACTGTAACAAAATTATAAAATAATAATTTATTATATTCTATAGATCAGTGAACTTCTTTTATATATTATTATTTGTTTTTTACACATGAAAATTCCCAATACGTTTGCCATTGTAAAGATAAAGAATTTTTATGATAGTTTTTCTTTTTTTTTTTTGGAATTGTTTTGTATGCAAACATCATCATCGTCATCCGATAATTGATACAACATTTTTTGGGGCGTCTTTTTTTGTTGATTTTGTGGGCGTGTCATTAATGTTATTTATGTAAGTATATGGAAAATCAAATATACACTAATGAACTTTAAAATTACTTTCACCGCATTTCGTGTCGCACTTGCCCAAAAGCCAAACAACAACACCAACAACAACAGAAGCAGCAACAAAGGTTGACAAAAGGCCACACCAAATATTATCAGTGAAACGCGTCACACACACACACACACACAGAGAGAGAGACTTGTGCACACACACTTACGCACTTGCTCCACAATCTTTAACACCTTGATGATCTAATAAATGCGACATGATTTACAAAAAAAAATATATATATATATAAAAATGCGACCACAAATGAAAATTAGGAACAACAACAACAACCATCTCTAGTAGAAATATAATGACAATAACAACAATAACAATAATAGTAATAAGAATAATAATAATAATAATAGGTAAGTAAGAAAACAGCCTATGAACTACATACGCTCGTCTAGCTGGACAAACAGCGTGCGATAAGACCCCAACGAAATAACCCGACCAGCACTTGAGATACAAGAAATCACGTAAAGCATAAACCAAAATCAACAACAACAACAACAACAACAACAACAAGAACAACAACAACTTAATGAAAACTGAGAACGAATACAGTCAACAGAAACTGAGAACCCATTTGATGATGCAGTCGCCGCTCGAACCCACACAAAATGTTTATCTACAAAAGCTGGAAATGAAAAACTAATAAACAAAAGCGCACAAATCGGTGAATAATAAAGAAGGTCTTCAAAGTGCAGTTACAGAAAAACAGCTCGAAATAAAAGTCAATCAGTCTGGTAAACCAAAAACTGAGACCTCATCCTTCCTTTTGTTCTAATACAAAGTTCCTTACATATTAAGAAGAAGACCTTCAAGCAATATTACAGCAAAATTATATTATCAATAAACTATGCCTAGGCAAACTGAGGAACTGAACAATTTCTGATAAAAACATCAAAGAATGTTACATTCGAAAAGCTACCGACTGCATAATACTCGCTCACTAAAAAAAAAAAAAAACAGTTTAATGATTTTTTTTAATATAAAGAACAAGTCCAGAAACGAAGTTTTGTAATCTATAGTAATTTCCTAGTTTATAAGGCGAGAGCAATCAAGTCTCTGGCTTCATACGGACAGATACTAATATACTCTTCTCACTTGATGATGAGCGAGCATTTACAATTTGCTATGCAGTTAACAGAATTTATATTACACCCAATAATAAATGGACTTCCGCTGCAATAATAATAATAATTATTATTATTATTATAATGCAGAAGCAATGAACAATTATTTAAGCATATATTAGAAAAAGTCTATGGAGAAGTGTAATTTAGCCAAGTTTCTGACCAATTAACCCAAAAATAAAGAGGCAGCTTTAGCCGTTACTTGGCAGTTATGCTTACTATAATATATGTATGCTATATATGTTATATATATGTGTATGTATGTATGCTAGATATGTTCACAATTCACGATAATAGAATGGGCTATGCATGGCGTGCGTCACACATTTAGCTACAGTCATAAACAAACTAATTGCTAGCAGCTAGATACAAGAGCAGATATAGAAACATATATATATATATATATATATATCTATATACGATATATGGCTATAGGTGTAGTTGTGGGCTTGAGTGATAAAAAAAACCCCCCGAAAATGCTGTGCAATTAAAGAGCAGAAATGTTTCAAAACATGGGCGCGCGCCAACAAGGAGCAACAGGGGCGAGTTCAGCAAGAGATTTAGAGAGGGAGGGGGGAGAGAGAGAGACATGTGAGGTGAGGTGAGGTAAGGTATATGTTGCCCATGTGGGCATAGCGCACACGCGAATCTGCAGCCAAGCAGCAACATTAGACATGCAACTTGCTAACGCTGCAACTAGTTGCAGCGGCAGCAGCAACAACAGCGAATCTTTCGTTAATTTATGAACCTGAACCTGGGGGCCAAAGACAGCCCAAACAAACAGCCGAAGTAAAAATCAAATTAAAAACCAGAGCAGGCAAGCACGAAAAACAGAAGGCAAAAAAAAAAAAAAAAAAACGTTGCAAATTTCTAAGGAAATTTCACCCCGTATACGTTGGCAGTGGCATGCAATGGCAAAAATGCGGTGGGAGAAGCTGTTAGGAGGGGAGGAACTGAATGGTGAATGACCAAGGCGCATTAAGGCAGCCAAGCGGCCAACCAGAGCAGCCAGCAAACAAGTGAAGAAACTGAAAAAATAAGAAAGAAAAAAAAAAACCTGTGCTAATTATTATTTAGTGCAGTTCGAGCCAGCGAGTGGCACAGCTCAGCTCATGCCGCAAGAGTTGCAGTTGCGGAGACTCCTAGAGCCGCCTAGCCGCCTAGCCCCCCCCCCCTGTTCGCCTCACACACAGCAATCTGCACCAATTTAACCAAATAAGGCGCTTTTAGCGGCCAAATGCATTGCATGCAATGCGCCATGGCTAAAACGCAGAGAGAGAAATCTGCAAAAGTTGAAAGGCCCCAAAGAGCTGCAGGTCTGCATATATATATGTGTGTGTGTGTGTGTGTGTGTTGCACCTGTTTTACAGGAATTCAGAATGTAAGCGTCGTCGATAATAAACTTTAATGCTAATAGTAGTTGTACATCATCAGCAATGGACCAAAAAACCCAAACACACACACACACACACAGGCAGAGACAGAGCATAGCAGGGCGCGGCTTCAAGGGGCGTTCACAATTGCTGTGTGTATGTGTGCATACTTCTCACTCTCTCTCTCTCTCTCTCTGCTGGCAAAACTCCAAATCAAATTCCATTAAAGCAATTACAATCACAACAGCCTCAACAGCTCTTCTTGAGAATCGCCGAGAACGGCGTGAACTTTTCATCTTCATCTACATTTTGTGCAGCGCGTAATTAGAATTTTTGATTAACCAAGCAAGCGTCCATCAACTTGGACAGTTCCAGTTCTAGTTCCAGTACCAGTTCCAGTTCCAGTTCCAGTTCCAGTTCCAGTTTGTCCAGCTTTAGGTGTTAATCATTTATGAAATTTGCCACGATTTGAAAAATTTCAATTTATCTGACAGTCGCCGTTAGCTCTGCGCTCAACTGTCATCGAGTGGAACAGTTTTCTCGTTTTCTTTTATCAAATATTAATTTAGAGTGGATCAGAGCAACGATCCATGTCGAGTCAGTCAGCTGAAAGGCAATTGGCTGCATTTGGAGGCATTTGGCTTACAGCAAACGAAAAGCTATATCGCATGCCTAGGGAGAGTTGTGAAAGAGCAACTGAAAGTCGAAATTGCAAATTTTCACTTGTCAAAATATAGAAATTGTCTCTCGAGCTCGAGGTAAACTATAGAGCATAAAAGGGTCCTTAGAAAGAAAATCTTTCTACATTTGAATTCTATTAAAATTTTTACTTCAGTATAGCTATATAGTACAGTCTATAGACATTTCTCTTTAGATCAACCCATATACAAAATGAAGTGCGTGTTAAAACTCTTTAACCTCTTGGTAAAAATTATCATCACATGTAAAAGTCTCTCATCCTTACCCAAGTTCACTAATATTTCAACTGAATCTGAAGAGAAATTCAACAAATATTTAACCGCAGGTTAAATTTGCTCAAATTAAACAAAATGTTGATAAATACTTATATGAAAAAATCGTTTTAAGAAAGTGAAGTGCATGCTTACAGATTTTTGACCGCAAATTAAAGTTGTTCACGAACTTTAGGAAAAAGAAAAGATGCGTTGAAAGAAAATATTTGTGATGAGTATATAATTCAGGAAAATAAAGTGCAAGCAGCCGCAGCTTAAACTAAATTGAGTTAAACTAATAAATGAAAGAACTGAAAATAAATGTTAATTGTTAATAGCATTGAGAAAGTGAAGTCTATGTCATTTAAACTTATCCGCAGGCTAAATACATATAAAGAGCAAGGCTAAACTGACAAAAATATCCAAGTTATTTTAATTTATTTTGTAATGAACTCTTAAATACGTTTTTTACTGTCATGAAGAAAAATAGACTAGATATTAGATATATCTATCCTGAGGTTAAAGAAATACTTTATTTGGCTGATCGAAACGTGCCAGTAACTCGATAAATTGCACAAAATAAATAAAATTTAGATAGGCAAAAAATACAGAGTGTGAGCGAGAGAGAGAGAGAGAGAGAGAGAGAGAGAGAGAGAGATAGAGAGGGAGAAAAACAATTTGCCAATTGTCGCAGATGAAGCTGGCAAGCTTAGCCAATGCTAGTAAAAAAGAAACGAATGAGCCAGCTGCAATCGAAGTAGAGGATTGGCAGGAGGCAGCAGGCAGGAGGTAGCTGGCAGCAGGAGGCGGAGAGGCCGAGTAGCAGTGAACAAGAGTTGGCTGCACAGCTTGGTGTCTTGCGCCTGCGGCTTGTGGCGTAAAAAATCAAGTGCAGATTAATTAAATTCGATAATTAAATGAACGCAGTGCGCAGATCGTGTTGCACAGTTGCACAGTTGCACCGTTGCACGGGCAACTGTTGCAAGTTGGAAAGCATTTGGCAGCTTGGCTGCACAACAAGGCTGCCACTGCCACGTCTCGCGGCAACGTCGGCGCCTAATGCATTTCTGTGATTTGGGCGCAGCGAATTAATGCGCAGCGCTCTATAAATTTGTCAGCAATTAAATGAGGCAGGTGCCCCGCTACCTGCCGTTGCCTTTCACATGCCCCCCTCTCCCACTCTCTGCAGCTCTCCCCGTCGACTGCTCGCCGCGTGCCACATATATCAGCGGCCATAAAAGCCACAAACTCTGAACTTTATAGACTGTCTCTGTGGCATTGGCATTTGGTTGCCTGCCAAACACTTTGATTGATATTTGGGCGATAAAGCAGCAAATGCCGCTGCATGCCACAACTTGCAAGCCGAATCAACTCCGAACTCCGAGCTCCACGAGCTGCATTCAGCTGCACATAAATTGCGATACGAGTTCAGCTCTTGCGCTTCTTGCGGCCAGTTGCCAAAAATTTATGGCAGCGCAGCGAATGTGGCAGCAACATATATATAGATATATATATTTCATGCCTTCCTCTTCTTCTTCTTCGTCGTCTTTTCTCTGGTTTCTGTGGGGCGTGTGCCCTGTCCTGTTAACAACATTTGAGTGAATAATAGCAAAAGGCTTGCCGTGTCTGTTTATCTGAGTGCAACAAGTTGCAAGCATTCATATATCACGTCAAGTAGTTCATGTCGCATCAATCAGACTCAGATCAGCGATCGCATATAAGTATTAGTACTGTTACCTAAAGCTTTCATCCATAAGCTTTTTAATCAACTTTCAGTGAGAACAAAAGGAAAGCAGATCAAAGCAAAGAGCAATTATAATGAAAGTCTATGAAAATCTTGTTGAGCATATAAACATCTAGCTGACATCAGCTATATAGCGTCTATATATTTTAAAGCTGCTCGAAGCTTAAAAGCCTTATAAGTTAATCATCTCTATATACAATAAACTATGTTTTGCTGGTATTTACATATCTGATACGAACAGCTGCTGCGTATACGTGATATACAAAAACCACAACTAAATCTTGAGCTCTGTGCATATATATATATATATATATATATATATATATATATATATATATATATATATATATGGTTTATAAAGCCTGTAGTACATTTCGCTATTATAAATAACCGAAAGGTTCTTTGATAATTCCTTTAGCACGCATGTGTATATATATAAAGGTGGCCCATATATAGACAGAGAAGTCATATACAAGTCATATATAACACACAGACAGGTTGTTGTTGTTGTTGTTGTTGTTGTTGTTGCTTTTGCCTTGTATTCAACGAGTTCAAGCAGTTCAGAACCTTTGCACGCGAACTTATCGCCGATGTGGCGGCGGCACAGGCACTCGACAGCATTGTCTGGTTAGAGTGGACCCAAAAAAAGAAAAACAGATCGACATACACTAAAACTGATTATAAAACGAAAAGCGTGTCTGTGTACGTATATGTGTGCGTGTATATTGCGAAACCATTGAACTAGTTAGGGAAAAATGTTAAGAAACTTCTGTGTAAATAAATATTAATTGAAATATAAATAATATATAGTATCTGTGTTAAGTTGGTTATACATGTCGTTTTACATTTATCAAGTCTATTGATATTTATTGATAAAACAAGATATTATATCAAAATAATTTAATTTCCGAGTAATTGCATAATATGTATCGATACATTCAATAATTATCGATTTTATATCATCATTTCTTTTACATATATTTTAAAGCAATTCTAGAATACAGTGAATGATGTAAATAATTAAAGTCTTTTGTGACTGAAATGTCCCAGTTGGGCGTTTGTACGTATGTGTGTGTGTGACCCTATATATATATATATATATATATATTTATATACAAGTGTACAAGTGTGCTGCCTTTTCGTATTCAATATTTTGATTGTTTCGTAAAGTATTTATAATCAAACAATAGCAACAACAACAACAACAGCAGCAGCAACGACAATCAACAAACGAGCCAGCGATGTCGCGCCTGATTATATAAAATAAATATCTTTGACTTGAACTTTTGCTGTGTTGACTGTTCCCATTTTGCCTGTGCGCACACACACACATACATATATATATATATTATGTGTGTGTGTGTGTGTGTGTGTGTGTGTGTGTGTGTATGTACATACATATTTCAAAAACCGAGCAAAAAGTCAAAGCAGCAAAGCGGTCGCCGCGTACAAAATTCAACAGCAGCAGCAGCAGCAGCAGCAAATAACAGCAACAGCAGCAGCAGCAACAACAACAACAATAAACGGGCTACACATGTACAGTACACAGATCAGCTAGCAGCAACAACAACAACAACAACAACAAATGTATACACAAACGTCAAAAAAGTCAACTGCGCCGCTGCCATTTGATAAGAGGCCACAAGTGTAAATATAGACGACGACACCAAAAACAACAGCAACAACAGCAGCAGCAGCAGCAGCAGTCGCAGCAGCAGCGACGCCAACGTCCACACGACCGTTGACTGGCCGAGTCAAACGAGGCGACGGCATTCGTTCGGCTCTGTGCCATGCAGGCGTGTATACATATGTATGTGAGCATGTGTGCGTCAAAGAGAGCAACGAACATCAAAGAGAGTGGGCCGTCGCACTAGGCTTCGTAGCAACGCGCTCTTGCGGCCTTTGTCGGGCCACACGACGTATGCGCAATGCGCTTTCGTTCGCACTTCGTGTCGTTTGCATTCGCATTCGCATTCGCATTCGCATTGATTGATACGAGTGAGAGAATTCGCCCATTTTCAGTTGATTTTTTCTCATTTATTTTTTTTTTTATTGCCAGTACTTTAGCTTTTGTGCAGTTCAGCAGAGTTCATTTATACTTTTTTTTTTTTTTGGCATGTGTGCAAATGGGTGCGGGAGTAACTCTGTATGTGTGTATGAGTGGGATAGCTACGTGTCACAATGCGGGTTGAATTGAGCGCAAATAAGCAAAAGTTCCTTTAGCGCAGGCGAGCTTCAATTGAAACTGGGTTAACTACGGAATTACTCTATCACTATTAAATATCGCTTAGAAATCTAGAATCTGGAATGTCACTTGACAATTAAATTCTTACAAAGTTAAGGTTTTTCAGTATTATTTTTTAATTTTGATTTTCTTTTTTTATAGATAACTAAGTTTCAAATGAAAATATGAACTTATCTTAGGAACTGACATCTATATATCTTTGAATAATAATACACGCTGAGTCAGAGACAATTCCTTGTTATTCCTTGTATCTCTAATATTATTGAAGAGATATTTTCATATAGAATTCAAGTATTTAAATCCAATAAGTTACGAAATAGCTACCATAGATTGAAGATACTACCTCTCATATATATATATATATATATATCGTAATTCGCCCCTTGCAATCAGTCATTCCATTATGTTTGCATTGCACCATCCATAGTCCGTATATAGATGAGTCAAGCATTTTGATATTTATCTCTGGCCAAAATTGCGAATCGCATTACACATAATTTTCACGCAAGTGACAAAAGATAAACGCCGTAATTTATGCAACATAAATGGCTATAATGATGCATGCAACAACAACAACAACAACAACGACAACAATAACAATAAAGAGACCTTTTAAGACGGCCTTCCACCACGTCGCAGCAATGCGTTTAAATGACACAGCGAACAGCAAACGGCGAACGGAGAACGGCGAGCATTTTAGCGGCTTTTAATATTTGCATAATAACAGACGCACGACAGCAACAACAATGCAAATAACTTCTCTGCCCAATCGAAGCAATTCAATTGCAATTGCACAAAAAAAAAAAATAAATAAATAAAATAAAAAACTCAGAGACAAAAGAATCACAAATATTTGCGTGGGTGAATTATAAGCCAAAAAGTGGGCGTCGGAGGTGGCACTGGGAGGGCGTGACCCAGGCAGCTGGGAACATAAATTGTTTCAGCCAATGGCTCAAACGGCGCTCCAATGACAGATTGACAAATTGACCAATTGACAAGGAGAGAGAGAGAGAGAGAGACAGAGAGCGAGAGAGGCGACCAGAGGCAGCAGGCGCTTTGCTGTACTTGTGACAAATTTATGACAGACTTTTGTACTCCTGCCAGCAGGTAAACAATAATGAGCTTAACAACCATGATAATAATGACATTGATAATGATCATTGGCATGGGCACGCGAAGACGCGCCAATGTTTTATGTGCTTTTAAGCCAAAGCAATAATTTGCCAACAATTTCCAAAAAGAAGCAGAAAAAAGTAGGAGGAGCTGGCAGACCAGCTAGCACATCATGATCATGATGATGATGATGTTGATGTTGATGATGTGATACTGATGTTGATGATGATATGCAATCATAATGATGATAATTTGCATTTTAAATGCGCGACAATGCGGCACGTGAAGTCGACAAAAACCAAAAAAAAAGAAGAGAAAAGTGGAAAAATATAAATAAAAGCACAAGTAGCGAGTGACTACCAAATACCCTGCAAATTAACTCACAATTGTTGTACATGCTATATATATTTCTAGGAATCAAGAGCGATAAACCTGTATCAATATCCAATAAAGAAGATACAATATTTTTAACATTTCTGTAACTCATTCTTCATTCATCGATATTTATCGAATCAAATCAAAATTTGCATGTTGATAACCTCTTAACCTCCAACTTTTGCTGGATTTCATGTGTTTTCTCGATCTTCGATTGTCATTCATCTGGTCAGACTTTTGCTCAAGTTCATCATACCCCACATGAGGCTGCCCCATGTGCACAGGGTACAAGTCAAAGACGATGGCATCTTTGGGCCCATTTGAATACCGAAGCGAAGAGTCGACGAAACGTGGCACTCGATCGGCACTGACGACCAGCTCTTGTTTGTTGTTCGTTGCTTGCTGCATGCAGCATGTGGCATGTGGCATAAAGTACTGCGGCCCCCTCGAGCTCGAGCTCGAGCTGAGCTGAGCTGAGCGCAGCTTGAGCCGAGTCGAAGGAGTCGCCTTATTTGGCTGTGGCCCAAAAGATTGTCTTGCTGCCAGCTCAAACGCTCAGCCATACAAATTTGTCACACGAAATTGGTGTTTGTGACAAATCGCATAGAGAAGGACAGAGAAAGAGAGAGAGAGAGACAGTAAGAGAGAGAGAGAGAGAGGGAGTTTACGTGGTGACAAGTGATTGAACTATTATACGTTGCATATAAGGAATGCCTGAGTATAATGAATGCCTTCGGGCCAGCTCATATGCATTTTTGTACAGTTAGTTTTGATAGTAACAAAAAAAAAAAATATATGCATTTGGCAATACATAATTTGAGGTTAGAATTGACTTTGAATTGCCCACGAATCGAGTGATTGACAGACAGCCGCCATTGGAAGTGCGTGAGAAATGAAAGTAGAAACCACAGCGGAACAGGTGAAGAAGGATGATTCCCCCATTTCTATTTTAGGCTATGCTGTCTTAGGTTGATCTACCAGTAGAAGAAGATAATGGTCATTAACAATATAGTATAAAATCAAAAAAGATGAAGAATTTAAGAGATGGGTAAATGATCTGAAATCGTATTGTCGTATTTCAGTTGTATGCAATGCGGAACTTTAAGATTAATGGAAAATAATTTTGGTATTTTTTAATCTCATTTTGTCACTATATATATCTACCGATATCTGATGGAGATAATAAACTAAGGTCAAATGATTTAACTTGGTTATTTTATACAAATTTCAAAAATTCTATATATTTTTTTTCTTTCTCTCTATCTTCTTCTTTAATACACATGCAACTATAATTAAATCTCTCATCTCACACTTTCTCTGTCTCTGTCTGAGATGAGATTCAAAATTAAATTCAAAATCAATTTAACAAATCTATTGAGAATATATATTAATTCTCTATACATATAATATCTTTTAAGTATATATCATAGACAAAAGCATTCACAAATCTCAAGAGATAAAAGAGAGGAGAAGCCATAATATCTACTCACTATAATATAGTATATATAACTGCATTATCAAGGCTCCAGACAAGATAATGAATTCAAATGAACTTTAAAGATCAGATTTGTTTTGTTCTGCTCTGAACAGATCCGAAACTTATCTCTAAGCAGATAAGCTAAGAGACAATTTGCAGCTCGCTTGCGTTAAATTTCAATTCATTTCGGAACAGGATTGCAGAATCCACAAGATATCAAAGCTAATTGAGACATTATCTGCTGCGGGGAGGGCAACGAGAGAGGAGAACTGAGAAGCTGAGTGAGTCGAGCTAAGTAGACATAAAAAAATAAAGAAAAAAAATTAATAATAGTCGCCCAACAACTAAAAGGCAAAGTGTAAATAGCGCCAGAGGAAGTCGAAGATTGCCTCCAACTCCCAACTCCCGACTCCAACTCCAACTCCCGACTGACTGCAGCTTGAGAAATCACTTTGGATAGTTGAAATCTGCAAACATCTGAGAGATTCAACACTTGCCTTCTACTAGCCTACAGTCTCCAGACTCCAGACATAAAAATCAGCAACAATTTAATAGCAATTTTACAGCGTGTGCGCTCCAAAGACTTTCAGCAGCTCCAGCCGCAGCTCCCCACTGCCAGCTGATAATGGAGATTAGATGTTGTTGCGAGCCTCTGTTAGCTCTCGACCTCCATCTCTCTCTTTCTCTTATACACACTAGCTAAAGGTATAATTAATTTATAATGGAATATGTAACAATTGAGAGAGAGGCAAAAATAATCTTCTAGATAAGTTTGGCTGATAGAAATTCGCTTGCTAAAATTATTTGAGTAGAGATGTCTTTCTTTCATTTTCTCTTCATTTACCAGGGTATCTAGAAGTCGATAATACCCACAAAAACATTATGATTTTGGCATTTTGTTACTTTTGCCTCAATCTTCAAGCTTCAAACCCATTTCAATGATTTATTTTCAAAGATTTCAAACTTTCTCCCATTCCATTTCCAGGGTATTTGGTCTTCAGCTAACTCAGTTGCGGCTTACAGTTGGCATATCATCTTTGTGGCTTCTTCAGCTGCCATTTGCAGGACTCGCACAGGAAGTGGGGAACTTCATTTAATGGCAGCTGCAACTGGCTAATCTCTCTCTCTCGCACAGCGCTTAAAGAAGTTGTCAAAGCGACTGCGCAGGGGTCGCCGAGGGGCGGGGTCAAAGCGGGAGTATGTCGGGTCGTTAAAGCCGTCGAGGCAAATGAAAAGTTCATTAGACGAGTCGTAAAATAAGCAAGACAGATAGAGAGATGGAGAGAGAGAGAGAGAGAGAGAGAGAGAGGGGGGAGAGTGCCAACTCGCCAAATGCCATTCGACGTGTCAGAAATTCAATTTGTAATTGTGGCCAACGTTCGAGGGAAAAAAGAAATAAATTTGTTTTGTTTTTTTTTTTATATATATATAAAATAAAATAAGAGCCCATCTGAAAGCAACTGTCATACGAACATTGACCTCTCTCTCTATCTCTCTCTCTGTCTCTCCCTCCATCTCTTTAGTCGCTTTAGGGGGCGGGGGGCGTAGGAGGCGTGGCTGGCAGCTTGGGCGTGCGTACGTGATCGAATAATGAATAACATTCAAATTGAATGATCAAACACGACCAAGCGAATGAAAAAAAAAAATACGGACGACTATGAGACTTGTTGTTTCTCCTTCTTCTTCTTCTTCTTTTTGGGGAGTCATAAAAGCGAGGCCAACAGCAGCAAGAGCAGCAGTAGAAGATGAAGAAGAAGCCGTACAAAATAATAAATAAAAAAAAATATATATATATATATATATATACATATATATCTGGCCAAAAGCTGTTAGAGCCGCAGTTCATTTGATGGTAAACCTCTCGACCCCCACCTCTGTGGGTCATGTGCAAGTACACTTGAAGAAAATGAAGTAAATTGAATTGATAATAAATCGATTCATAACATTTCCAACTGCATATATCCCAATGTTAATACTATCTATATCCTTTAAATATATTCATCTCTTACTTTTGGCTGGCCTTTAGGGCAAATACACTTGAAGAAAGTTAGTTATAGATAAACGTTAGTTATAGATATCGCATGTACAGGTACATTTTTATTTATCTATATATCTGTATCTATAAATTATTATATATTTAACATATATGATATATCTGCCTCTCAAGTAAGTAAGTGATATATATATAAAGGTTGATATATCATATATGATCTGGTAGATATATCATATATATCAGCCATCTTGAAGAAAACTATTAAGAAATATTTTTAATTTTAAAAAACATCTCAAAAGTTTAAGCTCTCACACTTCCTTTCTCTCTTTCGTTCTCCCCTCGCTATCTCTCTCTCTCTCACATACTCTTTCTCTCTCTCACTCTGTCTCTCTCTCTCTCGTTTTCTGTTAAAAATCATATCTCACATACTCTTTCTCTCTCTCTCACATACTCTTTCTCTCTCTCACTCTGTCTCTCTCTCTCTCGTTTTCTGTTAAAAATCATTAAAATTTCATAAATTGTAATTTTTACAACTTTTTTGAAATATATTTTTATTTTCTTTCCTTGTTTTTGCTCTTATTGATATAATTTTTTTTTGTTTTTTTCTTTTGTCATTTAATTTGCTGCAAATTTTTGATTGTTGTCATTTTGGGGTCGTTAAATGAAGCCTCACCTTAGCAGGTTGTTTGAGCACCCACAGCTACCTGCGCTCGCCTACCGCTAACCCAAGCGTCTCACCTCAATACACTGCGCGAAATGCTAATAAGGTTTGGCAATATTTCAGCAAGCTTTACATTGGGTTGACACACACACGTATGTATATGTATATAGAGAAGAAGAAGAAGACTTCACATATTTTATGCATAACTCGCGACTTCTCTGTATCTATCTCGTTCTCTCTGTCTCTCCTGCTACATTAATTTTCCTCTCTCTCTCTCTCTCTCTCTCTCCCTCTTCCTCTATATCATTGTCTCTTTGGGCTTTGCCAATTCTCATCAATAATTTTGCTCACGTTTCGATATTTTGTCAATATCTGCGCCAATGATCGTCGTCCCTTCTCCCTCTTTCTCGCTCTGTCGCCCACCTTAAACATCAGTCACAGTCCCTCTTCTCCGATGCGTGTCTCTTGCTTCCACTTTGTGCAATGATTCTTTTTTAATTGAATTCTAAAAACGTTGTCAATTCTTTGTTGTTGTTGTTGTTTCTCAATGTTGTTGTTGTTGTTGGGCCGCTATGCGTTGGTATCTGAATAAGGCATAAGGCATATAATGATTATATAGGGTATGCCCATCAAATTGAACTCGAACTGAGAGTGGGAGAGAGAGAGAGAGAGACAGATAGAGGGAGTGGGAGTGAGATAGAGAGCAAACTCAACCTTGTGGTATGCGGCGTTAACTTCAGTTAAGTTGTTGTTGTTGTTGTTGTATATAAAAGACCAAAGCATGATGGACAAGAAACACTTAGACATTGTTGTTCTTGTTGTTGTTGTTGTTGTTGTTGTTGCTATTATTGAGCGTTTTTTCTTTTTTCGCGCGCTCTTGGACTTGACAATTACACGGCTATATAAATATATACAGATATATATATACATGTATATATATTTTTTTTTTCAATGACGTTCGTTGAATTTGTTACAGTCATGGTTAACACACACACAGACACACACATACACATACACACACATATACATAGACAAATTACTTTACACCCGCCTTGTTTTATGTTTATAATTATATTACTTTTTTTATTATGCTCAACAAACGGCAGCAGTTCAAGTTCAATTGTTAATGTAAAAAGCTTCACAAACCCAACCACGTAAACACGCACACACACACACACACACACACATATAAATAATTTACGTTTTCTAAATTTTTAAAAATTTTCAGCATTCGTGCTCTGGTAAATATCTTAAAAAAAAAAATAGCTAAATAGCTAGCAGCAACAGATAAAATCAAAATCAGCTAATTTTTCGCTAATTAACTGTTAATGTGTGAAAAATAGTCAAAAACATATATAAAACCCGCTAGAAAAAGCTAACTAAAATTATAACTAAATTAGCTAGCTAGAAAAAGCCATAGCAGATTTATCTGTTTGCTTTTCATTACATTATTTTACTACAAAAAAAAAAAGAAGAGGCACAGAAAAGATGATTCAAAAACCGCTAAAAAGAGGGAAACAAACACACCTAGTCAAGCTTTTGTAGAAGTCACCTTTTGCAGTGTCAAAGCATTTAATTAATGTCAATTATTAGTTTAATTGAGCGCACGTCGAAAGGTCATTGAAATGCATGAACTCTTGACTCTTAAGCAAAGCGGCGGCAAATGTTAAAAGTTGTTAAAATGAATTGAAATTTGCCTAGAAACCAAATATAAAAGCTGATGAATCGAAATAAAAATGCCAATGCTAAATACAAATTGAGACAAATAAGATGATTAAAGATTACATTAAATTGAATTAATCTAGAAGATATTAAATTAAAGCTTATCTCCTTTGCATCTCATTTCAGGCTATTTGCGCATCTCTAATGAATTAAAACATTCTCTAACTTCGCTCTCTTAACTTTCAATGAGCGCGCATGCCTGCTTTGTGGCATCTAGGACACACATCGATTTTGAATTGAGAGCTTTCTAAAGTCTGTTCTGCGCGAGCTTTCGTTGCCGTTGCCGTTGCCGTTGCCGTTGCGCGTGCGCAATTGTCAGGCATGACCTTAATGATGGATAAGTTAACAACAGCTGCGCTATGAACAGATGCTGCTAAACCTTTGACAAAATAAATGGAGAAAAGAGCGAACGCCCAGGAATGCCAAAACAAACAATAAACATAACTCAAGACGTCGCAGTCGCAGTCGCTGTCGTCGTCGCCGTTGCCGTTGCCGTTGCCGTCGATGTTGCCACCATTATTGATGTGACTGATGAATAAACGTCGCGACTCGCGACTCGCGACGTCCACTCCCAAAAAACCAAGCTGAACTGAGAGCAGCGCAAATGGCGCGGGCGTCAACGTTGCTGGGTGACAATAATGCTAAAGAGAGTTAAAGCAACAACAACAACAACAAAGCAACACGAAGCAAAGCAAAGCAAAAGGCGCAACACAGGCAAAAGTCATGTAGGCGACGTCGCTGCCAGCGTCGCTGTTTGCGTTGGCTGTGACCGCGACGCGTATAATTTACACGTTTTGCTCATTTGCGATTCTGGGCGCGCAGCTGAAACAAAACACAAATGAATTAAAATCGCAAAAGGGTTACCGAGGAGGGCTTAAGACAGAGATAGATAGAGAGCGAGAGCGGGAGAGAATGAGAGAGATAAAGTGCCCAAGAGTCGAGTGAAATTCCAACAAGTGGCGTAATTGCGCCCTGCGGCGGCTACCGTGCGGCCATCGATAGGCTGCACACAGAGTAAAGAGCAAAGAGTGAACAGAGAGTAGAGAGGAGTGGAGAGAGACGGATGAAGGGGCCACTAGACAGGCAGTAAAATCGCAAATCATAAATACAACAAACAATAAATAAGTGCATGCGAGAAGCCAAAGAGCGTAAGAGCCAAAGAGCAACAAGTGTGCGTGTCTCAAGTCGTTTAGCTGCTGGCGTCGCTGCCGCTGCTGCTGCTGCTGCTGCTGTGGTTGATTTTGCTGCCGCCGCTGCTGCTGCTGTTGCCGAGTGCAAAGTTGAGCCAGACATAAGGTGAAGGAGATGGCAATGGCAGCAGTGGCGGCAGCGGCGGCTGCGACTGCGCAGTCTTCGCTGCTCGTCATCGACAACTGCACGCCATCGGCATATAAGAAAAAAAAAGCAGCAACAACAACAACTCAGAATTGCGCTTTTAATGCTCTGGCCAAAGAGAGAGAGGGAGAGAGCATATGCGCGAGTGCATGAAGTTTGTTTCGTTAAAAGCGAGCGACATCTAAATTAAAAATTGGAGATTGAGAGTGATTAAAGAGAGAGTGAATAAATAATAATTATGGAAAACTAATTGAATACCAATCAGAACTATTTATATGTATATTATTTAGCTATTTCCAATATGAACATTCGTTCTAATTTCATGTAAGCTATTCAACTATAACAACAATATTTATATCGATTGCATTTGTCGTTTAGGTTAATGTCAATATTTATCAATTGCGTAAAGTAAATATTCATTTTCTAGAGTATTTAACATTCGTCATCTCTCGCTGTTATTTCTCCTTTATTTTTTTTTCCTTTCTTGTCGACTGCAGCTCAGTTCTCAAGTCTCGCTGCCAGACAAGTCAACATTCCATGGCCATTTGCAGGGCAAAAGTTCGCGTCAAAGGTTTCGAGCAAAAAGCTTTAAAAAAAAGAAGGTAAATGAAATAAACTTAAAGCAAAAGAAATACAGGGTGCCAAAGAGCGAGGCGCAAAAGACAAAGGTTAAAAGAATGCAGCACATATTGATATCTGAAGAAAAAAAAAAGGTTTTTGTTTCGCTTCTGTTTGTGCCTGTTTGCCTCTGCTTCTCCTGCTTCTCCTGCTGCTTCTTCTTCTTCTTCTTCTTCTTCTTCTACTAGTGCTGCTGTTGCGCTGCGCACCTTCTGTTCCTGGCCGAGACGTCGACTCGTTTTGCATTTTAATTTTATTTCAGCTTTTTTTATGATGATGATCATGATGATTACGTTGTTGATGATGATCATGATGATCATTGCACGCTTGTTTATTCTTTATTTTTTTTTTTTATATACTTTATTTTTGATTATTTTAATTTGAAAACCTCGCTGTGCGTTGCCTTATTTGAGTTTGAGTCTCAGTCTCCCACTCTCCTTTTCTCTCTCTCTCTCTCTTTGTTTCAATATAAATTTGCATGGGGAATGCTTAATTTCAGTCAAGGCGTGGCTATAAAGGAAGCTGCATATATGCTTTAGTATTGGTGAGCTTCTTAAAGCTCGGCACCTGCAGAATGGCAAACTGCAAATGCTTTTCGCTGTCTGTGTAAAAGCTTTAGACTGTCTGTGTGCACATAAATATAAAAATTTGAAATTTGAATAAATTTGTATATTAATATTGGTTTTTTTTTTATTTATTTATTTTTTCGCCTTTTACTTTTTCAATTGAGTTGAGTTTGATTCTCGTTTATTTGTTGCTCAGATCAAAAAGTCAAAGGTGAGCTTCGATGACATCATCGACGTCATGAGTTTTAATAATAATTACCATAATTAGCAAGATGCTGCAATGAAGCTTTGCCACCAAAGCCAGAGCCAATCCATGTATCAATATAAAGTCAGAAGAGACATAGGGCTTGTTAGAGTTCAGCTAAAAGGTTGACCAAAACGGTGGCAAGCAAGTGAGGCGACACCGACAAAGTAACACACACACACACACATACAGTCAATAGCAAACAATCAAAGAAACAACAAAGAAACAAACAGACAACACAACAAAACAAAAAGAAAAGAAAAAAACAACAACCAGAAAACAAAAGGAAAAACAAAAGCGTAAAACGATAGTTGAACTTTCAACACCTAGTTTTATGCTTGATACCCTATAAAACTTAGATATAAAGGCTGACTTAACTTGGCCAAATGAATGCCACAATAATCTCAATATATCTATATATTTATGTATACAGAGACAGCACTATAGTGCAGTCTATATCTATCTATCTATCCTCCTATTTATCCTCCTATCTATCTATCTATCTTTCTACCTATTTTCTATATTTCTATCGTTCTATCTATCTATCTATCTATCTATCTATCTATCTATCAATCTATCTATATATCTATATATCTATCTATCTATCTATTTATCTATATATATATATCTATCTATTCGAACCAAGTTAACAGTAGAGTCTGGCTGATGGAATTTGTAAAGCCTTTGTGAGAATCGCAGAGAGCACTTACATGCATATTAGTTAAGCATATATGATAAAGCATATAAGAAAGGAAGCATTTTCCCTAAATGCTTCTCTCAGTAAGAGTGAACGAAACATAATGATAGATATTTCAAAATTCCAAATCTCTTTTAGAATATATATTCAATTTCAGTGCTATTGCACATTACAGGGTATTACAACTTCAACACTTGACGGCTAATATGCATTACGTTTGTTTTTGTTTTCAATTGGGGTCTGGGGCTTTGGGGGTCTGGGCGTCTGGTCTCTGTTTCGGTTTGACGCATTTGTTGTTGTTGTTGTCCATGGAAGCAGTTAAACAAATGCGATAAACGCTGCTTGTCTAAGCTCTGACTCGAAAGAGGTGTAAAAGGGGGCGTGTCTTGTACACTTACCGGAATAACACCAGGCTGGCCATACTACAGTTGTCTCGCTATCAATTTCCTTCATTATGGTGGGCTCAACATATTGTCAAAAACCACACCGCGTCGATACGATTCGCGTCGATTCGATTCGATTCGATTTGATTTCCTTCTGTTCCGGAAACGAAATGAAATGAAAGAGAAAAGAGCATATGAATAAAGCTGTTGGAAAAACGTGCAAAAGAGCTAGCAATAGTCGGACTACAGTTATCGAGTTTAGTTGCAACAAGTTTTCTTTTCTTCTTTTTTTATTTATTTATTTTTTGTCTTTTTTTTTTTGCATGGCCAATTTTTCAATTATGTTCGAGGCAACAGGTTGTTTGTCTTTGTTGTTGTTGTTGTTGTTGTTGTTGCTAATGTTTGTCTTTAATCTTAAGTTGTCTTGCGTTAATGTCTTTATGTTTTTAGCTTGGCTTTTAAATATGACTCGAACTAAGCAGCCGCTGCCGCAGCTAGGTGTTTCTTTAATTAATTCACCTGTTGTCAAATGTACAACTGTTTTTTTTTTTTAATTTTTTTATTAGCTAAATACCCTGTAGTATTTAAGGAGTAACGGAGTGGGGGGTACATAATGTGCCATATAATTCATTAATTATATTCTCAAAGAATTAATGTTAATATACATACAGCTGTGTTCATTACAATAATATTTCGACAGACACGTAATATCACATTATTACTGAATTGGATAGTTAATAGAGCTTCCAAAAAACAATATTTTCTCTACATATTTCATAAGACTAAATATAGTGAAGCATCTTTTCGAATATTAGAAATATTCCAAAATCCAATATAGATAATAGATTGAAAAGAAGAATATCATTTCAAAATATTGTAGCTCATTAATTGCATTTGGCATTTACAGGGTATACTCATCGTCGCATTGTCTCTGCTCTCATCTCAGTTCTCTTTTGCTTAGTGTTTTATGTTCTTTGCTTAGAAATTTAAATCTTCCAAATGCCGTCAAATTTCATTTAACACACATATTTGCTATGCATGACCAAAAAATTAATACAACAAAAAAAAAAAAAAGGAATCAAAAAGAGTAACAATTTTAAAAATTTGTCTAGTGTAATAATTCTCAACCGGTTTAAGCCAAAGCTACAAAAATTATATAAATAATTGCAGAGAATTATAAATATATGAACATAAAATGCTGGTAAGGGAGAGAGAGAGAGAGTTGATGTCGTTCATGAATCGACGAAGTATGTTCAAAGAGCATATGCATTATTTATTCTATTCTTTCGATTTAGTCGAGTCTTTTCTAATGCAAACTATGCCGAAACAGAGCTAAAGCAAATGCATTATAAAATATTTCATTTAGTCATACAAAATAAATATTTTCGTTACTTTTCAATATAATAATGAAGTAATCAATGCTCATTAATATAATTAGACCAATATTCAATATTAAAAATTTTATATTATTTTAAATATATCACTACGAAAAATATCTATATATATATTATAATTCATAAATATTGATAAACAATATTTTAAAATTATCATATTTAAAATGAAGTATATAATCCAATTAGATATTTTTGTCTTTTCGTGTTTGATTTGTATATTTTTAATGACAGCTATTTAAACATAGCATAATACTCAAGCCTCTAATCCATTTGATATTCTCTTCCGAAATAGCATTAAATATATTCAATAAAATATTTTTGATGTCTGTCAACTGCTTAAACAGCGCATAGATTAAAATCTCGAGAGCCTCAAAATCAAAAAAGATTCAAGAAGCAGAAAACACACAAATTTAAACCTTTTTTATTTTTCAATGTTTAAGCAATAAAATTGATCTGCAAAGTTTAAGGTCGCAAATATTTAAACAGCTTTTTTTTCTTCACCTTTTTTCAAGTTTTATTTTATTTAAATTTATTGAAATTTTTTACGATTGTTTTTGTTGTTGTTTGGCCGCAACTGCTGTCAATTTGTCAAACGAATTGACAAAAAAAAAATAATAATAATAAAACACAAGCAACAACAACAACAAGAGAGAGAGTGAGAAAGGGAGAGGAAAAGAGAGAGGGAGAGAGAGAGAGAGAGATATGAAAACGAGCGCACACGAAGCAAAAACAAATGCCGCTGTTTGACTTAATTGTTTTTTACTTTTTTTTTTTTTTTTTGCAAATGCAAAAATTATTTTTATACAGATGTATTCAGATAAATAAATATTATTATTATTCTTCTTTTTTTTAATATAACATATAATTATTTATTTTTAATGTGCGTTGAAAACTGAACCTGTTGTCGGAGACTTATTCAAATTGGTATTGTAAAAACAAAAACAACAAAAACACTTTTGCACCTTTTTACAACTCTTTTTTAATGTTTATTTTTAGTTTGTGAACTTTTAACTGTTTTGCTTTTTAGTTGCATTCGAATTTCCGCGCTGCATCGAATGTATTTTTAAATATAAAAAAAAAACATTTTTTATTTAACGAACAACACACGCGTTGCATTTGCTCCCATATAAATATATATTTCTTCCTTTGTTTTGTTTTGTTGTATTTGAATTTTTTTTTTTGCGTTTTGATTCTTTCAAATTATTTTTTGACGCTTGACCTTTAAAGAAACGATATATGCTTTGATTCTTATGAGCATTCCAATTGGCATTCACTTTTCGACTCTGATTTGCATTTCACATTTGCACTTTGCGCAGCAAATTGCGTTGTTTTCAGATATTGTATCTTAAAGATACATTCCAAATATTGTATCTCGCAGATACATTGTATCTATTTCCCATATATTCTTTGTAGACTTATTGCAAGAGAAAACATTTTAGATATTGTTCATTAAGGATACACTGAGCACATTTGAATTAAATTTACATTGAAGATATTGTATCATAACGATGCATTTGTATCGCAAGGGTGAACTTTATAGTTTGTATCTCTTAGATACTTATTGACTTGCAATTGTGATTTATAGTTGAGGTATTTTAATTTTAAGATACATTTTGCTGATTGTTTTAACGATAGATTTGCATATTAAATATACATTTCATTTACTGGTAACTCGGATCAGATACTCTTTGATCCGCTATCTAGAAGATACCCATTTCATTTCGTATCTCACAGATACTTTGCTTGATTTGCACTCCACAACACAGCACTGGGTTGGGTCGGCTGGTCACGTGCCAGCTACGCATTTGAATCTTTTGCTGTTTATCTTTTTTTCTCTGTTGTCACGTGAGCTTGTTGCATGAACCGTTAGCCTTACTCTTGTTTTGCTTTGCTTTGCTTTGCTCTGCTTGGGTTACAGCTTAATCCTTTGAGCTTTTAAGCCCTTTGACGCACGTTGCACGCACTCGCGTTTTGTTTGTTTTTTTTTTTTAATTTATTTTTTATCAGCACTAAAAGTTGTTGGTTTTGCTTCTTCTTTTTGATATTTGTTGCGCGCCGAAAAAAAGCTACGATCGTTTTTATTTATTTTTATTTTTGTTTCTTTCTTTTTTTCGCCCGAGCGCAATTCGCACGACTCGCAGCGCAAACGGAAACGTACTGAGCAGCACCGCGACTGCGGCTCCCAATTGGAGTCGCCGCTCAGCACGTGCACACACACACACACACACACACACACACTCACACACACACACACACAGAGCTGAGAGCGCACTGCCCGGCATAGCAAAACTTTATCAGTTGACGACGATTGTTGCGCTCTTTGGTTTCAGCTCTCTTAAGCTCTCTCGCGTTCTCTTTTGCTTTGCTGTGTGCGTGCGCCTTAAGCTTTATCAGTTGACTGAACACTGTTCGAGTAGCAGGCACTCTCTCTCTCTCTCTCTCTCTCTTTTTCGAGTGCAGCTTTATCAGTTATCTCTCTCTCTCTCTCTCTCTCTCTCTCGCTCTCTTTGGCCAACTGCAGCAGTGTTGTGTGTGCGCAGCTGAGTAAAAAGGGTTCAATGAAGGTCAGCGGGTTCAGAGTTCATCAACGAGCTGCACTCAATGCAAATGCAGTGCATTCTCTATCTGTGTGTGTATGTGTGTGTGTGTCTGTCTGTGTGTGCGTAGCTGTGACTGTATCGCTTGTCCATTTGATACTTTGGCCTCGTCTGTCAATTGTTGTCGTTGTCGTTGTTGTTGTTATTGTTGTTGTTGTTGTTGTTGTTGTTGTTGTTGTTGTTGTTGTTGTTGTTGTTGTTGTTGTTCCATTGCACTTTTCGTATTTGCCCAGTTGTTGTTCGTTCGAACAGTGGGCAAAATGCGGCGAAAAACATATGCATATTAATTGCAATGGCAAGGCGTTGGTTCTAATGAAAAATATTCCAATATATGGTGGTTGCATATATAAATTATATATACATGTATGTACATATAATATATATATCTACCTATAAGCAATTCAATGTAAATCAATATCATCTGATATCACAACGACCTAAACAACCTTTAGAAATCAAAATAAAAAAAAAAAAACATGAGAAATACATATGTATATATATGTTGGTCCATAGGCCAGCAGCAGTCGCCAAGATATAAAGCTACAGATACAGATACATCTGATACAGATACAGATACAGATACAGATACAGATACAGATGCGCCGCACACTTAACCCAAACGAGACCAAAAAGCGAACAGGCGGCCATTGCGACCGACCAAACGACCAAACGACCGAGCGACCTGAAATATTTTTAGAACTGCGACGACGACGACGACAACGGCAACGACAACGACGACGCAACGGCATGCATATATTGTAGACCCTCAACCTCCACTACCCCTCTCCGCAACCCTCTCTCACTCACACTCACACTCACACTCTCTCTCTCACTCTTTGGCAGCTTTTTTTTTTTAAGTGTCAGGCCTTGTGCCGCGCCCTCCGCAGCGACTGCCCTAAGGTTGCGACGGGACGACATTTGCCAAAGCAATGGAGATGGAGAAAGAGAGTCCCTCTCACTCACTCACTCACTCACACACTCACTCTCTCCTCTCTTTCTTTGCTGGCGAGTGAGGTCAGAAGGTCTGTGATCTTTGCAGCGGAGCTGCAAGAACAAAGCGCAACAAATGCGACCGTAAGACAAATAAAAGCGACACATTCCACATGCAAAAACAAAACAACAAAAATAAAACAAACAAAAAAATAAACTCAAAAATATTCTTATAAGAAATCGGTCTTTTCTGCTGATCAGCTGTTGTTGTTACCAAAAGTGTGAATGCCAATTGGAAAATTCATAAATATTTAATAGTTCGAAATAGTTTCTAAAACTAAAAGCAATATTATTTTATACATTTTTATTAATTAATATTATTATTATTAATATTAAAACAATTTATTCTCTTCTGAAATTTCTATATAAATTTTTGTTAATTTAAAAAATTTTTTACTCTTTCAAAGTTTTTGAAAAACAAGTTCAACCCAAAATACTTTAATATGACAATTGATCTGATTATATTCAGTTCAAATATCTGATGAAACTTTCCAAAATTTGTGATTTTTGGAATACGAAAAAAACATGAAACACAAAAATTTGTGTTTATTTTGATTCATTTGAGATTTTTAATATTTTGGCACAACTTTGCTTCGACATATGATTTGTGTATGAGTGAGTGCATGTATGTGTGTGTGAGTGTGTGTGTGTGTGTGTGATTTGGCCAGGCAAAGCTAAAAAGTCAAATGACAAGACGCAAAAAAATAACGAAAAGCAAAAAAAAAAAAACAGAAAGAACAGCAGAGGGTAAATACATATGTATATAGATATGGGTGCATAAAAATACAATATATATATATATTTAATATGTATTTATATATATGTACGTGAATATATATGTATATATATATATAGGTATATATTTATCTGTCTTATTGAGCGCGCGCTGTGCCGCTGAACGACATTCACGCAGCACATCAATGAATCAAAAATACAAGCAAACAGAAGAGGAAGAGCAAGAAGAAGAGGCAGCAGCAGCAGCAGCAGCAGCAGCAGCAGCAGCAGCTGTAGAGGTAGAGACAGCAAGGTGAGAGGGCGCAGCCTCTCGTTTGACGTTGACAACGCGACCGAGGTGGAAGAAGAAGAAGGCGAAGAAGCACTGCTGATGTAGGGGCAAGAAAAGGTGTGTGTGTGTGTGTGTGTGTGTGTGTGTGTGTGGGACGAACTTCAGTATTGCAAAAAAGAAGAAGAAGCAAATACAAGCGTGCTACAGCTGGATGTGAACGACTAGAAGATACCCTGCAAACAAAACAATTATTGAACAAGATAAATAAGATAAGATCTGGATCGATAAATACTAGCAGAAACTGTTAGCTCTTAAGACATATCATAGGGAGAGAGAGAGAGAGAGAGATAGAGAGAGAGAGAGAGAGAGAGAGAGAGAGAGAGAGAGAGAGACTTACATAGTTAGCTCTTACAGTCCGAATACTATGCACACAAACAGAAGGACAGATTAATAAATTGAAAGTCATAAAAAGGGACAGCCAGATGCTCAGATCAATTAAATAGGCTAGATGATATTGCTCCCTTATTTGGTCTCTCTATCTCTCTCTCTCTCTCTCTCTCTCTCTCTTTCGCGGATAGACAGGCACAGAGAAGAGTGTTTCCATACGTCTGCTCCTTTATCATTGTTCACAAAAGCCATACAAACAAACGGACAGGAAGGACATTGAGATGGCTAAGCAATAAATCTTGTTAGATCTATTAAACTCATTTAATATACATATACATAAGCATAACAAAACCAATATACCCGCCACATACAGAGCTTTCAGAGCACACACAAAAATACAAGAAAAATGAATTTCAGAGTGAAAAAAAAAGAAAAGAAAACAGCAACAAAAAAAACATTAGCGAACAACAACAACAATAACAAGCAACACACATCTTGCCGCTTTTTCATCTCTGGCAACTTTTTTTTGTTTTCATTCTTGCTCGACTCGGGCCACACAATTGACTCGTTTGCCAACACGCGTCAAACTGTTGCAACAACCAAAAGCTGCAACACTCACACACACACACACACACACACACATTTCTTTTGAGGTGTTATCAATGGAAGATCTACAGATTGTCAAAATGCTAATGAGATGTCGAACGAAGGAGAGCAACACTCGCACTAATAATGATAATAATAATAATAATCATCATCATTCTCAATATCATTATCAATATAATAACAAAGAAAAATGACAATCGCATTGATAATCAATAAAACATGTCAAATTAAAAGCTAAATAACTCATTTATCTTTCTTTATATGTCTCATATCTAATCTAAGAGAAGAATTGTTACGATAGTCTTACGAAATAAACAAAGAAATAGTTTGTAAATAAGAAAATTAGAAGATTGCGTGAAAATAAAATTAAATCGATTGAAAAATCAAAATTTTTATTAAAGCTATAAATAAACTTATCTAATATTCAAGATATTACTAAAAATAATTGAGGGAATATTTTTTTTGATCAACTCAACTTTTAATGTGAATTGGATAAATAAACAGTTTATATATATGAAAGGAGAGGAAAAGTCTATTAAACTTAGATTAGAAGTATATATAGTTATATAGAGATAAAGGTATATATAGAAATGTGTAAAATAAAAGATATATAAACTCAATATTTAAGATAGATTCATAGCTATTTTTAGATATTTTCACCACAACATAAATTCGATATTCTAAAATTTCTCAAAATATTACATTGTTTTTAAAGATATTACAAGGTTTAAAAAAAAATAAATTATATATATTTATAAATATCAATTATATATATTTTTGCAAATGACATTTTCCTAGATTTAGATACTTCAATTAATTGTAATATGAACTATTAATGATTAAAATTTCCCAATTATATTCTCAACTAACTTCCACTGATTCTTCGTCTTTTTCTTCAAGAAATCTTTCATTTAAAATTCTAAAATTTATTCAACAACTTTCTCTAGTTTATTTATAGCTCTGCAACTGGAATATGAACTGGCATTCCATTGCCTGGGCAAAGCTATTCCAATTAACCAAATTTGACCTGCCACAAAATGTGGCACAGACGCAATGCAGGTGTCAATCGGCAAGTACAGTTGCCACACGACCTGACCCCGAGCCAGAGCCAGAGCCAGTGCCGAGCAGCACAGAGCAACAGAGCAGGAGACGGAATCCGGAATCCATTCAAGTCGAGGCCTCGAGCTGACTTTAAGCTTAAGTTGCAGCCTCGATCTTTGTCGCAGTCTGTGCCATGTTTTTGGACCATGTCCCAGAGACAGGCCTCAAGGCATAACTGGTGCAAAGCCTCAACACGCGCTGCCCACACGCCCGACTTGCTATCTGGCCTCGGGTACCAGGTCCCAGCTTCTACTTCTTCTTTTTCACCTTCTCTCTCTCTCTCTCTCTCGCTGTCTCTCTCTCTCTCTCTCTCTCTCTTTCTCACTCTCTTTGACAGAGTTGAGTTGTCGTTGAGGCTGGGCTCGCGGGCCCCAGAAAAATATAGAGGCAAAACACAAAAAACAAAATAATAAAAAAAAAAACTAAACTTTCGCAACGAATTCTCATACAAAGATCCTAGACAGAGGTTGCTGGGGCCAGCGTGTGCCAACTACACTGAACGAAATGTGGGATATGTTTGCAATGAGAAATATAGAACCATAAAGAAGAATGAAATAATATTGTAATAATTTATGGGGGAACACTTGAAAATGAAACACAGTTGCAGCATTTGAGGTTAAGTAATTTGACGAATGTTAAAGGTTTCATTCCAACTTTTAACGTTCTAGAGATTTAATTTTAAATCAATTTTAAATATGTGGAAATAATTTTATATAAAATTAAGAACAATTTTCAATATGTGTAAATAATTTCATATAAAATTAAGATATTTTTCTCTCTAAGGATTTTTAAAAAGTTCTTTTCACTTTCTACTGCTTAATTTTTGGCAGTGTATTTAACATACTAAAGTAAGTGCCACATATATATAAATATATATATATATACATATATATATAGATATAGGCGTACATATATGCAGATCGGTTCAGTGTTCAGTTTTCAGTTTGAACTAAATGAAGTGAACTCGACTCGACTGTTTGTCGCTGTCATTTTGGCTGCTGCGCGTGTGAGTGTGAGTGTGTGTGTGTGTGTGTGTGTGTGTGTGTGTGTGTGTGTGTGTGTGTGTGTGTGTGTGTGTGTGTGTGTGTGTGAGGGCAAACGGGCGTTCGTTTGAGGTCTGGCATCGGTCGCCTCGATGTCGATCGGTCGGACGGTCGGTCGGTCGCATGGCATTAGCATTTTTCAGTGTTGTTTTATTTTTAGATGCGCGCAAAAACCAAACACACACACACACACATATATATATATATATAGAATTGCAAGCGTGTGTATGTGTGTGTTGGGAAGTCTGCGATGCTTGGAGGTGACTGACTGACTGAATGAATGAATAACTGTCAAACTGACAGACTGACTGACTGACTGACTGTCAGAAGGCACTTCTTTTTGACAAACGCCTCTGACAGGGCTCAACGACAGTTTGCAACACATTCACATTCACATTCGCACTCATATTTACATTCAGATTCACATTCAAACTCATTCGATTTGTATTGGCTTTTCCCAAACTCAAAGCTTAGTCCTTTAGCTGAATCTTTAGCCCACTCTACGAATCTATTATAACAATTCTTCTTCTCTTTCTGCTATTTATATTTTAAATTCTTTTAAAACAGTGTTTGACATATCGAATTTCATTGTTTTTAGCAACCACATACATACATATATTGTCATGCACAAAGGTCTTTTCAATTATACAATTACAGTTCTGCGAGTTCAGCTTTGCGACGTCTCAGGATCGTATTGCATTCGCAGTAAATTCAAGTTCACAATATTCACAATTTGTGCAGCTTGCTTCCAGCTAAGTTCAACTGTATTTATGTATACATCAATAATTATAATTATAAACAAAAACAAATATACACACTGTATAAACTTTAATTCCATCTTTTATCTGAAGAAAAACTGATCCTCTCACACGATCAGCTTAGAATCTAGTGTATCATGAGCTCTGCAAATATTCAATTTATATGAACTGATAAAATTATTTAAATTCATTCATAATTTCAGCTCGTCCTTTCTTTGACATTCAATAAAATTCTTTAATAAATAAATATGTAGATTAGTTTTTAGACATATATAGTTCAGTTGATCTGCATGGGAAGATCAATAATTATATGTGGGTCAAACTGATCTACTGATTCATCTATAGACTCATCTATAATTTTTAACGTGCTTGTCGTATACTTAGTTTAGAGTGTCCATAGTTATATATTTAACGATCTGCCACTAGATCTTCAACAATATCAAACATTGTATGTGGGTCACATTTTACGTTTATTAATATGCAGTCAACCTGATCTATTACAGACTGTAAATCGTCGTCAACTCTCATAACTTCAACTGATCTTCAATCAGATCTTTTGAACTGATCCTCCCATACAGTTTCAGTTGCTTGCTTATTGCAATTATCTTTAAATACACATATATGCATAAATATATATTATTTATCTATATATTTTGATCTCAACTGATCGCAGCTGTGTGTGCTGTGTATCAAAGTTCACATTAAAAAAAAACACATTCTCGAGCTCGCACTCGCACTCGGTTTAATTAAAGTTCAGCAGCACTTCGGCCCACGTCAACCCACTCGACAATATCACGACATTTGCAATCATTAACAGACCAAGCTGAACCCATTCAAGATCAGTTCAGTCAAGTTGAAGTGAACTCAACTAAGTGCTTGGTGTGGGCGCCAGTTGAACTGCCAACTGCCAACTGCCAACTGGCAACTGGAACAGCAACTGAAACTGTGAACGATCATCAGCTGAGTAGAACGACGACTATAGCGAAATAGTTTTCGTGTTTGAGAAATCACCGACAAAGTGGGATGCTTTATGGATTTATGATTTTAGTTGGCGGCACAATTCAAACGAAAACCAAAACAAATCAGCGAAAATGCACTGCAAAAAAAAAATATTGAAGAACTACAAAATTTAAATTAAGAACATAATATGAAATAAACGATCTATGAGTTGACTTACGATCTACGATAACTTCATTGATCTTTAAACCAATTCATATAGAATCTCGTCTTAAAAAAGAAAACTTGAAACATGAGTTTCTTATAGATATAATCTACGATCGTAACTCTACTTAATTTTCCCTGCACACACTCCAATACTCTATGTATTCGGCAAATTTGTAAAGCACTGCGATCAGTGCCAATGCTTAACCTCTCAAACCGAACCTCAGTCAATAACAGAAAATAAAGCTAAAAAATATATATGTTTAACAACGGTTCACATAACCGAACGATCTTTGATCTGCAGTAAGTAAAAAGCGAGAAACAGATAAAAATAAGAAGAAGAAGAAGAAGAAAAAACTGTCAACGGATCAAATTTATAAGAGCATGACAAATGCAAGATCAACGCAACAACATGAAATATAACGAGTGATCGAGTGAATCTCCCAATCGCAGCTCAATTATGCTTGCTGATCAAACAACAAACTGTGAACGCCGTGATTTCCTATACATAAAAGAAGCGAGAAAAAAAAACGAAAATAAATAAAAAATGCTGACAAAAAAATAAAAAGAGTGACCAGTGCGCGAGTGGCAAGTTCGAGTACATAAAGCATAAAGCATCATCGAGTTTCAGTTTCAGGGGCTGAGGATCGCCGCGATCGCTCCGCAGTTCATGTGACAAAAATGTCGCAGTCAGCGGAAATAAACTCAAACTCAAACTCAAAGTCAAAGTCAAAGTGAAAAAAATACCAACACACACACAACACAGAGAGGTACGGATACACATAAGGCAAAAAGATCGCGATATTCATCTTTCATCTGGCGATCACACCCTCACCCTCAGCTCGAGTTTGTGTTTTTTTTTTTTTTTTTTTTTTTTTTTGGCAAACGGGTTTATGGTTGATGTTTGGCTGTTGTATCTCCGTTTGTCATCGTCGTCAAATATTTGCTTTAGAGTCACGCTAATGACATCAAGCGGCAAAATATGAGACACTCGCCCCAATATCTTCTTCTTCTTCTTCTTCTATTACTTTCAAGTCTGAGTCCCTAACTCAATAACAAGGGCTCGTTGTACAGGACGCTCGTTGCAATTTATTATTGTTAGTCTTCAAATATATTTATATATCTTACACTTTACAGTGGAGTACTTAAAAATTGTCATGGAACATGTAATCAGAGAAGTTGTGTGTACTCTGAGATTATTTACTTCTGAGATTATATACTTCCATATAAACATACAATATTTTTCTAAACATATACTATAATTTTTTACATTTCGTCAGCATTATATCAGTTTATTGGCAAAATTCATATTAGTTGTTCAAATCAATAATATCTTCAATATATTATTAGAATCTTATATTTTTAATGGGTTCCGGAATATGATATATAAATTATATGAAAACGTTCTCTTAAAGCGTAGTTAAAAGCTTTTCATTAGTTGAAGGAAAGAGAGAGACAGAGAAAGAGAGACAGGGAGAGGGAGAGAGAGATAGAGAAAGAGAGAGAGCGAGAGCAAGAGTTAGAGGACTCTTTACTAAATTCTTTGGGAACCGGACTGCAGCGAAGTAAGCAATACTATATATATATAGAATACTAAATGTATAATGTATATAAACCATATATAGGTCTGTATGCATGCGATAAGAAGCATGATATGTGATGTTATATGATATTCGTATAAGCCGACACTTTTTATGCTGAGCATTTCAAAATGCAAATGAAAACTCTTCTGCTGTTTGTTGTTGTTATTGCTTCTGTTGTTCATTGAAAACAACTGAGAAATTCCATTGAAAAATGTTAGCCAAACGGAAGTTGTTTGATGGGCACACGGATTGGGATTTGTCCAAAGGTCAAATATTGATATGCTAAAAGCCAAACAGCTAAAAAAAGCTAATGAAAATATTTACGAGGCTGACCTACCAAAATTTATAAAACCAAACCGACGCCCGTTCCATAAAGTAAAAACACACACACACACACACACACACACACAGACAAAAACAAATCAAATTTGATGCGCTAAATAAACAGCAAAAAACCAAAAAATAAACAAAAACAAATAAAAAATAAAATACTTGTCTAACCTGTCACAGCGAATGAGCAAATATTTAATATTTGGATTACGATCGGACAATAGACAAATCAACGAACAAAATGACAATCACAAATGACATGATAGATGCACTCAGAGAAATTACAGCTTTACTTAGAAATATAAAAGACAAATTTTACTTGTATACGATTTATGAACTGAAATTGGCATAACTACAATTAAACAGGAATGTTAAAAAAAATATATAAAACAACAACTTTCTTAAAATGTTTTATAAAATTGCCCAAAATCGTTTGCACGTATCTAACATGCTTTATTAATTCGCTCAGTGTATAGGTGATTAATGATAATTCAAATAACTATAAATTAAAATCATAAAATTCGTTAATGCCTCATAAAATTTCACAAAATGTATGAAAATGCTTTCGCATACTACAATATTTCTCTCAGTGTACAGCTTCTTTGTTTATATCAATATTACAATTTATTATAAGCTAAAAAAAAAAACAATTACTCTAATTCAAAATGTGTCAATGCACTACACTATTTTTTCTCTCAGTGTACAGGTGCATAAGTCGCGCAGAGATAATCTGAGCCGAAAAAAAAAAATATATATATGGCTTGTGCATACGCGAAACTTTTAATTCGAATTCTGAAACCCGTTGACCCGAACTCGTTGATCCACTTAACGTTCGTTAAAAAGCCCGAGAAGGTTAACATTAGATCCGATTGTCTTTATTTTGTATTTTTCATCCATTTTTTTTTTTTTATCAAGGCCAGGGCCTGGCCCCACACACAAAGTTCAAAACCGTGGCCCGTCACCTATTAACGAGTATGCTAATCTCCCTTCGCAATTGACGTCACAAATCGATGGGCCGCAGGTTAAGAGGTTCGGCTTTTTCAAAACTTATCACAAGCCCAGGTCAAGAGATCGTACAGTCAGAAGTGGAAGAAGAAGAAGAAAATAGAACCGAACAAATCAAATCACACACGCGAAAATGTTCTTCGATCCAAAATATCAGATTTTTGTTATTATTCGTTTTCTTTTGTTTGTTTTCATTAAATAAATATTATGGAAATTTTGATGCATACATTAGTGCAGCTTTTCGTTAAATCAATCTAAATATGTCAAAGAGCCTAATGAAACGTTAGTCCCAGACCTACAAATATCTATTAGTTGAGTAGAGACCAATACCCTGTAAATGCTGGTTTATAAATAGCAAATATTTAATGTAAAATTAATTCATAGAAAATGGTCAAATTCAATCTAATTATAATACATAAGTTCGAATTATAGTTCCAAATTTTACGATTTTTGTTTATTTTTTTATTTTTTGTTCCATTCTTAAAATTTACAGAAACCGACAAAAAAAATACCCTGTAATTCGTTTAAATAACTAATACAAATTTTTAGAAAAAAAAAGTTGATTTTAAAAATATTTAGTCTTTAAGAACATTCTTTAATTTTGAGGAGTATACCAAAATTGATGATTTGCAGGAAATCAAAATAGTTTGCCATTATTAAAAACTACTTTTTGTTATCTATAAAATATCCATATTCTTGTAAAGAGTAGTTCACAAGTCGATCAGTTGTTGTTGAGTTATGCCAAAATAAATATGTCATAGGCTTCGTGACTTAAACGGCAAACATATTTGGGAACAAAATATTTATTTGTAGGGTTTATAGGCGAAACGTGTTGATGTGTGCATAAATTAAAGGAGATATATAAATATTTTATATATACATGTACAAAAATAGATATTTGTATATATATCTACATCTATAAATTTATATTATAATTCAGCCTTTGTCTAAGCTAAATGTTCCGAGCGGGGCTTTGTTTCTATTTGCCTCGTATATTAGTTAGAGATGCGAGCTAGGGTATCTTTGCTGCAGATTAGATCAAATGGAGCGAAAGTGTTAGAATTTGAATATGCAGATCTAATTTTGAAGAATATTGAAATGGATTGACGTCGTAACAGAAGTTAACCGGGACTACAAATCAAGAAAAGGTAAACAAAATAATAAAATCCTGCAGTTATTACATTCCACAAATTCCCTTCACAAGCAGTTTATTTCTTGAAGCTTGATTTGTTATCTTTTCCCAATTCGAATTACATGATATTCCAACTAGAATCTCATTGTCATTCCAATTGTGAATTCTTATCTAAGCTACTCTCAGTTTTTCAACTTACAGCGCCTGAACGGTTCCTCCTGTGTTTCTCGCGCTGCACTCAATAACTGTGCAACAAGTGGAATAAGTTTCGCTTGAGAGTCTCCAATTGGAGACCTGCATACTCACTCTCCCAGTTAGGCAGGCACCTCACTGTGAGCAATTAACAAACAATCAAATAAAAACAGATGCGCATTAGGCGCCGCTAAAACTGATTCACTTTAACGAGAACAAAGCCTAAGCCCAAAAATAATTTGCAAAAAAAAAGAAACGGCAAAGAAAATGCAAATAAAATGCCGACAGGTAGCGCACACAATAACAGAAGAAGAGGGAAGGAGGGGAGAGTGAGAGCGAGAGTGTAGAGAAGTGCGCTTATCAGGGCGGGCAAGGCGAGCGCCGGATATGAGCGCCACTTAAAAACTGTAAAAACAACGCGACGGCAACAAGTGTGTGTAAAGAGCGAGCAATCGAAAGAGAGAGAGAGAGAGAGAGAGAGCAAGAGAGGGTGAGTGGCAGTCGGCACTCGATGTTAGTGTGTGCTTTCTGATAGCAGTAACAAAAGCGGCCGTGTCAGGTAGTCGACGTCGCCGTCGCAGTTGCCGTCGCTGCCGATGCCGTTGCCGTTGCCGTTGCCGTTTTTACATGAGCCAATTAATGAAAGCGACAAAATGGCAAATAATAATGTGAAGGGTATGTAAAAGGCGTAAAGGCAAACACGTAACAAAGAAACACGTACACACTCACTCACACACACGCAGACAAAAGAGAGCACGCCTACGTAACAGCCGCGGGGGAGCTGAGAGTGCGAGAGAGTGCTCAAGCAGTACTTTATTAATTTTATATGTCTATGCGCGTGCTACTTTGTAACAGCGACTGCGTCGACGTCGACGCCGGCAGAACACAATAATAACGCAGACTAATTGCAGACATGCGTTTGAGCTAAAAGCTTTGTCGCTAACGGCGACGGCGAAGCCGACGTCAACGTCGATGGTGACGGTGACGCCGATGCTGACTACGTTCAATCAGAGCGGCGAGCATAGCAAGTGTTTTACAATTTACAGTTGCTGACAATTGCTGAATCATTTGTTTATTGCCAAATCAAAAGTGTGTTTGTATTAATTACCGTTTTAAGCAGACGTCGTCTGCGCTGCTGCCGTCGCTGCTACCAATGTTGACTTTTCCGTTACTTTTATGTAGTTGCTGCGCTGCTTTTGCTTCGGCTACTGCTGCTGCTGCTGCTGCTGCTGCTGCTGTCAAACACTTCAATGATATTTTATATGGAGCAATTGATAAACCCGCACACACACACATGCGTAAAAATCTACACACTTGCACACACACACACACACTCACAATTTGTACATAAAAATTAAGTACAATAATTCACTGGCACTTGTTGCTGTTGCTACTTTTGCATAAGTTTCATTGATCGCCGCGTTTTGATTAATTGTTTAAATTACGTTTATTATTACTGTTTGTTTGTTTATTTTTATATTTTCCTCTTTGCCTTTTGTTTTGGCATTCAGCTGTGCCCCTCAACCGACGACGACCCGCACTCGAGAGCGTCGCAAATATAACTGACTGGCGCTGCCCGTTGGCCGCTACTCGATCGCTCCCGCTGCTGCTCTCTCTCACTTTGATTCTCTTTCTCTCTCTCTATGTCTCCATCTCTGTTGTGTGTGGGGCCGCACCGGGCGTTCGGCTGCACTTCGTACACCATTCATGTGTGTGTGTGTGTGTGTGTGTGCAGTGCGGTTTATATGAATGAATTTCGTAGCAATAGGCTTAAGAGAGGCTTTTTAAGAGCGCGCGCGTAAAAAGCCGAAGAGTATTGGCACACACACACATACATAAACAGTGCAGCAGGTTGTTTGCTCTGCAGTGTAACGATCAACTGTTATTATAATTATTAATCATTATGATTATACATTTGGACTGCGCTCGTCATGGCAAAAGAGTTAGTCTTGATTTGCTTTCAATTAAGAGTGAAAATGCGTGTGCGTGTGCTCATTGAGACACAGAAATTGATTAACTGTACAGAAGCTTTTTGCTTGTACTCGAAATTTAATTTATGACATGTAGAGCTTACGCATTTAATTGTTGGTATAGAAATACATAGGTGCGACGAAAGGCTTAGATATTTTACATTTTATAATTACTTATTTTATATACATAGTTTATAAATTATATCAATAATAATTTAATTACATTTTCAATTACTTTTCTTTTCCTTTCAATCATCCATTTGCTAATCTGCTAATTACTATCGCTTTTCGAGCTCTCTCAAAAAAGACTCGAAAAACAATTAAGAAAACAAAACGATGGCGTCTGTCGCAGCCGCAGCCCCTGCTGCTGCTGCTGCTGCTGCCTCAGCGGCAGATAGAAACTGTCAAACAAAACAAACGACACGATACGCCGATGCTGAAAGTGTGCTGTGATTTCTTTTGCTCTTCATTGTTTTCTTTTGACACGCTTTGCTTTGCATGCGCTGTTAGTGTGGAGTGTAGAGTGTTGAGTGCGGAGAGTGGAGAAACAACAAGAAAAGGCGTCAATGACGGCGGTGTGCTGCTGCAGCGCTGCGGCTGCAGCTGTCAGTCAGCGACGACCTTAAGCTAAACATATCAAAAGGAAACAGCAGCAACAGCAACAACAGCGGCAGCAAAAGCAAAAAGCTCACATTAAGAGCGGGAGAGCGGGAGAGAGCTAGAGATGGCATCGAATATAAATTAACTGCCATGAACGAAGTAATGGAACAACAACAACAACAACAACAACAACAACAACGGCAACGACGACGACAATGGCAACAACAATGAAGGTTGCGCAAAAAGGCAGAAAGCAAAACGGCAAAACTGCAACCGCTTGCGTCGCGTCGCAGTCAGCGTTGCCGTTGTGGGCGTCGTTACTGTTGCTGCTGCTGCTGCTTAATCTATGCCTGTGATCGAGCAAGTACAAATGGCTGCAGATGCAACGGCAGCAACAGCAACAATTGCTGCCGAGGTCAAACAGCAATCAATAAAGGTCAGCGACTACCGCCGCGGCACGCCTGACTGCCTGCTGCCAATGCCAGCCCAGGCAGAATCGGCCCACGCCTCACCTGTGCCCCACCGCTGCCCCGCGCCCCTGCTGCGCTGCCCATTCATGCGGCCCACGATGAAGATGCTTTATGTTGCAAATTGAAAGCTGGACGTCCAATAATCGAGCCGACTGCTGACCACGCCAGCGAGGACAGCGACGCGGCATCTCTGCTGCGTCGCCAGCTGTAGGCAGCCAGACAAATGTAGACAGTTGCGACTGCGCAGCAGCAGCGACGGCCTAGGCGCAAACAGCTTAACCCTGCAATGGGCAGAGCGAAAAGAGATAAATTGAAGCTTTTGTATAAAAAAGAAGAGTGTAAAATAAATAATTAAGTAAATAAACATATAATAAATAAATATATATAAATAATAATTCAGATTGGAATTAGTAGAGTTCCAACTATTAGGATTTGATTTCAGATTATATATTTATGATTTTAGTTTGAAGGGCTTAAAAGTCTATTTTAAAAATATACAACATCTTAATTGGTTATTGATAAATGTTTTAAACTATTTAAGTAACTTAAATCACGAGCTCTTTAAATTATCAGTCATACGCCTAAATTGCCTTTTATAAATATAAAATGTATACAACTTTATCACTTTTATTTATTAAAATGTTAGCTATATATTAATATATAACTCGATTCAATTAAATTTTAATTTTTTGCTTAAATTCAATTTTGCTGCACAAATTTCTTTTCAAGTATTTCTTTTACATTTGCACTCATTTCCATTTGAATTATTTATTACATTCATTTCCTTATTATTTATTTATTTATACATATATTTTTTTTTGCCATCATTTTCAACCCAGCCAGCCACTTGGGGGTTAAGAAGTTAAATGGCGGATGTCGATGTCTGTGGCATTAGGCGTATGTTGCAAGCGTTATCCAAGCTGCGCCTGCCTGCCCAGCTACTCCCCAGCCTCGTCACGACCCCTTTACACCGCCGCCCCCACAGTCGTTGATGCTGCTGCTGCTGCTGCTGCTGCTGTGCATTGTGTAGCGAAGTAGTCAAGTAGCTCGAGTCTCGACTCTTCAGTTGTCGTCTGCCCCGCCTACCCCTGCGCTGGCTGGCCGCCTCCGTGGCCTAGGCTAGGCTTGCACCTTGTCGTCGTTGAATGTATCTTTAGCTCTTTGGCATCCACAAGATATTTTTAATGGGACTCGCTTCCTTTTAGCTTCGCTGCTGCCGATTCAGCTTCTGCTTCTTCTTCTTCTGCTTGATTTTTCTCTCTTTTTTTTTCCTCTTTTCGTCAGATTTTTGTGAATGAAGTTGTTTTTAGACGAAGTGCACCATTATCGCACTGACATGTCTGGGGATATGGCATTGGGATTGGCTTTCGGTTTTTCCTTTTTGTTTTTGTTCTCTCTTATTTTTCTTATTTGCTCATTTGTTCATTGAAACGGGTATATTGGTTGAGAGCGAACTGTACAAATGGATCGTTTGGTATCCAATTTAAATAGAGTCTTGAATGTCAGTATAATAAGTGTCTGATTACATTCCTCTTAGATTAAGTGCAAAAGATCTTTACAAGAATTTATATCTATATAAAATGTTTATTTCCATCACATATCTCTACATACAACATTCATACAATATTTATTTTTTCGATATAGTTAGGGAATGAAATAGAGTGTGAAATTAACTAAAAACTTCTTTAAATTTATTGACACATTGATTTCCTTAACATTTTAGGCGAGCATGGCGCAGTCGTCTATGCTCAGCTTTTATGTTTTTCTACACTTTTTTTGTTTTTAGCTTGTTGTCTTGTCCTCCACCTGCTGCTTGTTGGCCGTGTCAACCGTTGATGGATTTCGTTGTTTGATTAACATGGTTAAATGGCAAACGCATTGATATATCGACTCGACTTCGACTTCGACTTCGACTTGGAGTTGGAGTTGGAATTGAAGTTGGCTTGGGATTTGCATTTAAGTGACTTTATCGACCGGGTGGCTGCGGATCTGCTTAACTATCTGTAGGTAGAGCCTCTACCTGTTCCAGGCGCAGGCGCAGCTGTCAGCCTAGGCCGCTCATTAGAAATCGCTTAACGCCCGCGCTTTACCTGTTCAGCTGCTCAAATTGATCTGCTCAGATGGCTATATAAGACATAGCTGTTGACCATTTGGACAGACGTTCCCTGTTCAACTGTCAAGCCGTTAAGATGTCCATCAAATCGCTTTCTTTGCTCCTGCTCCTGCTCAGCTCTGCGCTGTGTGGCTGCTGGGCGAGGCCGCGGGATCTGCTGAACGAGGTCAACTCCCAGGAAGCGACGCCCGACGACTACATCGACAACGATCTAGTGCAGCGCATCTCGAACAGGCCTGTGGTCGGCACTCAGTTCCTCAAGCAGCGACACGAGTTCTACATGCCCTCCTCAGCTCAGCTCTACCCGCAGCTGGTGATACCCTTTGGCGGCGGCAACTACTACAGCAACTACGTCCTGCCGATGTCCACCTACGAGATCGTAGAGCCGGAGCCAATCTTCTAGAGAGAAAGAAATGCAAGAATTGCGATTTCGAATTTTTTTATTTTAATTTGAAAAAAAAAAAAACAACAAAAATGTGAAATAATTCATAATTTTTAAAATATTCTTATTAAATATTAAATATTTAAATATAAAAAAAAAAATTATAAAAATGTGACAAAAATTCTATATATAAAAATAAATATTTTTATGAAATTGTAATTAAATAAAATTTAACTAATATATATATATTTTTTTTTATATATACAACTTAAAAAGTAATCAAAATAAAAAAAAAAAGGTTTATAAAAATATTATAAGTATTTTAATTAAATATTAAATTTAATCTTAAAATATAAATAAAATACATATATACCAAAAAATTATTCTATATTAAACTGAAATGAAAATTTAAACTACCAGAAAATGAGGAAAAATTAATATGATTTTTCTTGCTATATATCTAAAATGAAAAGGTTTAAAGTTTTCTAAATGAATATGTTTCGATACACGCACAGATAAATGACAGGATCAACTTATAATAATATATCTATATGGGCCTTTAAGAATATATATATATATATTATGTAATATCTTATATATCTCTCCTAGTTGTATCAAATAATTTCACAAATTTTAAATTTAATAATTTAAAAAACAAATTTTCTCCAGGGAAAGTTTTGAACAGGTCAGGTGAGAGTTGCAATAAAGCCATTTAATTTCTTTACAATTCAATTCGTGCAGCTCTTAAGCCATAATCCAGGCAACATCTTGCGAAATCTCAACCAAATCTTATAATACCTGCTGTCCAAAGCCATTTCGCAGTTCACACTCAGCGCACACACGCACGCACGTTGGCTCGATTCGCGTTGTTGAGGCTCTCGGTTTAATCAAAGGCGAAGGCCTTTGCCCACCTACCGCATTATGTTGCAACAACAATCAACACTCAAATCAACAACAATCTGTACAAACAACAACAACATAATCAAACAAGCAGCAACAGAAGCCAAAAGACCAACAGCAACACAAATCTCTCTCCCTGTGTGTGCGTGTGTGTGTGTGTGTGTATGTACACATCCCCAAGGAATTTTACAGGACAAATCCTAAAGTCAGGCAGCAGCAACGGGCAACGGGCAACGGGCAACGGGCAGCAACAACTTGCAACAGCTAGCTGCAACAAGTGTTCCAAATCAAAAACGGAAGCCAAGAGGCAGGAGCTACGGCCTTATTCCACATATGTACATGGGGTTTTTGGTACGACATGGCAAAAGCATTTGGAAAATGTAATTTACAACGCGCAACAGCAGCAGCAACAGTCGCAACAGCAGCAGCAACAATCGCAGCAGCAGCAGCAGCCATTGGACTCACCTGCCACCGATCTCTCACATCAACTTTGTTGTTGTTGTTGTTGTTGTTGTTGTTGTTGCTGCGTTGATTTTTAATTTTAACCTTTTTGCTGCTGCTGCTGCTGCTGCTGCAGCGACGACGGCGATTGCTGCTGCTGCTGCTGCTACTACTGAGATTGTTGCTGCTGCTGTGCTAAAGTTTTTCCTTTTTTAATTTGCTGCTCTGCTTCATAGAGCATTTTTCATTAAATTCCTGAATTAAGGCATTCTTGCGACCCATACAAACGATGTTGTTGCTGCTGCTGATGCTGCTGCTGTGGCTGCTGCTGCTGCTGTTGTTGTTGTTCATGTTCTGAAATAAGAGCAACATTGCTGGCAATGTCCAGAGCGACGACATGGTGACGACGACCAGCGAACAGGACGCCGCCAAAGTCTAGAGCCACCAACTACTAACAGCAGCAGCAGCAGCAACTAAGCAGCAACAGCAACAACAACAACATGCAACTGCAACAGCAACAACTACCGGTTAGCTGGCAATCGCTGTTGGCCCCGCCTTGGCCACCTCAAATGTCCCGCAGCTGCTGGAATTTCATATTTCTTGCTGCTGCTGCTGCTGTTGCCCTTTTGTGGCAACTCGCGAGCAATCGAATCCAGCAGCAGCAACAACAACAACAGCAACATCTTTGAACCTGCGCCCAAAAAAAGAAGAAGAAAAAGGTAAATAATCGCAGTGTCAAGTTTTCGATTGCCAGCAATATTTGATTTGACCGGGAACAGAAAAACTAATAGAAAGCTGTAACTAAAGCAAAGGCGATCGATAAATTGATGAAATTAAAATCGATAACAATTAGGCAAATCGGCATTAATCGATTTGAAGGCTAAGCCACCACTGAGTCTATTCAATTTACTTGCAGTACTTTAGAGCAAAGCTATGTATGTGCAAAGATCACTTAACGGTCACGATCGACAAATATATCGATAAATTTAAGTCGGTTGTAGCTCCGTCAAAAATTATTAAGTAAAGTAAGCTCTTGTGCGATTGACTGATTGATTGATTGGTTAACTGATTACTGGAATAAAATAATAATTGATTGACAACTTAAATGAAATGACTGATTGATTGAATGACTGAGTGTGTAATTGATTCATTGATTGACTGAGTGTGTAATTGATTCATTGATTGACTGAGTTAGTAATTTCCTGATTGATTTTACTGGTTGATAAACTAGTTTATTGATGACTAGACAAATGTATGAAAAAGATTCTATGTCTGACTGAGTAGCTGATTGATACTGATTGATTGAGTCATTGACTGACTGACCGGCTGGCTAAGGGTTCGGCGGGCAAGTACTTAACTGATTGAATCTTAGAATGACTGAATGAGTTTTCGTTTGATACTGATAGATTGACTGATTGATTGATTGACCAACTGAACTGATTGATTGACTGTTCATTAGAATGACTAATGACTAATGAGTGATTGATTTGTGGAAAGGTTGAAAATGGCATAGCGTAACTGCTTGATTGACTATCTGATTGCCAGACTGAACTAATGATTGATTGACTGAATAACTTTATAAATTTATTGAAATTATATATCAAAATATTTCACCGCCTTCAGGCTGCATCGGCCTTATAGTACTTTCTAATCATATTTTATTTTTAGATTCATTCCTATTCCTATTCTATACAACGCTTCACACGACGAAAGCATAAAGTCTTCAGCTGGATAGAGCTTAGTTTAGTTTAGTGAAACTAACTAACTTCTACAGTTAGTTGCTCAACTTGAAACCAACTTTCCTCGTCAGTGATCTGCAATCAGCTGAAGCCGTGGCAGAGGCTGTGGCTGATGCTGCGACGGCGACTGCAACTGCGACTGTGACTGCGACTGCAGCTGAAGCCAAATGCCAGCGCCAGTGCCCACATGAATTCAGAGCATTTTCTAACTTCCTTTTGCCGATAGAACGCGCCAAACCAGCGCGACCACAGCAAGTGGTCAAGAGGGGGCACAGAGAAAGGCGGCGGAGAAGAGAAGGGAGACGGCGAAGAAGGCGGAGAAGGAAAGACGATCAGAGGAGAGCTGGCATCGAACGTTGGCGACCCAAGCAAAAGCAAAGCGCACAGAAAAATGGGCGCAAGATCAAGCCAAGTTAGCAGGCAAACGGGGCGATGGCTGCGGTTGCATAGTTGACCAGGCCAGGCGAGGCCGAGCGAGGCCAAGTCAAGGCAGAGGCAGAGGCAGCGAGACAGAAACTCGTAGATACAGATACAGCGCGTCGTGTGTTTGGCCAAGTGGACGACGACGACGACGACGACGACGCGACGGCGCAGTCGCAGATACACTTTAGGGGCCATGACATGACTCGCATACGAATTATTATAAACGATCTGGCGCAAAAACTAACAAGCGATGCTGCCTGGGATGTGGTGGAGATGCCATCCCTCCCGATCGCCCGACTGCCCGACCGCCCGCCGCTGCTGTGTGGCGAGGTGACCAGGCAAACGAGCCCCAGCTAAAAGTTATGGTGGCCAATTGCCAAGTTAATGGAGTTTGGCTACTCCAGCAGCGAGGAGGTGCAACGGATGCGGCTACCGGACCTGGTCTTCGACTCCAGACTCCAGACTCCAGACTGCGGACTTGCACTTGGCCAAGATTGAACTTAATTTTGCACAAATGCAATTTATAGAAAATTGTTGCCACTTGTTTTTACGTTGATGGCACTTGAGCTGCAGCGAGAGAATGAGAGAGTGAGCAAAAGAGAAAGAGAGAGAGAGAGAGAGAGAGGGGGGGGGGGGTTAGGCTAGTCAGTTAATAAATGCAGGTAGCTTCAGCTGCTTCGCGGCCTGCAGCGCATCCATTATTTAAATTTTTGCAAAATTAACAATTAAAATGTCTAATGGTAAAATGCGTCCTCGTCCTCATCCTCATCCTCATCCTCCTCTTCATCATAAAATACGGACAGCGGCTTCTTGGAAGCAGCAACTGTTGCTGATGATGATGCTCTGCAGCAGCAGAAGCAGCAGCAGCAGCAACTGTTGTTGCTGTTGTAACTGATGATGCTCGCAATTATTAGACAGCCTAAGCATGTTCGGGATTTGCATGTGCCGGCGCAGGAAGTGGAAATTGCCAAGGGATTAGCGCGCTTTTATTAGCGGACGCACACAGATACACTGCACGAAAATCTACACTCATAAAATGTATGTAAATATGTGGAAATTTGTTGAGCACAACAAAGCGCTTCTAATCCCGCTCTAGAAACATTGAGAAGGCTACCTGACTAGCTCTCTACCAAAGGTTGGGCTATAAAAGCGATCGACCCCTCAGCACCTCGTAACAGTCCGATCTGTGTGATCAGGCACGGCAAGCGCTTTGAGTCGACGTTGATGATGTTGGTTGTACGCTACTTAATTGCTCTCGTATTCTCCGTCTTCGTGATGGCCACGTCGCTGCGCGTCGAGCAGCGCTATGGCAGGGATGCGGACTACAAGATCTCAACGCCCGATCGATTGGTCCTGCAAATGAGTCGCAAAGTGGAGCGAAAACAGTTGGAGCCCAGGCGTCTGGGCATATAAGTGGAGCAACCAGACGATATTTGTGATTGAAAATCAAAATAATTGCAAAAAAAAAGAACGTAAAAAGAGTAAATGTAACTAGAATCAAGTTTAACTTTAATTTGATCATTTGATCACTGAAACTCTTAAAACTCTTGGAGCATGGATAAACTGTGAGCTATAAGGAGCACAATTCCTTAAGAGTTTCTGATGGTACTGATCATGGATCATAATACTAATTAGTTCATTAAATGTTCATCGATCACAAGACGAATCAACTGTGAATCATACAAAGATATTAATTTTAATATAAGCTAAAAATAATTTTTACTCTAGTATAATATAATATATATTTTGTATATGTTTACTCTTGGAGCATACTCTTAAGTATTCTGAATACAATTTAGACTTTAATTTCAGAATTAAATTAACTTTGAAGTCGACTAAATCAAGCTAAAGTAAAAAATCAAAATATAGTGAGCAAAAAAAAATGTATAATCAATTAAAAACTTTATAAAATAAATATTTTAAAAAATTATATAAAATATTAAATAGTCTAACGTATTGTTAATTTCAATATAAAAATAGCAGACTTAAAGAAAAAATAAAAGACCTAATAATATTAAACAAAAAACTCTTTTACTATTCCTATTTCAAATAATTTAAATACTTGAAACTATTTAATATATTTTTTAGCCTGAAAATGGATCTACTAGAAAATTGTACTCAGCTTACATTTAAAAAAATCAACAGAAATTTTACAAAATTCCCAAGAGAGTGCTAAAATAAAAAAATGTCTAAAGAAAGTCGTATTGAAATAGATTTTGAGTCAAATTAATTTATTCTCAAAGATATTATGCATACTGATCATCTTTAAGTGTAGGCAAAATTATAATCTGAACTTAAAATAATAAAAAAAAATATTAAATTTTAATGATCTAAGATAAAGTTAATAATAATTAAGAATTGAAAATGTTTTCATGCACTTTTTATATGCAAATATTTAAAATAAAATATTTAAAATACTTTTTCATCCAAGCTGTGCAACCTTTACACTGCTGCGCCCTGTCACTGATCGAGCATAAGATATATATATATATATATATATATACATATATATATTTCTAATCTTAAACTCATGTTTAATCATCTCATCCAAAAGTGTATAAAAATTCATTGAAATTCTGCATTTATGTTAAATATATATTTTAATTAATATAATTTTTATTCAGAGTTTTCATATTTTACATAGATAGTTAAATAAGTGCTGGACTCTATTCATGTGTTCATTTAAATATATATATTTTTATAAGTATATATATATTTAAATATATATATATATTTATGTGTGTTTATGTATTATACAATAGTTTTGAAACGTTTAATTTACAAGAGGAAATTTAATTTCGTTTCAACATATTAATGCATATATAGGTATATGTATTGAAATTATTTTGATAAATATTTTCGTTAAATATTTGAGTTAAATATATTTATTTAAATATTATTTTACCACACCATATGCAAGCAATTTAGAGATTGTTAATTGAAAAGTTTCTAATGAAAACGAAAGCCAAGTGCAAAAACATAAATTTGATTTATGTGCAAAGTTTATTAATTATAAATTGATGTTTACGTGTTTAATAGACATTTATAGAACTTTGAGTCTTAACTTTAGTTAATTGAACTAAATATTGGCATTGGAATTATTCTAAATCGATTTTCCATTGTTTGAAGTGTTAATTTTTCAATGGGCTGCATTTGTATTTTTTTTTTTGCTTGTTTTCTTTTCTGTTCTTTATTGAATTATTTGTGTTGTTTTGTCGTCGTCGTTGGCTGATGGCATTTACTTTCTAAAGCAGGAGATGGGATTGAAGTAGCACTGCCTGTACCTCACTTGGCGTTTGCTCTCGGGCATGCGGAACAGCTCGTTCATGTTGCCATAGGAGGGAGTGCGTAGATAGGCGCTGTAGCTAAAGCGGATTTATCGAAGAATCATTAGAATTATTATCATTATAATTATATATCAGCGCATAGCTAAAACCTACGTGGGTCTGTACTGTGCGAACAGCATCTGCAAGCGATCCATGGGCAAGTTGGGATAGATCGCCTGAGCGGGCATCTCATAGCCGCCATAGGCGGCGCGCACATCCTCGGCATCCTGCTGATCTAGTCCATCAGTCTCCTGCAAGTAAATATTTGCAGCTTGTTTATAGTTTAACTATATCAAAATCTAATCGAGGCACTACTTACAGCAGCCGCCTCCGCTGTGGAGGGTCGCGCCTCATTCACGACAAAGAACATGCTCAACAGCAGGCCGTAGCACAGCAGAATTTGCACGAATTTCATCATTTTCGATTGACTTTCTTGTTGTAGAGCTAGAAATATAAAGAAGTGAAATTTAAATTTAAATAAAATTAAATTAAAACTAAATTCTATGCTGTAATAAATATTTTTAATTAATATATATTTTATATAATATTTGAATAAGTTATAATTAAAATAAACACAAACATTTGTCACATTTCTAGGCAAATCAAAGTGCAAATTTTTCATTCGGCTCATATCAAAGTTGTGCAAGGACAAAGGCCAATCATAGCAAATGTGCTTTGGCTAAGCTGCCAGGATAATGGGCCATAAGCAGCCACTGCGACAGGACATAGGCAACAGGCAATAGGAAACGGAACACTTGTTGCCAATGCCACAAACGTGACCCGCATTGCATTGTATAAGTATGCCGCATAGTGAGGGTGGGGCTGGCCTAGACGGACTGCAGCATAAATGCATTTCCGCAATTAAAATCGGATATGAACTTGAAAAGCACTATAGACAGACAGACAGAGAGAGAGAGAGAGAGAGAGAAAGAGAGTTGCCATAGCTGCCACGTGCGGCTGTAACTAACTAGACAAGAAAATGTTTTCCAACTTTAATTGAATTTGCGCCGAGAACGTGATTCAAGATACGTTCTATGAAAAGACCTTGAAAGGGCTTCCACTTTATTTGCATTAGGGGTGTTCCCTTTGTTACCGATTACGCATTGAGCAATTTTGAGCAATTTACGAGCAACAGCTGTGCAGCACTCAAACCTTTACCAACAATTAATGCATCAAATAGAACACATTTGAATTGTAATCCAAATGAATTAGTTTATAAATAAATTGCCGAAAATACATATATTGCTATTCTTGCCAGAAAATGTCAAAAAGACCCCACCCAATATCTAAAGGCGTTAAAATAGTTTACTGATTATCAAGTGTTGATAGCTTCGATTCATCAGAAGTCAATCAATATAATTATAATATAACAATTGAATACCCTTTTCTTTTTTTTTATGGAAAGTAGGGTATATAGGTGCTGTTGAAAATATTTTTTAATTTCGAAGAGGATTGTTTAAAATAATATAATATATAATATCATAGGAACTATCAACCACAATCATATTTACTGAAAAATCTTTAACAATGTTTATGTATTTTTTATTTTTGTCTCCGAAACAATGCGATATTGTAATAGAACAACCATCCAGCTGATGATGCAAGAAATATTACTCAGCCAGGTGGCAGTGCTACATGTGAGCAGGCCAAAGGGTTTGATTTGCATAGGAAAACAAGTTATTTGCAGAGCAAAAAGATCACACTGAAAGAAATGGATTAGTATATATAGTACGTGAAGAGTAGATAGGTAGTAGATAGATAGTAGCTACCCCTCTTGAGAGCTGAGTATCTGGCTGATCAAGCTCACAGTGTTGCCGGAGCAGAGACAACGCCTTTCGCTGTTCATTCACCGTCCAATCCAGGATCAGATCGAGAACGTAGCCATCGACAGCAAAGACTGCGTATAGAGCACAGCTCACAATCTGATAGATAGTGGGAAAGCTTTGGAATACGCTTATGTAATAGCCCAGAGCTGTTGCTGAGACAATCAGAGAAAGGCGATTGCATATCAGGATCACATCGTAAGCCGCAGTCAGGCGATGCATGAGTGAGGTCAGTTTCAGGTGCTGCCATCGTAGATGCTGTAATTCCAGGGTATCCTCAGGCGAGTTGCCCCTGACCAACCGTCTTATGTGATTGTTGAGGCGCATGTAGAGGCGACATATGCGCCAGCTGAGCAGAAAATGCAAATGCATTGTCACATCCTGGCTGTCCATGGCGAAAATGTTGACTACAATCAACAGACACTCCACATATATATTTCCCGTTTTCAAGCCAAAGAATTGGATAGCGATAAAAGTAAATATGAAAAGAAATACTACGAGCAGCCACATAATGCAGTTCTTGACCAAATAGATGCGCTCCAACCGCCGCATATCCTGTCTGTCCAGCTTATCCTTCCCTGCCCAGCGATATCGATAGAAGCCGCTAATGCATCGCAGCTCCATGCCAATGTTCCTGGTCGCTCGCTCTCGCGACACTCGCTGCAAGATGCGCACTAGGCAAATGGAATCGTTTACCGTGGCATCTAATTGGATTGTTTGACATGTAACTCCCTTCAACTTAATTATATCGAACCAGACCCAAGCCAGATCCATTATTGTATTTCCGAACTGGATCACATTAGACAAGCTGGCGATGAGCTGTGTCCATTTTGTGTTTTTCAATAGACGCTGCTTGAAATCGTAGCGATAGCTCGTGACCCCCACGAATATCGCATAGAAGGCAAAGAGCTCATAGAGCCAATGATGTAACCGACGCGAAACCATTATTCGAACACTGATTGCCACAAACAAACGCGACACAGTTATATAAAGCCGTCCTGACGTGGAATCAATAGTCCTAAATATATAATGTGATACGCACTGTTGCTTGCGGCTAGACAGAGATTAATCAATTAATCAAAGTATTTTCCCTTATGGGAATTCACAATTTATCGAGTATTTCATATATTGAGATATTTAAGGAGATATAATAAAAATGAACATTATAATCACAATGACAATGACAATGATAACGGCAACTCTGTTACGTTTTATGAGCCATCAAAACTTAAAATTCTCCATTTATTATTATCCATATATTCTTTCAATTCTATTCCGACTCCATCCGGTATTGAAATATAACAATCATCCAGCTGATGACGCAAGCAATATTACTAAACCAGGTGGCAGTGCTACAGGTAAACATTCCCCAGGATTTGATTTGCATAGGGAAATTAGTTAATTGCAAAGCAAACAGATCACACTGAAACAATATTGGTATATAGAGTATATTATAATAAGAATATAGTGGATAGTAGCTACCCCTCTTGAGAGCCGTGAATCGGGCTGATCAAGCTCATAGTGTTGTCGCAGCAGAGTCAAAGTCTTTTGATGTTCATTCGCCGTCCAATCCACGATCAGATCGAGAATGTAGCCAGTAAGAGCAAGTAGAGCATAGTACGCGCAGCCGAGAATCGTATAGATACTCAGAACACATTCAGAAATGCTTATGTAATAGCCCGTAACAGCAGTTGAAATAATCAATGAAAATCGAGTGCTTATCATGACGATATCATAAGCCGCAATCAAACGCTCCATTAAAGACATCAGTTTCATGTGTAGCCTGCGTAGATGATTAATTTCGAGAGCATTCATAGGTGAGTTTCTCTTGACCAATTCTCTCATTCGGCTGTTGAGACGCATATAAAATCTACAAATTCTCAAGCTGAACAAGAAGTGGATGTGCGTTGTAACATTTTGATTGTCAAAGGCAAGGATTTTGAGAACGAGAAGCGTATACAATATATATAAGTTTCCTTGCATCAAGTTCATTAAATTATAAGCAATTAGAGTGAACACGAAGAGAACTCCAGTGGAAAGCCACATTAAACAATTCTTCGTCAAAGAGATGCGCCGTAAACGTCGTATATCCTGTTTATCCAGAGTATACTCCATCACGCACTGATATCGATGGCATCTGGTCAAACGTTGCAGCTCTGTTGCAATATTTTCAGTGGCTCGATCTCGAGGAATTCGCTGCAAGATGCGTAGCAGGCAAATGATATCGTTAACCGTAAAGTCAAGTTGGAAAATATGTCTTGTGACTCGATCTAAATTTAAGTAGTAAAGCCAGGCCCAAACTAAGTCCAATATCGAAACACTGAATAATATTATATTGGAGAAACTGGCGATAAGCTGTGTCCACTTGGTATTTTTATATAGACGCCGCTTGAAATCGTAGCGATAGCTCGTGACCCCGACGAATATCGCATAGAAGGCAAAGAGCTCATAGAGCCAATACTGCAGCCGACGCGCCAACATCATTCGAACACTGATTAACAGCAACTAGTTTAGTTGTTGAAATAATAGTTACGAATATATATTTTAAGTGCACGGTAGCGTGCGGCCAGGCTTCGATTAATCAGTTAATAACAAATAAGATATCTCCAGTCGGGGTAGGCGACTAGTCGATCCCCTGAACGCATTACATTTTCCGCACTTAATTAAAACAATAATAATGCTAAGAAGATGAATATAATGACAATGACAATGACAATGACAATGATAATGACAATGACAATGACAATGACAATGACAATGACAATGACAATGACAATGACAATGACAATGACAATGACAATGACAATGACAATGACAATGACAATGACAATGACAATGACAATGACAATGACAATGACAATGACAATGACAATGACAATGACAATGACAATGACAATGACAATGACAATGACAATGACAATGACAATGACAATGACAATGACAATGACAATGACAATGACAATGACAATGACAATGACAATGACAATGACAATTTATTAAAATTCTCTAATAAATATTTATATTTTATTTCAGCTACCCCTCTTGAGAGCCTTGAATCGGGCTAATCAAGCTCATAGTGTTGTCGCAGCCGAATCAAAGTCTTTTTATGTTCATTCGCCGTCCAACCAAGGATCATATCGAGAATGTAGCCAGTAAGAGCAAGTAGAGCATAGAAGAAGCATAAGGACGTCGCTTAAATCGTAGCGATAGCTCGTGACCCCGACGAATATCGCATAGAAGGCAAAGAGCTCATAGAGCCAATACTGCAGCCGACGCGCCAACATCATTCGAACACTGATTAACAGCAACTGGTTTAGTTGTTGAAATAATAGTTACGAATATATATTTTAAGTGCACGGTAGCGTGCGGCCAGGCTTCGATTAATCAGTTAATAACAAATAAGATATCTCCAGTCGGGGTAGGCGACTAGTCGATCCCCTGAACGCATTACATTTTCCGCACTTAATTAAAACAATAATAATGCTAAGAAGATGAATATAATGACAATGACAATGACAATGACAATGATAATGACAATGACAATGACAATGACAATGACAATGACAATGACAATGACAATGACAATGACAATGACAATGACAATGACAATGACAATGACAATGACAATGACAATGACAATGACAATGACAATGACAATGACAATGACAATGACAATGACAATGACAATGACAATGACAATGACAATGACAATGACAATGACAATGACAATGACAGTGACAATGACAGTGACAATGACAATGACAATGACAATGATAATAACAATAACAATGATAATAACAATAACAATGACAATGACAATGACAATGACAATGACAATTTATTAAAATTCTCTAATAAATATTTATATTTTATTTCAGCTACCCCTCTTGAGAGCCGTAAATCGGGCTAATCAAGCTCATAGTGTTGTCGCAGCCGAATCAAAGCCTTTTTATGTTCATTCGCCGTCCAATCGAGGATCATATCGAGAATGTAGCCAGTAAGAGCAAGTAGAGCATAGAAGAAGCATAAGGACGTCGCTTAAATCGTAGCGATAGTTCGTGACCCCGACGAATATCGCATAGAAGGTCAATAGCTCATAGAGCCAATACTGCAACCGACGCGCCAACATCATTCGAAAACTGATTAGCAGCAGCTAACTGGACATAACTATTTATAAAAGCTGTCCAGACGTTGATGTAATAGTTTCGAATATTTTATTGTATATGCATGGTAGCGTGCAGCGGAAATGCGATTAATCAATTAAGACATATAATTTCCCTTGCTGGAATATATCTAATTAAGTATAAGAATAATAACAATGCCAATAATAATAAGCAAACTTATAATGACAATGACAATGACAATTTATATATTATTTCGCTTCTTCTCCGATACAATGCGATATTGTAACAGAACAACCATCCAGCTGATGATGCAAGAAATATTACTCAGCCAGGTCGCAGTGCTACATAAGAAGAGGCCAAAGGGCTTGATTTGCATAGGAAAACAAGTTATTTGCAGAGCAAACAGATCACACTGAAAGAAATAGTATAGTATATATAGTACGTGAAGAGTAGATAGGAGTGGATAGTAGCTACCCCTCTTGAGAGCTGAGTATTTGGTTGATCAAGCTCATAGTGTTGCCGAAGCAGAGACAACGCCTTTTGATGTTCATTCACTGTGTAGTCCACGATCAGATCGAGATTATAAGCATCCAAAACAAGCAGTGCACAGAAACCGCAGCCAAAAACCTGGTAGATAAACGGATAACATTCAGATATGCTTATGTAATACCCCATAGCAGCAGCTGTGATAATCAGTGAAAGTCGAGTGGTTATCATGACGATATCGTAAGTCGCAGTCAAACGCTCCATTAAAGAGGTCAATTTCATGTGCAGCCCACGTAGATGATTAAGTTCCATTGCATTCATAGGTGAATTTCGCTTTACCAACTGCCCTATTCGACTGTTGAGACGCATATAAAATTTACAAATTCTCATGCTGAGTAGGAAGTGCAAATGCATTGTAACATCCAGACTGTCAAAGGCTAGAATTTTGAGGATCAGAAGCGTATCTTCCACATATAAATTTCCTGGCATCAATGTAGTGTAATGATTAGTCATTATCAAATACGTGGATAGAAATCCTACCAAACCCCACATTATAAAATTTCTCGCCAAATAGATGCACCGTAGACGCCGCATGTCCTGTTTGTCCTGCTTATCCTTTCTCGCCCAGGGATTTTGATAGAGCTTGATCAACGATTCCAGTTTCTGCCCAATATTCCCAGTCACTCGCTCCCGAGGCACCCGCTGCAAAAGGTGCATCACGCAAATGATGTAATTGACGGTGAAATCAAATCGTATAACTTCACCCGTGACCCGATCTTCATTCACGTAATCCGACCAGAGCCAAGCCACATCCGAAAGTGCAGCACTGACTATTATTAAATTAGAGAAACTGGCGATGAGCTGAGTCCACTTGGTCTTTTTATATAGACGCCGCTTGAAATCGTAGCGATAGCTCGTGACCCCGACGAATATCGCATAGAAGGCAAAGAGCTCATAGAGCCAATGATGTAACCGACGCGCCAACATCATTCGAACACTGAAAGCCATCAACTCGGCGTGCACGTCAATTTATAAGCAGGGAACCCAATCTAGGCAGCTCATCTATAAAGCCAATCGAATTAGTGCATATAAATATTGTGCAGCACACTACGGCAATGACAATGGCTGGGGATGATATTAAGGGCGGTAAAAGTACTAACTATAATTGAAAAGTTCTGGAGAGAGAGAGGGAGAGAGAGAGGGAGAGAGAGAGAGAGAGTCCACTTAACATCCATTTATTATGCAATAGACAACAAAATTTGTTCAATGGTTCAAAGGATCCCAGCAGACAGGATAACTGGCCGCAGCCTTCTAATTAGATTCGCAACGAATCAAACATAAATTAAATGAATAAGAGGAAGAAGAAGCTGTGGCCAGGAGTCGTTTACGCTTCTGTGAAGACCAATTTGCAGGTCCTGATTTAAGTGTCTTAGCCACACGCCTCCCACACACACACACACACGCATATCGCATCATCTCAGACTAATTACGCACATGCTAATGACATCAAATGGGCGACAGCAAATGGGCGTGGCATTAAAAATGTCGCATGCATATGTGAGCGAGCAGGTCATAAATTGTCACAGGTAGAGCTCAGCAACAAGTATGTGTGTGGCATGGGTATCAAAAAACCAAATACGAAACCAAAACTCAATGAGGCAGGCCGTAAATGTTAATGTCTCTTGCCACAAGCGACTTGAACGTGCCACCAAGTCGACTGTTGCAACAGCAGCAGGAGCTCATAAACTGTGGCAGCTGCAACAGTTAAAAGAGCTAAATTATCTTTTCTCCTTTATTTTTTTTTTTTTATGATTATACAACAATCTTTATGCTACCAGAATTTTATGCAACCAAAAGAAAATTAGAATCTAACCAACTAGAAAATGTCAATTGCTCTTAAATGAATGATTAAATTGCATTTGACAAGATTTCTAGATAGTTTATTAGATTACGGGTCATAAATCAAATACTATATGATGTAGCTCATTGAGAAATATATTTCCTCATATATATTATATTTCATAATTTTCTTAATATAAAAAATATGAATAAATTTTTTAATCATTTATCATAAATATATAATAATTGAAAAATTTTATAGCATACTTTTAAGGGCAACATCTTTAAATATATTGCACAACTTATGCTCATCAATTTCTAGTTAATAAATACATTTCAATTAAATTAAGATTAAAATATAGATATTAGAAAATAAAAAAAAAAAAAAAAAAACATTTTGTTTGCACTTGAGCTCAATTTTACTACTAGCTGCTGCATTGGTTTTTTCTCCACTTTTTTTTTTAGCCATGGCCCATACCCTATCTACAACTGGCTATAGCAACAAACTTATAAAGCCGTTAAGCCCTATCATAAAAATGCATAAACCAAAATCCAGGTACAAATGTTTGACATGAGAAGTGGCGCAATTCTCATGCAACAGCTAATAGCAGAGGCATAGATAATTATAATGCCGCATATTTATATATACTACCTATATGCATATATTTAGTAAATGGAACAACAAGTCATAAAACGCTTAATAGATAGAGAAACGACAAAAAGTGACAGCTACAGTTTGGTTGAGTTCGAACCCGCAATAAATAAAACTAATAACACGCAATCGGGCAGCTGGAGCGGAGCAGTGCTTGGGTGCACTGCAGAGGCTCCAAGCGTTGGCAAATAGCATACGGTAGTCTAGCTAAAACTGAGAGATCAAATGGAACGCTAAGGCTAGGTAGAAGCAGAGGGTTGGGTGGTTGGGGTCTAGGGTGGCGAGCATAATCAGGACACTTTTATTGCGGCTGATAAATAATGCGTCAATGTTAATTGGAAATTCAATATAGGGTAGACACAGACAGGCAGACTGCAAAGAAGAGAGAGAGAGTGAAGGAAAGACAGGGAGAGAGAGCTGTAATGCAATTTTACACATGTATCTCTCTCTCTCTCTCTCTTTCTTTCTTTTTCTCTGTATCTGTCTCGCACTCTACGCAACTCCATGGCTTATGCAAAGCTTTGCTGCAAGCGGCTTAATTTCGCAATTTTCACACAGTTTTCTTCTTTCAGTTTTTTCTTGTTTGCGGCTGCTTTTAAATTAGCGCTGGCAGTTTTTCCTTCTTGTAGGCTTTTACTTTTCATGATTTATTTGACGGTCATACGATACGCTGTTTGATGAGAAATGAAAAATTATAAGACTGAGCCGCGCCTCGTGTCTGACGCACTTGTGACACGTTTTCCATTCTTGCCACCCCAGCCTCAATTCCCCAAAAATTCCCCAAAATTACTGGGGCGCTGTCTACTTTCCATTTGAAACTTGAAACTTATCTCAAGTGCTATCAAATTACTTTGCTAGTTGCGGTCTTTGCGGTTTACTGCTAACAATTGCAACATCAAAGGCTTACCTGAAGGGACTCTCTATGAAAATTTGCAGTTACGAAATATTCGTCAAATTAAATGGGAATTTGAAATGGAGAAGCTTTTGCATTTGATAACAACAACAAGGATAACAAGGATTTCCCCACTTAAAAGCAGAGTCTTTTGGTTTGGAATCAAATATCTGCCGATTCATTTATAGATTTTAACAAGGTGTATTTTAGGGAAATTGCTATTGTCAGGCATATGAAATAACCACAATTATGCTGCTGAAACTTTGAATACTTAGTATACTTAAACATGTATTTATGACTTTTATTAAAAAGTTTTGATTGTTTGTCTGTCAACAGTTGGCTCCACTTGAAAGTGCTTCGACTGACTCAAGTTGAACTCTTGTAAGCATTGCCATCAAGCCATCAATTTGGATTTTCATCAGCTTTTGGCCATCTAATTTTAGCTACCCTAAAGGCTTTCCTCACCTCACAGCCCGACTGAAATATTTGTATTGGAGCTTCTAATAAATATTAAATGCAATTTGATTGCGGTTTTCTGTTTTCAAATCAAAGCAAATAGGCCTTAAGGATAACGTTAAGAAACTATGTTCGCTGAAATAATAAAACAGAACTGATAAGAACTCATGAAGCATTTTCATTTCCCATACATTGTACATACATTCCACAGCAAGCGAGAGCAAATGATGCAAACTTTTTCCTTTCTTTTACACATCATAAATAATTCACATCATTTTCCATATCGTGGCCCACGCAACAGGCACCTTTAGAAACACTTTTTCTTGGCCCTGATTTTGTGTGCTGGGGGAGTTTAATAATAACCCCTAAAGTACATCTATTTCTGCTCAAATACCTATTGATAAGCAGTTAAATTGGGTATATTCACTATGTGCAAAGAGAGAGAGAGTGAGAGAGAGAGAGAGCGATAGAGAGATGATATTTGAAAGAATTCTAAGAAACTGACTTCAACTCGAACAAGTTTCATTTGAGCACAGTTCGCAGACTTGAAAAATTAGAGAGTGTAAAACTGGAGTAACAATAACAAAAACTTTTAATACTTGTATATGTGTATATGTGTGGAATTATTAATAAATTTATTGTCTATACATCGCACTTATCACGTTTTAATGTTAAGGTATCTCTTCAGTCAGTCACAATGAATTTATTCACCTTTACATGCAATTTTTATTTTTATGCCATAATTTTGAACATGAATTTCAATTTAGACTAAGAAGGTAAAGCGCTGCCAACCCAAATGATTAATTGGCTATATTTGTCAACCACTGTAAAATCAGTTGGGAAAGGTGAATTCTCCACGCGCACGAAAATCTCTTAATGTCAATCTGTTAGGCAAACCGTTTCTTAGAACACACATAAGCTAAATTTGATTATTTAATAATTAATAGGCTGCAAAGGCACACAGATTATTCAGAGTCAGTTAACAGCGACATGTAGCATTAGCGATTAATATTTTATATATTTTTGATCCAAAATAAAATTTTCTTTTAATTGAATTTTTAAATTGCTGGCTAAAGCAACGAATAACCTTATTGGATGAATTATAATAAGAGTATGGTGTGCTTTATAAATCTCATCAATTATTTATATTATAATGGACGGAGTTTATTTGTAAGATACGAACAAAAATCTTTCGAATCAGAGGGAATATATTTTTCAATCAGCAGATGTAGAACGAATATCAGTTTTAAATTTCTCTAGTATTTCTCATAATTCAAATATTATTAAATAATTTTTCTACTTTTGAAATCAATTATTTTTACTTTCAGAAAAATATGATATATTTTATATTATTTTGAAATTAAAATTTGTTTAAATAAATATAAATGATGGGAATTTCTAAGTTAAATATCTAGAAAAAATACAAATAATAAAATATGTTTTAGATATTATTTATATTCCCTATTCAAATTAATAAAATTAATTTTTTTATTTATCTCAAAAATAATGAATAAAAATATATATATATATTTTAATTCAAAATATTTATTTATTTTGCTTTATAATTTGCGACACAAACTTGTGAAAATAAAAGTAATAGTAATGTTTATCTATAAATTAATATTTTAATTAATTTTTATTGTGTTTTTAATTTTTTTATTTTTGAAACATTTTAATTAATTTATTTTGTTCTATTTTGTCAGAAATTCTTTTCCACAAATTTCGAACTGAAAACTCTCATTTATTTAACATTTGTATCACGCTTGATTAATATATTAATTAAAATCAGTTTGATATTAAACAGTTGCCACAAGATTAAGATTAACTCAAACAATAACTCGAGATTAGGCAAATACAATAAAAACAACAAACTCACCGCAAGGATACAAGGATAATGGCTGGCTAAGCAAATAGCGGCGGTAAAATTGATTTCAGGCAAAAATTTGGAGCGCGAAAACGATTTCTCTTTTATATATATATATTTGAATATATATATATTTATGTGTGTGTGTCTCACGGAATTGTTTTATTAATGGTACTGCAAACACAAATGAAATGCGATATTGTTGAAGAGGATCCGTTTGACTGTTTCGACTCGATGTGAACGCCAAGAAGTGAAATTGTGAACTCGATGTTAGCCATGGTCGACGCTTGGCTTTATATACAAAATAGCAGTCAACGAAAGCAGCAGCAACAGCAGCAACGGTAGAAGCAGCAGCAGCAGCAGCAGTAGCAGCAGCAGGAAGCAGAAAAGGTGTTGGGTTAGAGGGGGAGGTGGGCAACGCAGATTTAGGGAAAGTCCAGGGGAGATGTTAGGGGTAGCTTAGGCGTATAGACTGCCTGTTGTTGCCGCCCCGCTGCAACAATTGCTGTTGCTGTTGCTGTTGCTGTTGTTGCTATTGTCGTATCGTTGCCAATGCTGCGTATGAGCAACGTGCGGCTTAAGAGCCCGATTATTCACCACACGCGCACAGCTTGATAACCATGTTTGTATGCGAGTGTGTGCATGTGCGTGTATCTTTATCTGTGTGTGTGTGTGTGTGGTGAATAGTGTGTTGCTACCTGTTGATTGGCAAAACTTGTTGCATACTTGTTGGCGCTGTAAATCAACTGTAGCAAAGGAACTCGAGTTCGAAGCGGAACAGCGGAATTAGTTCACTAGTAGCTAGTTCAATTAATTTCAATTTATTACAAACTATTGAGAATAAAAAAGTTGAAGTGAAAGCTTATTTTATTATCTTTAAATAATTATTAAATTGTTTATTTAGAAGCTCATGAATTAACTCATTAATATTGCTTATTTTTACTTATTTATTTTTTTATCTTAACTTTAAATATTGCAGTTACCTCAATTGCTCTCTCTAATTTTAATTAACTTTAAATGAACTACAAGAATTCATTTTAAACACTTCATGCCTATTTGGCAAATCATTTTAGTAGTTCATTTAGAGTCTAGTTCATTTGAACATATTCTGAACAAGGCGTCACAGCACTGATCAATCGTCACATGACGAACCCTTTGATTTATGACTAGACTCTTATAAGGCAGACAAAACCTCATGATACTCTGTCGCACAGAAAAGCGGGTATATTGTTTTTTTTTTCTTTCGTATAATTTTTGAAACCCTTTTCATCTTTCCTTAAAGAAGTTTATATTCTTACTGGATTTTTAAAATACTTTATCTTTATTATATACATATATTATGCAGTTTTTGTTGGCAGAGTACATCGAAGTTGTGCAATCCCCACTAGAACTTTCCTACTATTTATAATTTAGACAACGTTGTGCGCAGTTCCTGACTGAACTGCAACACCAATTTGTATTGCAACATCGATAATTTCGCACATATTGGCCAATAAAACTTGGCCAACAGGCAATTAAAGTTGGCCATAACGAGCTCGACGTGCGCTGCACAAGCAAAGACTGATCGAAGCAGAAGAAGGTTTGCATCAACTTGCATTTAGTTAATGCTAAGCATGGATTCCTGTTCGCGCAGAGAGGGTGGGAAATATGAAAAAATATTAGAAAAAATTTAGGAAAACTTATGACGAAAATATTCTATGAAAAAACTAGAGAAAGTAAATTGAAATACTTAACATAAATATATAATATTTTATACATAAATATACATATATATATTTTTACAATATTTGAGTGATATATATTTTGGATTTTTGTAGAGTTTAGTACAATAGTTCGAGCTGATGTTTAAAAATAGAAAAATTCAAGGCTTTATTGCATAATAATAATTTGGTTAGTTAGGAAAAAATCTCTTGTCATTCTGAAAATGATATTGGAAATGTACAAATGTATTAATATCTACTATATATCTACTATATAACTAAGTGCTACTTCCGTTTGTAACAATCTCAACTAAGTACAACAAAAAGTATTATGGTTTTGCACCCGGCGTTGCCAGCGATGATAAGGCCAGAAAGTGAATTACAAAATACAATAAATGAATTATTGTGAGTGTGTATTTGTGTGTGTGTGTGTGTGTGAAACTGTGTGCAGGTGAGTATTTGAGTTTTTATGACAGTGTCAATCAACATTAGAGAGAATTAGCGTCCGACTATTGCAGCACACAACGCAATAGCAAATCCAACAGTCTTCATGGATTATTTAAATGATATATATCATACAAGATATATATTCTATATATATTTTTATACACTTAAAAGCTGGTGAGTTGATAAGGTACAACAGCTGCAACTTTATCAATTAGCCCAGTTGAACTAAATCTCACTTCTGTGCATTGATTTAACAATTCATTTCAGACAAAAGACTTTAAGCGCTAGAGATAATATTTTTTAGTTAAAGTACGACGTTCCATAAGAGTTGAATAATGCTTCGTTTTACAATTAAATAGAGGCACAATGTGTAGAAAATATCCGCTTAGTTATGACGAGCTTCGGCGGGTTTGTCTAACTTCTCAATAAGGCCTACAGGAAAGGGCCTACAGGAAAGGGTTTACAGCAAAGGACTTTCACATGGGAAATTTGACCATTTAAAGATTTCAAATATAAAACAATCCGATTCCATTTAGTGTATATTACTTTTAGAGTCATTAGCATTTTTAAAAATATAAAATCAAATGTAAATGAAATGCCAAAATGTAAAGAACAAGCTCGATTCCATTTTCGAAAATTAAATTTATAGCCAATTGTGAATCATTTAAAAATGGTTTTCCTTTAATTTATAACCAATTAGCAAAGTGAATATCCCATCTAAAGATGGTTTTCCCTTCAGAGAGTATCTGATAATTTATTGATCTAGTAATACGGTCAGTTAGATTTATATTTGTATATTTATTACACAGAGCAGAGCTGCAGCGATAAGTACAATACGTTTATACATACATACATATAAATATCTATATTTATATATTTATATATTTATAGTGTTAATTACAAAAAGGGTTTTCAGTTTACAATTCATGTTTGACAGATGATTTCAGTTAATCATGCGAACAACTTTCATAGCAGCCAAGGAAACGCAATGCTCGAAATAAAGATGTCAATAAGCTGGAGCCGAACCTGGAGCCAATTTTAGTTTGGTTTTTGAATGGAGTTTCAATTGGTTAGGTTAAATTTTTGGTTGGTTGGTTGGATGGTTGGATTAAAAACAGCTAACGGCATTAAAATAGCAGCGCCAATACATGCGACCACCTCCATTGGCAACGTGATGGATGCGCCTGAGGCCGGGACTAGCACCAGGACCAGGACCAGGACCAACTCCAGGTCCAGCTGCAGCCGCTGACGCCGCATCGATGCCAACTGCAGTTGTGCCGGCTCTTCTCTGAAAGCTCTTTGCCATTAACTGAAATTTTCTTACACCATTTGCCACATGCTAATTGATATCTTTTATTGCATATTTTGGTTTCAATATCCAACTTACAGTTTCGCCCGTTGCGCGATTTATTTGATTTAGATCTTTGAAATCGTAATCCAACATCACGCCAGGATCATCATCGCTATACATGTGAAAGCCGTGTCCACTCAACGGCTGATTACCAATACCTATGCAAGTATATATTAATAAAACTGAATAATAAATGCATTTTTATTATGTTGTTGTTTTGCTTACCTTCCTCTGTAGCAGCTTGTAGTTGCTGGTGCTGCAAAGCATTTTTATAATCCGTAGGCTTTACTTGTAGCATGTTCTTATTGGCATAGAAATCGCCTATGCGATGACCCTCACGTTCGTTCTCCAGCGCATGATGCAGTGCCACCATCAGACGGTCCAGCAATAGGGCAGCACGCTTTGGCACCACCATCTAAGGAAGGAATGAAATCGAGATTTAAATTTATTAGTTTTTGCTTGACAACTTTGGAAAACATAAAAATTTTGAAGTCAACTTAATGAGAAGTTCCTATCGAATAACAACAACTCCCGCAATAATCTGTAAATTATATTGAGGAAGGGACAGGCTGAGCGGAGTCCCTGCATAGGAATAATTATCAAATTAATCATAATTTAAAAAACAATTTTAATACAAAAAGTAATTTAAAGCAATAAAGAAATACTCATAAAATATATTAAATAAATTTAATAGAATAAATTAAAAAAAAAACTGAATAAAACTGGGATAAATATCCAAAGAAAATTATATATATAAAAGATTTTTATTTTTATACAAAAGTAAAAAAAAATTTTTTTTATAAAATATCTATTAATTTCTTTTAAGTATATTAATTTATTTTTCAACAATAACTATGAAATGAATGAGTTATGTTAGTTATTGTATAATTTAAAAAATATTTTATGCATCATAATAATAATCATTATATTAATATATCTGAGTAGCTCTTGCTCTGCCAAGGACATATGCAATTGCCAAAATCCAATTGTCACCAGCATATTTTATTTAATAATAGTTTGGCAACAAGTGAGCTAACTTACATCGCACGTTACATGCAGGCAGGCTTTGGTTACATGGCGTATACGCAATTTTGTAAGCCCCCACAAAACAAATTTTGTTTTTTTTATTCATTTTATGGAAGTTGACAAAGTTTTGAAACAACGTGACGTCAGCAACCACAAAGGGAGATGGCATAGATGTGGGTACATATGCATATATATATATATATATATATATATATATATATATATATATATATATGTATATCTCCAGCTGTATATATACTTTTTTTGGTATCGCAGGGCAGTCCCGTTGCGATATCAAAGCAAGGTAACATTATCACCTGCAGGGCAAGCAATCAAATGCAAAAATATACATTTACAAACAGATTGCGTGCGTAAAATGAGACACACTTTCAGGTTTGACCAAACGCCCACGCAGGCTCTCGAATTTTTGGCATGTGGGGTTGAGGGCTGGGGGCTGGGGAGTGGGGTCGGGGATCAGTGGTGTAGGCAGAGGGCGTGGCGACTAGGGTGACGGTCAACACTTACCGGGTACTCATCATAGCTCATGTCAGCCGCATCGTTGGGCGCACTGAAAATCTCCTCCGGCTGGCTAACGGTAGTCGGTGCGATGGCTCGCTTCTCGAGTGGCGGCAACTGCGTCTCCTTCTCCACATCCACGCGTCTCCTGTGCGCCGTGGCGTCCATCATTTGCCGGCACATGTGCAGCTCGAAGCTCTGGAGCAGGACGAGCAGCACAATCAGCAAGCCAGGCAAATAGTTGCGACTCCGCCAGGTGCTGCTGCTGCTGCTGCAGCTCCTGTTGCACCTGTTGGCCAGCTGCAGGCGGCGTTGACGTCGCAGCATATCGATGGATGTCCTTGTAGCAGTAGCCAGGTAGCCTTAATTAGTAGCAGTTTCTTCCTGCCTTTCTATTCGGGGTTTTTGGGCTTGCACTTGAGCGCACTTTGAAATTTCAACTGAAACGTTCGCTTGATGCGCTGCCTGCTTTTATAGACGATTTTTTGCTCCCGCCTTCAGTCATTATTTTACTTTTTTGTTCATATTTTTCTTCCTTTGATTTACAATAATGAAACATTACAAACGCTTGTTAATCGTCTCTCAAGTGGTTGGGCGAGCGGCAGCTCAAGGCGGGGTGGGGCGGGGCAACAGTGAAATGCTTTTTTCCAATCTGTGATTTACGTCCGAGTGCGAGTCCTTGTTGTTGTAATTATTGAACATAAAAATGCCATGTTGAGGCCAACAAGAGAGCCTGCAGCTGTGTGTGTGTGTGTGTGTGTGTTATTAACACACACGCACTCACACCCAGACACACCCACACACACACATACATACATACATACATACGCACACGCTTCGGCACTTGTTGCAGCCAATTGATCCTGCGTGCCTTTTTCATCTTTTAGCCGGCAGCTAATGAGCAAAAATTCGCTACATGATGTCCTGTTCTGTGGCCAGCATACGAGCTAAAGGATTTGCATGTGCTCCTTGCACAAAGTCTTTCATTAATACTCTTGGCCCGTAAGCTCTGACGCACACTTGCCTTAAAAAACAATTTGCTTTTCCTTACATCACTTGATCTTTGCGCACAACTGTACATTAATATACTATACTATATTATTCTAGCTCAATATAATAATTTATTGTGTAGAAACAAATCTCGCTTACACACACCTGCACAGCGGGCGTTTGTCCACAGAGTTCATTGGCCATAAAAACGGATTTGAATGCGTTTCTTGACCCCACGAAAATCCATTCGTTTCTATGCACTTATGTTGATTGATTAAATCACAGTCACTTAACATGCATATCATAATTACAACAGTAAATATTTCTTAACCACATAACAAGAAACGACAAGCAACTACTGAGAGCAAGAAGTCTGAACAAAAAATAAATAAATATATATTGAAATATAATATTTGTTCTACTGCAAAATTCAAAACCCCGAATGGCGGTTCGTCCATCATCGAACTGGGTTTCAATTCAGAAATATTTGAGTGCATTAGCAAAGTTTCAAATTTGCATAAAATATTTTTTTATTGTCTGATATAAAATCTCTATTGAACGCATTACCTAAACATATGAGTGTAAAAAGGGAATGCCTAGACGTTTTTTTTAGAATGAAACTGATATTTTACTCTATATTTGACTACTATATTTTATTTTTTTTTTAATTTTATTGCAATTTAATGTAAATAATACATAAATTATTATTTTATAAATTATTATTTGACTTTTTATTTATTAAAAAAAAATTAATTTTATTAAATGTGACAAGTCTTGCCTTAGCCTTAGCAATGTTTTGATTTATATTTGTATATATAATTTTTAAAATTATTAATAAATTACATTTGTATAGTAGCATTATAAAAATATTAATAATATAATTCTTAACTGTTTATTTATTTAGCTTCATATATTTTTTCAATTATATAAAATACATAAAATGCCAAATGCGGTCAAATCGAATTAATGCGAATTCAAAAAATTTGGCGAACAATCAAATTTACAGCATCCCTGGCAGCTGTCAAAATGTCCATTCTGCACATTTTCCAACACTGCGCAGAAGAGAGGGAAAACAACACAGAGCAATGGCGCGAGTGCAAAAGGCAGAGAGAAAGAGAGAGAGAGAGATATAGAGAGCGGAGAGCGAGCCTGGGAGAGCGTTAGCTTTGGCGTCTAACGGGCGGCCTGGTCCCGCACAGCATCCAGTGTTTGATGGGCTGGCAATAGCAGCAGCAGCTGCTCCAGGTAAACTGATACACGAATAAATAGATTCGACGGGCAAGAGACGACGGCTGACGGGCAACGGGCGAGGTGTTGGCCAAACAGGAGACAGTTGTGTGGAAAATGTGTTGTACTGAATGTGCAATGAGAAAGTGCTTGCTACAAAATGTGGCACACAAACAATTAATGTAAAATGAATACAACAACAACAACAACAACAAACGGAACAGCAACAACTAAAATGTCAAGGACTTGAACAAATTGTGAGAGTCGAGATTTTCACGCCCGGATTTGTTTCAATCAAAAGGTGCTAAAATGCGTGCCTACTATACTGCAAAGGATAACCGAAAATACGGTGATATGAGCTATGAGTAAGTATGCGTCTATGTCTGTAAGTGTCTGTGTGTGTGTGCGTGCGTGTGTTTCTCTGTGTGTGTGTGAAAGAAGCAATTCGTAAGCCATTTGCACGTTGAGTTTATCCCTGTGTGTTTGCCCAACCGAAAATGCCATTTGAAGTGTCAATTGAATAGAATTGTAATGCAAACAGAAATCCATTTCAAAATATGATTTCTCTTGAGCCGCATCGTAGTTTACTTTAGAGTAGCTCCAAATATTAGATATGCCTTTAAGCTCACGCATCAATGCTAAGCAATTGATGCAAAAAGCATTGCCTACTTTTAGGCTGATTGATAAAAACTCAACGTGATTGTTTCATTTGAAAAGTCTTTCAAGTTATTTAAGCTGTTGTGCATAGAATTTAAATTTTAATCATTAAGAGAAGTCGTAGGTAATATATAGGAGTATGTACATAACTTAATGTGAGATATATTTCAGCTAAATAATAAATTAAAGTTTATTACAGTTTCTAGAAGTTGGGATTGCATGTTATTTAATGGCAGCTTTGATCTAGTCTAGTTTATAGTATATGTATATTCACCAAATAGTCAAATTCTGAAAACATTACCTTATTGATTTCTTACTTGAAATGTAGTACAGTATAGCTTCTAGTATAAGTGCTTCTTCGGTGTAGGTCAAAGCTTAAGATAATTCGTTATCAAAAGATGAATTTACTACAGTCTAGGCAGGCTGTGTAAATTGTTACGGAATAAATGAATACTTTAAATTATAAATTATAAGTATTTATAAAATTGCAAATGACGTACATATACATCGTACGTATATATATTTAAATTTCTACATGACTCTACTTTCGTCTTCCACCTCGCTGGTATTCCTAAATGCAGTCATAAATTTGAGCCTGCAGCTAGTTGCATATGCACAACTCAGCTCGACTCTAGTCGTTAAATTCACATATATATCTATACATATAGCTGTGCCCATGTATCAAAGAAAACATTGACAACATCACGTCCTTGTGCTCATAAAAAAAAAAAAGAAGCGCCTTCGACTTGTTCGTGCCCGGCTCATCAAAGGATGCTCTGAGGTGTAAGTACAGTTCGCCTCTGTGTCTGTGTGTGTGTGTGAGTGTGTGTGTGTGTGTGCTGTATCATTATATTGTTTGTGGCTTTAATTAATGATATGTCAGCATCAAATTTTGCAGACTATAATAGACAAGCTTGTTGAGACACAGTAAGAAGACAATGAACCCTTTCCACTTCGACCCAAAGCTGACTCACAGAAAAGGCAGACTTTAATGTTAGTTTAATGTATATATAATATACAGTTTTTATTCGATATATTATTTGAATTGAAAGAGTTTTAAAATGCCTAGTACTCTATAGAATATATATAGATTATATTTATTTCCAATTTTTTTTCTTATATGACGAATGTAATTTGTTTGCAAAGATACGAGCTCGAGCTCCTTAGTCGAATATTCTCCTATTCACACGTAGCAGCTCATTCAGTCAGTTTTCTGGAAATGTATAAATTAAATAAAATTTGTAATTTTTCGTTGCAGAAGCAAGTATTTGATGGACCCGAAGTATATGACAAAGCGAGATCTACAGCATTATTACAAATACTACAACATGACTCGGACTCGAGGGCAGTTTAAGAAGATTGTGATTATCATATTCTGCGTGTGCGTCTTCTCCTACTTGTTCGTGGATTACAATCTGAGGACGCAGCTGCTCCGGTTGCGAGATCGCTTCGATTTCATAGCTCGCATCGATGATGAGTACAATGCGACGGAAGCATACTTCCTAGACACGCCTGGCTGCCGGATGCCCCGTTTCGAGGTGTTGGACGATAACATAGCGCAGTTCATGTTCACTCCATCGGAGGTGAAGTGCCCCAAGCCCCTGACGAGAACGAGCGACACGATCGCCGGACAGTTGCTGCTCAATCTGAATGCCCAGGATCAGCTGAAGTACTATAAGATTAAGGACCTGTCGGAGGTCGAATGCCAGTATACGGAAGTACGTCGCCTCACTCACAATAGTAATCAGGAGCTGGCGCCGGTGCCCATCAAGCTGGCCGAGATCATGCAACTGCCCGAGGACTTGGAATTCATGTGCATGAGCTGCACGGATGCAGCTGGCTCTGAGATCTACACCGATTGCCATTTCTTTGTGGTGGACAAGCCCGACAACGGAACCCTGCACAAGAAGAGCAACCTTCAAAAGCCCTTCAAGCGGGTGAGCTTCAACAATAGCAATAGTTTCCATAGCAATCAGAGTAGCTCTACGCAAGAGCGTCTCTCGATCATGGTGCTGGGCATCGATAGCGTTTCGCACTTGAACTTCCTTCGGCAAATGCATCGCACTGCGAGCTTCATAAGGAACAACCTGTCGCATGTGGAATTCTGGGGCTTCAACAAGGTGGGCGACAACACGTTTCCCAATTTGATGCCGCTGCTGAGCGGGCTGGACGACCAGGAGCTGAATATATCCTGCGTGGCGCCCATGGCACAGCCGAGCTTCGACGGCTGCACGTTCCTGTGGAAGCGCTACAAGCAGGCGGGCTACAGGACTGTCTTTGCGGAGGATGTGGGCTCCCTCGGGGTATTCCATTACTTGCGCAGTGGCTTTCGGCGGCAGCCAACGGACTACTACTTGCATCCCATGATGCTGCAGATGGAGGAGCATATTGCCTCCAACTCGAACATGAATCTCAAGCTCTGCATGGGTGGGCGACGGACGGCGGACGTGCTCTTCGAGTATCTGCGAAAATTCGTGCCGAAGATGCAGCACGAGCTGTTCTTCTCGTTCTTCTGGTCGGTGGCGCTCACACACGATCACTTGAACTGGCCCCGGCTGCTGGATCTGCAGCTGGCAATGACCTTGCAGCAGCTGCAGGAGTCGGGCGTGCTGAACAGAACGCTGGTGCTACTGATGTCCGATCACGGCCTACGTTGGGGCTCGTTTCGAAGAACCTACCAGGGCATGATGGAGGAGCGACAGCCACTGCTCATTGCTCTGTATCCTGCCTGGCTGAAGCAACGCTACCCGCTGGCCGTGGCCAATCTGGAGTTGAATGCCAAGCGGCTTATCACGCCCTTCGACCTGCACGCCACACTGCTGCAGCTGCTCGATATGCGCAACTTGGAGCCGGAGCGACTGAAGCAGAACGCGGCCGAGCTGCAGGATGCTGACAGTACAATGCAGCGCGGCATTAGCCTGTTTCTGCCGGTTCCAGTGGAAAGGAATTGTGAACAAGCTGGCATTGCCTCCCATTGGTGCACCTGCTACCAGCGCAAGGAGCTGCCGACGAACGACGCACGCGTTCAGCGCGCCGCCCGCTTCTTAGTCCGCCTGATCAACGATCGACTGTCGGCGCATTCCCAGTGCCGCACGCTGTACTTGAACTCCATCTTGCAGGGCTTGATCGCAGCGCCGCATAAGAAGATTGTCAAGGACATAACCAGCGACTATGGCGTGGACATTACGCTCAGATTCCAGACAAAGCCGGGCTTGGCTATCTTCGAGTCGACCGTCCGTATGACTGGTTACACCAGCGCCCTAACCGGCACGATCAGTCGCATCAATTTGTATGGCAGCCAGAGCTACTGCATCAACGATTCGACTCTAAGAATGTTTTGCTACTGTCACAGATAAACACGTTAAATTCGTTCTACCTTCAAGACTTTTATGCCCAATACGTAGCCTTAGACATTTTATTAACACACACACAGACATACATACAGACATCTAGTCCTTAAGTTTGAAAAAGAAATAAATAAAACACGTATTTCTGTGAAATATTTAGCGCAGACTTTGTATAAAGTTATTCAATTCAAATCTAATGAAAAACTAAATAACACTTAGCAACTTAGAAGTTCGCCAGATCTTGCGACAATTCGAATACTTGTATTAATTTAGTGACAATAAAAAATAAACTTCATAAACTAATACAATGTGAACGACAATTTCCTTATGAATATAGTCTAGTCGGGAATACCCAACTAGTTCTCACGCATGCATGAATACCTTGTATCAAACCTATTTATATATGGATACATTTCAACAGTTTTTCATTAGGAAAATATATATATATATATATATATATATATATATTATATGTAATCTATTGTATTATATACATGACTATAGTCTTTCTATAAATCTCAGTTATTTAATTCTTGAGGTGGAGCAAATTCTACTTTAATGTGACCAATATCAATGTAGTCATCATTTTTTAATGGCTTCCATTTCAGCAGCAGGTTGGAATTTTTAAAACATTGAACAATCTGCAAATAAAGTGTTTCATTAGTAAAGCAGGGATAAGAGAAATCTTTGCTACTTACCCGCTGCTTGCATTCGCCAGTGTTATGACAGTGCAGCAGCAAAGGATTGCAGCGCCTGTTCAAGACAGTCTTCATGGGACTCCTGCTGAACTCGAAGAAATCGTCATATAGTTGCATTCCTGAAATATTTAGGATTTGCAGCGAATCACTTTTGCCGACCATTCGCCAGAGCTCAATTTCCGAACGCCAAATTTGAAAGTTAATCAAATCCAATTGCTCCAACAGGGGCAAATTTGTTAGCAAAGTTTCCAATTGATCTGCTTCAAAGCCATCATCCTCAATGAGGGTCAGCTGACGCAAATTCTTCATCCTTTGCAGAGTTAGCAGTGCACAATACCAGATGCTATCGTTGAAGCTAGCCCGCTTTATCCGCGCACCTCGTTGATCTATAATCCTACTTAGAACTTCCTCACTTTTCTCCTGCGCATGGAAGCAAATCGTTCGTAGTTTGGGTAGTGCTAAAATGCTGTCAATACAATTATTTGATAAAAAGCCACTGTGAATTACAACCTCTTCCAATTGCTGGAATTGGCACAGGGACACACTTTCAAGAGGTAGACACCAAGAATCGGTTAACTCCAATCGCTGCAACTGCGGCCATTTCTCAATTAATCTGCTGTGATAGCTGCCACATGGCTTGAGTGAGCTAAGATTAGGGAAGAGCTTCACAAACATCTTCAGTGCCACATCTGCAAGGAACTCGCACCTATCGTCCAGAGTGAAGCACAGCTCTCGCATGCAGGGAAACTTGTGCCCGATCCACCTTCGCAGTTCATAAATTGTAATATGTTCGAGCTTCAGCTTTTGAACCGTGCCACTGATGCTGCACAGGAAAGCCTCTAATTGCTTTGGATGCTTTTCAAGCTGATGGAGTGTCCTTTTATCTAACACGAAGCTCAATTTGTGCTGCCAGCTATAGATCACATTGCCATTCATTCGGCTCGAGTCAGTGTTCGCAGTTGCTTCCCACAGTGACAGCTGATCTTTCAGTTTCAGACAGTCAATAATAAGTAGCTGACAATCGTCGTTAAGGCTCTCTATCATCTTGAAGGCGTATATGCATTAATAATATTTATTGACATATATTGTATTTTTGTCCAACAGCTGTTAGTAATCACAAGCAGCAATTGTTTGATAACGATAACAATTGCACTAATATTATTTACTACCGAAATTGAAATTTCGCCAGATTGCAAAATTATTTACACTCAGATTACAGCTGTATTTTTTAAAATCTTAGCCCTGGTTCGAGACCGATGACCGATTGTTTGATAACGATAACAATTGCACTAATATTATTTACTACCGAAATTGAAATTTCGCCAGATTGCAAAATTATTTACACTCAGATTACAGCTGTATTTTTTAAAATCATAGCCCTGGTTCGAGACCGATGACTATCGACGAATGTAATAACATAGTAGTTATCGTCTGCTGTTATTTCCCCAGGGCTGCACAGTCAAGTCTGGGTTTTCTTGACATAATGGTTATTATTCTGCAATTTTGTTATTGACTTTAATACTTTAGAAATGGTATGTGAATTTCGTTTTTAAGTGTCATCGATATAAATACTGTTAACATAAATAATTTTAAAAAAAAATTGAATTCCACATGTAGCTGAATATATAAAAGTGTCTTTATTAATTGTATGTTCTACAACTGAACCTAAGTATCCAAATGTCTACACTATTTTAACAGTACCATAACATTTATAGCAGTTGTAACATTTATATCGATGACTTGATAGTTCGATATGCTCAGTGCAGCGCGTTTTTGCCATCACCAGTGCAACAACAAAAATTCCAACGCAGCCAAAAAAAATTACAAACCAACGCTAAAATTTGTGCAAAATAATTACACGTAAATTAGTTTTTTTTTTTAAATTTTGTTAATGTAAACGCGTTACACATCAAATCGTCCTCCTCATCATCGGTGCATCGTGCAACGTTATCTTATCAGCGGCCGTCGTTGGCATCGCTTGTCGTTCGTTTCTTATATCTGGGTCAATCGGAACAGGGGCAACAACAACAAACCGTTTATGCTCTAAATGTCCCGCGCACGTCCGTGTGTGATCATTCAATAAATATTATATTCAATAAGTGGACTGTGTGTGATTGTATGTGTAAATACGTGTATTTAGTTTGATTATGTGTGTGTGATTAGCGTCTCTGCGGGAACTCTGCATAATTAATTCAAGGTGTCAAAGCTTACCGCACAATTTCCGCATTTTTTCAAATCATAACGAAAAGAAGTGGTCACACTAAAGTCGACAACAACAATAGCAACAACGTAAAGCCACGATTATTTTTGTTTGTTTTCCAAGTTGAAAATAAACCCAAAAAAAATCAGCTTCAATCAGCTGTTAATAGTGAGAGCGCGAGCCGACGTAAGTGGAAGCGAGATAGCTTGCGTGCGCGCCAAAACGTCAGTTGGCCGCATAGTGGTTGAATAAGCGCAAAACGTTAGTGAAAAATTGATGGTAATTTTTTTAAAGGTAAGTGATCAAAATTCAAGTCTCTTGTTTCATCTGTACAAAATATTGGCTGTTTTTTATAGCCAGCTTTTATATCGAAAATTCTTTGAATACGCGTGTGTATCATAAATAAAATTAAATTTAAATAAAAAAAAGTGTAAAAATGAGTGAAGCAACAGCAAATGAAACAAATGTGGATATTGCTGCAGCAGCAGAAGCAGCTGCTGCTTCTATCTCAAAGGAATCGGACGGGAGTAAAGGAACGGAAACGGAAATGGCAACGGGTACGGTATCACCGGTCACAATGTCGAAGATCAAGCCACCCAGTCGATCTAATATACCCACGCCCGCCTCATCCGTGACCGGCATACCCACAAAAATCAAGCCGCCCTCCCACTACGGCTCATCTAGTTCCGTATCGAAAATTGGAAGACTCTGTTGCACACACACCACTCCAAAAACCGGACCTCCTCCTAGGGGTGAGTTGAAAGTCTTTTCCTTCAACCTTTAAACTTAGGCTAGATGTATATATCGTGATGTAAGCCATCCCTAGTCTATTCAAAACTAGTTTCCATCCGTTTAGTGTTGCGTAATTCTGGTTCTGCCAATTACAGCTCTTGAACACCCACTCCAGTAGACAATAAATACAGTTGATCTAATCCAAATTTATGGGCCGCACCCACACGGTCAGCAAACGGTTCTCCCTCTTTCCATAAATGTGAGAAATGCACACCAACAAAAAAAAAAACACACAATATAATTGGCAATTGCAATTTTTGCAACTCTGCTTAATACCAGCTAAAATCTGCTTTTTTAAGGCGAGATCTTCAACAAAAGATATAAGCAGAGCTTTAAAAGATTACGATTTTATTAAAATTCTTTCGATATATTCTACTATGGCTATGAATATCTAAATATAAAATTATAATATAAAGATATGCCTTGATGTCTCAACTCGTCCTTCTACTTCTGACATACATTTTCCCATAAATTCATTTTGAATGGGAAGAAACAAGAATTTTGTTCTACATCTACCGAAATAAATAACAATTAGAAATATGAAATGTTTTTCAACATAATTTGCAATTGCTTTGATTTGTAAACAAATGATTTGTTAATTAGCCAATTAGAGAATACGCTAAATAGCAAAAGGCAAACCACTCGGACACATTTAAGAGATAAACAAACAATAGACCCGATCGAATTGCTTTCTACTCTGTCGGACGAAGAGACAGAGACAGAAACAGAGGACCGGCCGCCCACTCGCAATTAAGCAAATTATACTTGACTCTGTTTCGAAAGAGAGTCTTATGGGCAATTAACTGAAACGCGGCTACTATTTAATTGAGTCGTGGACAGCTGCGTTGGAGGCGGCGTCTGCGACACACACTTCATTCACGTAATTGTAATTGTGCCAAACCACAGCCATTCACATACCGACATACCGACCCAGTAGCCCATATAGTTAATACCCTTTGTTTATGTTTATTTGTTATCTGCTTAATATAATTTTAATGGATTTTTCGCTCGATCCTCCACAGGTTTTTATTACACGCGCATCAAATTCAGAATCAATGCAACCGCAGCTACATGCCAGTTTCTTGTTTCACATTCAAAAGCTCTCTAATTGCAAATAGAGATTTTGTGAGGTCACGACTAGAAGATACCTTAGCTTAACTAGGTTCGACATTCCGTCGTTGACTAATCTGCTAAGTGCCATAAGTATAATAAACAGATAATTGGTAAAGCAGATAATAATTAACCTTAAAAGATCATCTATTTCTATAGTCTTTCCTGTTGTATCTGCCCGACTAGGAGTTACCCTGTTTATAAATTAGTTTAAAGCAAGATAAGATTTCAGCTACTCAAAGCATGTATAATAACTGAATGCCATAAACTTTAATCTTTCATATTCCAGATAGTACAATTTTAAGCTGATATTATCTAAAATAAAAATGCTATCTACTTTAAAGTTCTTCAAGTGACATTTTCGACTTGAAAATGAGTCACTCTCGTGCTGCAATCAATCATTGCAATCAAGAAGATAGACAGATATGACAGACAATCTAGTTATTTATATCAGAGTATGAACTTAGTCTAGTTGGCTATGTGATGTAAGCTTAACCTGCTCTTGTCTGCATAGTTTTTTATCTGCTCTTCAATATGACTGCTCGACTGAATATACCCCTTTGTCAAGGGCATTTGGTAGGTGCTTGAAAGTGAATCATTTGCTTGTACCTGTCACGTATCTCTCAGCACTCATTGCCAAACCCACAGCCGGGCATCTAACCACCACCCACCAACAAACTGCCCCACCTGCCCCACCCTGCCATCCTCTCACTCTACCATTAAACGCTGTGTGTGGGGTTGCGGATCTTTATAAAATGTTTCACTCATAATTGAATTTTGTGTTCTGCGTGCCGTCTGTCAGGCGTTGAGCAGCAGCAGCAGCAGCAGCAGCAGCAGCATCAGATGACACATGAATCGTTGTTGCTCTTTCCATAGTATATTATATATTTTTGTCAATTTTGTGAACTGCGCATTTCATACAGACACGAAATGTATTTGCTCTCACTCTCATCTTCCCATTTCTGTTTTTATTTTGCACTTTCTCGTTAGCGTTTTGCTTTTGTCTAGTTGAGCGTTCGTGGCTGAGCTTATGTCATTTTATTGATCTCGATCGGAAACAACAAGCTCGCTCTCCATTAGAACAACTCTGAATTTTGCAATGATTTAACGGGCGTCAACGGCCGCGCAATACTCGTTAATAGCACATCAATGATTGTATCCATCTCTGCCTGTAGATGGCTTGTCTAGTAGATGCCATTCATGTTTCGCATGTTGTTGCTGAATGTATATTGTCGCAAACCAATATACTCGTTATCACTATGCAAACGAGTATACCAAAGCTGAAAGCTCAATTTGTCTTCGACTTAAGATCGAATCGCATCATCGTAAGCTTCTAATGGATGGGCACATCCGCAATCTGATCCACTTTGTATGTCAGCGCATGAGACAGTGGTTGACCTTTACTTATTAATTACTTAGCTTTTTATTGAAGTACTTCGAATTGCCGAACACATTGCAGATTTATCCTCTGTTGAATCTCCCCAATCCGAGACGACATTCGTTTATTCTTTTCTCTTCTTATTTGTCTGTTGCCAGCGATAAGTGCTAAAAAGCCAAACGTAATTTAGTTTCAGACTGAAAAGCCATTATATAGGCGCCACGATCATCAATCAGTGCACGCACCCATTTTCAGTTGGATACGGAAAGTGTGAAATTGATCGAATTGAAGTTACCCTAATAATTATTTTTAGCTCTTCCCTGTCCGTTTCTATGTCGAATTCAAATTCCGTTCAATTTGGATCAACTTTGCTGTATATTGAAATTGCTGCAAGATCATCAATCATGCACTCAACTATCTTCAATTAGAAACTATTAACTTGAGTCGAACGAATAGGAAATACACTTAGAAATGTTGATATCAATTTTAGATTTTCATTTGGAATATCGTCAATGAAAATGAGTTATTAATTATTTTTTTTGTTATGCACTCTATTTGGAATTTCAATTTAAGATATAAATTATATTCTATTTGAAAAATCTATGAATTAGATCACAAAACAATTCGTGAAACGTGATAATGTTACCAAGTTTGTTAAAGCGTATACACTATGGTTTCTAATAAGATGCCTGGACAGTGTGTTAGCTCTTGTAAAGATTAATAGTTATTTATTTTTGCATCGATTACAACTTGCTTGAAATTACCCTGAATTTAAAGTAGTTTAGCTTCAGTTCACGTTTCAATTTGTAAGCAAATAAATGCTCTACTTTTTCTATTAATTTTTTTTTTTTTTTTTATAAGATATGCAAATCTTTTCAAATTGGGCGCCTGCACAGTGTGGCAACCTTAGCAGAGCTTTGCCCCCTTAATAAAGTAGTTAAGAGACGATCAGTGCTCCGCTTTTGTTTGCGAAAATTATTAAAGTACGCGTCCGTGTTACGAGCTATATTAAAAAAAAAAAAATATATATATATATATACAAAATAACTTTACGGGTTTTCGCATTGTCGTTTATTCAATAAAAACATTGTTGCTTCATACGCAGACCGAAAGATAGAGTGAGAGAGAGAAAGAAAGAGTATGAGAGAGCGGAACACTGTGCTACAAAGCTTGGTTCGTATGTTCACTATGCCTCTCTCTCTCTCTCTCTCTCCATGTATCTGCCTCGTTCTCGACTCGCTCTCTTTTTGTAAAAGCTCGCCTATTCGCCGACTTCTCGCATGTTCGCCAAAACTTTGGCTTTTCAGTAACTTCAACGACTTTTTGCGAGACGGACGCGTTTAATTATTCAGCTGCTCTCGAATGGTTGCGGGCAACACTGGCTTCAACTGAACGATACGGGCTATATACTGGATTATATACACATATACAGTGAATAACGTATACAAAATTCAAACCAATTTCCATTGTTGGTCTGCCAAATCTCAAACAAATTTTGTAAAGGTGAACAAAAGAAATAAATTCTGGACAAAATTAAATGAAAATCGAAGAGTCGAAAAATCGACAAACAAAAAAAGTAAAAGTTGCGACCCTTTGCTGCAAGATGTTTTGTAGTTGTCCTCAGTGCTGCCCTATAAGGCATGTTTCAAGTGCTGTGAAATTGTCGTCGCTTTTGTTATTTATATTTTAATGCCGGCCATCTTATACGTTATATATATTTAGATCGCTTGATAATTGCTTTTGTTGTTCTTCTCAAGTATTGCACAGCAATTTTTGCAACCTTTAGTTAGCTCTCGTTGTAGCAGCTGGCTTTACATAGGCATTCACTTTTCGAGGAGTACTCGAGAGAGATTGGTACTCGGCGTTGTCCGGCATAATTAATTCTCTGAGTGAAGTTTAAAGCAGTAAATAGCAGACCTTCTGTTACATAGCTTTTTCTTAATGCATTATAAATATTTATTTATTTTTTGTTTGCGGTCTTGATAAGATAAATGTCATGCCAATTGGCCACATATATAATTTTTTTTTTAGTTGTTTTAAATTTCTTATCTTTCATATGCCGCTCAGATTTTTGTATTCTTTGAGAGTTGGCCTGCTTTTTTTATGTCAAAATTCTAATTTTATAGCTCATCGATTACAAGCTTTTAAGGGTGCGGCCCGTCATATAAATTTTGTAGCCAAAAAATGAAACGATCAATGACAACTTGATTATAAAATGTATTAATTTCTGTTTGTTTTACAGTCCTAAATCTATAGAAATTCGATATGCATTATTAAAAAATTCTAGAATTTTATTATTCCTAATAATATTTCTATTCATATTGGAATTAGAATTGGCATTACCAAAATGATCTACATTAACCCAACGACAACAGCATTCTCTCTCCATTTCTCAATTTATCATAGTTTTCTATTTTATTTGTCTTCGCCTTTAATTGCAAATTGAATTGGGTCAAATGCGCTTAGTCAGCTTCTGTCTCCAGCATTGAGAATCACATGTATTTCAGTTGTTGTTATTTTTGTTTGGCCCGCAATATTAACCTTAGTCGTTCTATAGACTTTAAACTCAAAACTACAACAAAGTAAAAGCGCAACAACGACAACAATTGCGGCAACAATGATAAATAAATACAAATAAAAATTCAAAAAGACTAACCGGATTTTGCTATATTGAAATTTGCGGTTAACCGCTAATTAAGTATAAAAATGTATTATTGTTTATTTAAGTTTTGACTGCAGTCAAAAGACATCAAATATATGTAGAGGTTCGAAACTGCATTGGCTGCCAATGAAAATACCCTGTAAAAATAGTTGATTTCATGGTTAACACGCATCACAAATTTTACAAAATTAATTGAACAAATTTGATGAAACATATTTATTTTAATAGTCTTTTTACTTATATTTATTACTGTTTTCTTTGATCTCCTTTAGCCAGCTCTACTTTGTATCAACTCCCTTTCTATAAACAATTGAGTAACTTTTGCATTTTTTACTATAAACAGTAAATAAAATTTGCATATTGCGCAAAAGGTTTATTTTCGCATTTGTTAGCTGTTAATAGTAAACTTGTAAATTTTGTATCCAACTCTATTTGGCTGCGGCTGCTTTGACGTCTGCTTGGCCAATACGCTCGCTACTGGCTAATACCCTATGCAAATTGGCCGGCTGCAAACTTTCTATTGTGCAGAGGGCTTTCTTTTTGGCCGGACGTGAACTTGGACAACTTTTTGTCGCTATTGTCGTTGTCTTTGCTGTTGCTGTTGTTGCTGTTGTTGGGAGTCACTAATAGACCTGCTCTGCAGCTCTTCATGTAGCACATTTGGCAATGGCAAAGAAGTCAAGCAGGAGCATTTGACGTTTCATTGTTGCCATTGTCAATGGTATTTTATCAGCAAAGAATTTTTGTGTTCGTTCGTTTCTATTACTATCTGCCTCGGCACTGCTCTTGACAACTGATAACGTGTATGGCGGAAAAAAAAATACAGAAACAGACATAATTTTTTATTTTTATGCTAGGCGCGGCATTGCCAACCAAAAAAAAAAACAGGTTGAGAGGTAAATATGCCTGAATTTCATCATAGCTGTATTTAATAAAGAAAGAAAGAAAGAAAGATTGAAAAATTTATTTTACTACTTATTCAATCATTAGCTGATCTTTAGCTAAAGTTCTCTTTGAATGACTTTTTAGTAAAAATTGTTGTGAAGCTCAAATTTCATGCAGAGCTCTTCGAATGTGTTTACACTCAGCATTGTTTACAAAGTTGAAATTTGAAATTCAAATTTAATTTATATTTACAATATGATTATTAGTGTTTAACATAAAACTGTCATGAATATGCTTTTAGATAAAATGTAAAAGATAAGAAAATACAGCATAATAATAGAAAAAGTATTCGAGTCTGGCGGATATACTATATAAATGAACTTCCAAATGAGTGTGTATCGCCCAAGTAATTTCAGAACTGTGATACAGTATCTACACGTTTAAAGATAAGCTACGAAAAATAACTTTAGCCTTGCATTAGACAGATTATCAGCCATTAACGCCTTAACCTAACCTATCCCAACAATTTGTATGCGCAGTTCAGTTAATTTAACATGTTAGCTATTACAAATTTATTTCAATATATCAATTTCAATATAAAATACTGAAACCTCAATTATTTTTACATTTTTGCCTGTAGGTTGGTTCACATTTCGCAAACTATTCAAACTACGCTCGCATATGTTTCTTTTTTTTTCTATATTTCTTTTTAAATTAACACCCTGACGCAGCGGTGACCACGCCCACCTGCGCTCAGCCTCCCTCGCTTACACAACTATATCGCATCAATTAGATATTTATTGGTTACAGACAGTTCGAAAAGGCAAAGGCAGCTGGCAGCTGTGGGCGCAAATGTTACGAGAATTTTTGCCATATTTGTGAGCATCGATAAACTGAAAGATCGATCTGGACTGGGCTATGCAGTGTGTATCAGCATTTCATATTGGTAGCATCCATTTATTTGGTCCGTTCTTTATGAGTTGTCGTTAAGTTTCAGTTCATTTCGTTTCATTTTGGTTTTTGTTCAGTTTAACAATAGACTGTGGCGTCATTTGGTCGAACGTGTCGCTGTCTGAGCAGTTTGTTTACATATTTGTTTATTATTTATTTATATTTTGAAATTTACTTTTGTAGCCATTTTGGCGCAATGAGCTCAGCTCAGCTCAGCTCAGCTAGATATCGCTTCGGTTTATTTGTTCTAGAACAGTGCGCATCCGCGTAGGTGTACGCGGCGTATGAGTAATGTCTGTAAATGTTGCGCATACGCACCGTATGACTGCAGCAGAGCCATGTTACATGGTATTCAAGTGCCTAATGGAATATAACTCACTTCGAAGCGATATATGAGGCTCGCTTTACTCTAAGTTAAATGGCGGAGTATTACGGCAATCGAGTCAGTTGCTAATGCATTTTATACGTCTCATAATTTGTTGTTGTTTCTCGTTTGCTTCTTCCGTCGGCAGCTTTTACTTTTTTTTTTTTTTTTGATGAATGAATGAATACAGCTGTTATTTTTTGTCGGGCTACAGGTGTTGCCGCACTTGGTTAATTAATTTCATGAGCTACCACGTCTTGTCCGGCTGTTTTTCAAGAAACGTTTTGCATAAGTTAGGCCCTACCACCTCCAATGTTGTCATAGCTCTTGCAGCAAATGAAATATCACATGAAATAATTTTGCTCTTTTTATTTATTTGTGTTTTACGCTCCGTTGCTTTCCTTAAGTTCTAAGCGGCTTTCGGCGTAAACAAACCCATTAAGGTCCCCAAGCTTGTACTCCACGCTGATTCGACAAAAAACAAAAAAAAAAAAAAGGTTACCTGTGTTACCTGTGCTGCTAATGAATTATTAACCTTTTGTGAGCTTTTGTGTAATATGCGCCTAATGGCAAAGTTCGTCATGCCGTAGACTGCCCATAGACCAAAGAGCAGCAATGAACTTCTTGCGAGGGTTACTCGACACTCTTGGAAGTGCCAACACTTCCTTATACACACTTCTTACTTCCCCTGCGCGTTGTCATGCTCCAGCTCCTGCCCAAAGTGTAAATCGTATTTGCTTTAAACAATTAAACAGCAATTTTAATCACACTCAAATGGTTTTTGTTTTTCATTTTGTTTTTGTTTTTGCATTCGTTTGTATTGTTGCTGCGCACACTTGAGTGCTTTTAATTATTTCGAATGCGATATTGTTCTAAGCCACAGGCAAATAAATTAACGTGTCACATACTGAAAGCGACACTCAAAAGCCTCAGTCGCAGCTTTTGCTTTTCGCAATTATCAAATGTGGCACTCCACAGTTCCATTTAACATGGTGCTAAGTGCTGCCCAGACAACTCACAAGCAAACACTATTATTATTCAATCAGTTATAACAGCGAGTGAGAGCAGTTATTATAGCTGAAGAGTTTATTTTACATATTTCACTGTGTATAAAAATACAATAGCAAAATATAATAAAAACTATTAACCCCATTAAGTTTTCATTTTCTTTTTAAATATGTTTCTATAAGAAACAGAAATTTGATTAGTTTTATTGCCTCGTCAAATTTTGTTTTTCTACTGCAATACAAATCTAACATGAATGGATCAGGGTCAATTCCAAATAACATGTGCAGAGCGTCGGCTATATGCCTTGATTTTTTTTTCTCATCTTCAATCTGAATGTTTCTGCGATGTTTTACATGACTGCGTTAAGGAAATGTGTCTGCATGTTGTTCATTAAAGAAACAATCGTCTTTTCTAGCCGTGTTTAATGGCTTTAGCAAATGGAATAGCAGTCGCTGCTCAGGATCTGCGGTATTTAATAGTTTTGCAACGTGTTCGAAATTATATTTGATAGTTCATAGTTCAATTTCAACTCTAATATTCACCTAATATAATCCGATCGAATTGTATTAACGTCATTTCGCATAACTGTTAAATAATCGGCGAATTCAATTAGCTTGTGTGCCACGCCCCATAAAAACGGCTTTCGATGCGTGTGGGTTGCATAATTTGTATCACAAGAGCAAAAAGACAAAAAGCGCAAAAATCAAAAGTCATTAAATTCATAATTATATATATTTTGCTATTATTTATGGCTACTGGCCAAAAGAAGCAAATTACTTGAGCTCTTAATTGTATTTGGCCATATTTGAAGGCTCTTTTCATAACTTTTATTTGGCATAAAGCACAAGGCGTAATTAAGTTGTTTTTTTTCAATCGCAATCTGGAGAGAGAGACACGCGGCAACAGTTGCCCATCGATTGAGCTGTGCTTGTACACAAATATATAAATATACATATACATATATATGTATATATAGCTATTATTCATATTCGATCAGTTAAGCAGTCAGCAACAGCAACAACAACGACAACAAATAATAATAACCAAAATCCAGACATCTTCAATTCTATATTCAGCGTCTGTTCTGCCCGTTTGTTTACTCTGCGTGCCGTGTGTCGAGCCGCATTTTGTTGTTAATTATTCAGCAAGCAAATTATGAAGAATGCAATATTTGGGCATTGCTCAACTAGGATATACCCGTTAAATAAAATTAATTAGAAATATATTCCAGAAAATTCCAAGTCTAAATATTTATCTGACTTTAATTAAAAAATAAATATATTTTATAATTATATATTTGAGGTATTTATTTTTGTTTTCCTTCTCCAATAATTATGGAAAATAAGAGTTGTTTTACCATAGTTTTTATACACACTGTTGCGTTTTCAAGCATTTTTAATCTGTTTTCCGTAATCGGGCTTCGCTTAAACCAATCTGTCTTTATTTGCTTATAGTTACATAAAATCTTTACACACAAGCGAAAGTTTTTTGTTGCTTCAGCATACCCTATATATGTAAGTGCTCAGGTTGAGGCATAGCTTAATTGTGTGTACAATCTACAAATATTTGCAATTTGCCGGCACTTTTCGAGTGCGCACATTTTCAATAGCCGTAACGAAAGCACGCCGTAATGCATGCCGGTAAATGTCAGAAGCCGGAGAACGTTTTGGCTGATTCGCAAATTTGTCGATTTAGTTGATTTCGCATTGACGTTTTTAATAGGTCATTAAATTGCTAGCTTAGCTAGAGTCGTTTGTCGGAACGGGTTTTAGTTAAAGCTAAAGCCTTCCAAAAGTTGATGGATCACCCCACAGATTTATGCTCAAAGATGATACGCGTGTGCTGGGAATACGGGTGACATGTCTCTGTGTATCTGACAGATAGTTAAGTATCTTTGCTTGACTGTCGACAAACAAACATAAAGTATCTTTTAGGTATTTTAACGACTATTTTTGCATGTCTCGAAGATATTTAAATTTATCGACTGACTGTTAAATTTAAGTATCTTTAACTAGCAATCTCATGCTAACAGCTAAGCTGAAGTAGCTTAAACATATTAAAGCATCTTTAACTGATTGAGCAAGCTCATAAAAAAACAATCTTAAAGATATTCAAGTGTATCTTCTGTCAACTAAATCTACTGATGTGAGCCTTACTTGAGAATGTGGATATTTCAATGTCTACGATACTTGATATCTTTATATTTTCATTTAAGTATCCTTTTTATAACTCTATATAAATATTTAGTATTTCAAAGATATTTGAGTGAACTTAATTGGAGTATCTTCGATTGACTGTCGCTGCACAGTGGACTTAATTTGTATATTTCTCTCAAACAGTCACTCTTAAGTAGCTTTAAGTTATGAACTTATATCTGGTCAAAGCTTAAGTGTTTTCGATTCGATTGTGTCGTATGCTTATTTATATTTTTAGCTCGGCTACATTCACCTGTTCGACGCTGCTTATCGAACATTTATATAACTCGCTTAACTGTGCAATTTGTTAACTGCGTTTGCCCCAGCCCACATCACAAAATACACAATATATCTATATATATATATCAAGTTTGAGTTCGAGTCGGTAATTTTACCGGCTACTAATTGCTATTTGCACATTTGCGTTTTTTTTTTGTTTTGTTTTGTTGTTGTTGTTGTGCCGCCGTTTGCTTTCTTGGCCAATTAGCTGGCCCGTTGCTTTGGCCTGAATATCAAATGAATATATGATAATATATATGTATGTATATATAATTTACTCAATTATGGGATCTCTTCTATCCATCGCCCTTTGGCACTGCCCCCAATTGTGGTTCGTAAGTAGCTTAAATTTTAATTTAATTTGCCTTTTCTTATTCTTGATGGTTCAGCATGTGCTCTTCATACAACCATAACATATATATGTGTATATTTATTGTTTATTATTATTATTGTTATTGTTATTTTTTTCTTATAATCATTTGCCTGATGTTATTTTTTTTTCTTTCTTTTCATTGCTTCCGTTATATGTTATTCGGTTTTATTTTTAGACACAAACAGCATGAGTCGTGAAAGCGATGACAATTTGAGTTCGATCAATTCAGCGTATACAGGTAAATATATTTTTAATTGCAAACTAATTTTATTATCATTTTACGTTTATATTTTTACACTTGTTACACTTGGCTGTGCGTTTCATCAACATATTAATGCGGTTTAATTAACACATATCGGGGCAGACATAAATACATTTAAAAAAAATCCATAAACTGGAAATCAAAATTGACGGCTCTAATCTATAGCTTAATTGACACAATAATAAAATAATTATTTAAAAATACAAAATTAATTTATGACTTAAGATGTTGAAGTTAAGAATTTCCTGTCTCACAAAAATATTTCTATATCATCTTTTTCCCACACTTTCACCCATGCAACTTGACCTCAATTTGTCGTCTGATCTATCGCAATGATCAATTGCTTACTTGAGTATGCAGCAACAGTTTCCGATCTACAATTGTCAATTGACAACGAAGCCCGTTTCGAAATTACTTTCAGCAATTGAATTAACTATAAATTTAACTATAATTTTAATCGCTTATGTCTCCATGGAATGGCCTGTTAGACAAAGCAACATCATTTTCATTAAGCAAATGTGTTCGACTATAGCGTATGTGTCCGTATAATTGTTTTTATATAGTTAGTTTGGTTGGGGGTTTTTTTGCCCTTCTCAGCTGAGGTCTTTCCCGCATTTGAAATGCTAAACACGTTCTAAGTATATGCGTATAAAATTATACAATTTAAATTGTAATGTGAAATACGCGACAGACGAAAAAACACGTGAAAATGTTGTACTCGAATGCAATTGACTGCATAATACTTGTTTATGGCATAATATTTAATACCAGAAAAAGTGAATAGTAGTACCTGTGTTTCGTCATAGTAGGTTCCATAATGCTTCCACTTTGACATGCTTTAAAAGGGGCTAATCTAAATTAAAATCTTCAAATTTGATCAAATTCTAAATAAAATCAATATATATACTCGTTTTCTCTCTCTTTCTCTCTCTCTCTCTCTCTCTCTCTCTCTCTCTCTCTCTCTCTCTCGAACGAGAAACACGCTAGAAATATCCATGGGGCGCTTGTTGTGGTGCCTCCACAGTTTCTTACCGGTATATCAATTGATTTTTTATTTAAGCCAGCTGCCTCGTCCACATTTTGTTTTTGGCACCCTTTGTTGTTGTTGTTTATTATAATAATAGCAATATTTATAGTATTGACATTTTACGAAAAACGCCTGCCAATATTAAGTGGTCTCTGGCTCGCTGGCGAAAACCTGAAAAATCGGCCAGAGCAACAACAGCAACTGCGCCGCATCTAAATACCAAAAATCAAAACAAAACTTGACATGAAACCAGTTTTCCATTTGGTGAAATTCTCAGGCGATCGCGCCAGGGCGTTCATTTAAATATTCTATTGAAATACAAAAAAAAGCTGGCGTTGAAAACATCAGCGAATATTATCATAGAAAATCAAATGCAATTATTTTTTTTTCCTCTGCTCAAATGCACGCGAATCAAATTAATGGCGATAAAAAAAATGTTGCATTTTATATTGTATAGTGAGGTCTAACTATGTGCTATAAATTATTATTATATAAAATTTGTTAGTTAGTTATTATTATGAAAAAAATTAAAATTAATATTTTTATTAAATATTACTTTTTTACAAAAGTCCTCTATAATAATTTTTATATATTTATAATAATTTATGATAAATTAGACTCGAGCCAAAGATAAACTCAATGTTAACTGCACTGTAGCTTCACTGTAGCCATTGCCTAAGCCATGCAGCGGCGTTTAGCTGCTATTTTGGAATGTGTTGGTTGCAGCAACAGTTGTCGGCACAGCAACAACAGCAACAGCAGCAGCAGCCACATTTGTCGGCATTTGCTGTTGAAAAGAGATTTGCATGTAAGCGCTGCCAAAAAGTCATGTAAGTCGTGACCAGTGTGACCAGCCTGAGTGATTGTAGTGGCTATACATACGTAGTGGCTAATCAATGTGGGACGTCGTAAGTCGTTCAACGACCGTAGCCCGGCTAACAGCACCCACTTGAGCTGGACACAAAACTATTTGTAGCTCTATCTGTAGCTTTGATCGGTTCGAGTTAGTTGCGACCTACACGCATTGGCAATGCAATGCAGCGACATGCACTTGCACTCAGTTTAGCTTAATTAAATGTTGTTTAATCATTTCAATAGATAATGAGCCAGCGACATGTTCTGCTGTGATTTATCGTTCGAACATGCGAGCGCACACGCCCGATCCGTAGCGATGCGCAGCCATAAATGGACGCGTCCATCCATTTGGGCCGAGTCGTACGCTAAGTGGGTCGATGATTTTTTCTTATACTCGCTCAGAGTAGTGCAAACGAGAGTATATTGGTTGAGTATGTGAATTGTTCATTCCACTATGAACATATAGATTCAAAGCTGCCGTCAATTGAACTGTGAACGAGTATTCATTTGGCCAGTGAGTCAAGTTTGTCTATTCCATTTTGACCAAAACAACATTGGGCTTGCAATTCGTTGTAGACGCGGCCGCAGACTCGGGGCGCCACACTCACTCGTTCATTGCAGCAGCAGCAACAGCAGCGGCTGCTTTGATGGTGATTCATTCGGCGTAACTGTCAGATACATGAGTTCATTAGTGTAGACACTGAATGTCAACTGCAAGGAAATTGTCAACACACACACACTGCACACACACACACACACACACATATAGATATGTATTTTTAGCGATCGCTCACGTTTAATAGTTAACAGTTAAATGCTAAAAAAAAAATCAACAATTCAGATTCATATTCTGTGGAGCTGCAGTTGGCGAAGGTTCCAGCGAATGGCATATTACTAAGCGACAAATTAGCCTTGAAGCTGCTCAGTAACGTATATACTTATATATATATATATATTCTTTATTCACTTTACTGTAGAAGTTGGCTTCATGCCAATTGTAAAACTTAGTTTCGCCCATTTGAGCACAGTGAAAGTTGCCTTGGCAAAGAAAAAAAAAACATAAGAAAATAAATAAAAGGGAGCCGTATTGTAGATACAGATACAGATACATATACAGATACATATACAGATATAGCAAAGCAGATACAGATACATTTAGCAGCCACAAAGGCTTGTTGTTATAATTAAAAAATAAAAATTGCAAGCGTCACGAAATATAATAGCAAATAATAACAAATTGTCTTGACTGGCCAGTTGAGAGGCGGGGTGGAAGCTGTTATTTGTTGTATCTTTTGAGCAACAATTGAACCTTGAAGCTGTTTGCCTGTTGTGCGTTTTTATGGCCATGTCATGCTTGGCTACCGTTCGGGCAGCTCGATCTGCTATGCCAGCTGCACAGTAGCTCATTTCATAGGCCTGTCTGACTGCCTGCCTGCCTTTCGCGCATCTTTAAGATACACAGCAAAAGAAGAAGATGATGGAAAAAATGCCAATTGACGCTGACAAAAACACAATTAACTACACGGCGTATACGTCATGCTGTAAATTAAGCGGAAACCAAAATCGTGCAAATCACAAAAACCAACAGCAACAGCAACAGCAACAGCAACGGCAACAACAACAAAATGTTTAAATTTGCTTTCTGTTTGCAGCTGAGTTTTGCCTCTTCTTCTCTGACTGCTTGCTGTCTGTTGCAATTTGTTACAAGCGAACGTTACCAAACTGTCGACAATTTAATTGATTTATGCTTTTTCATTTTGACTCTTGGAAATTTATGACAATTGATTTCGAAAGTCTCACGCAACTCTCAACTAAAGCGCAGAGAATGTCAGCTTAACGAAGTTCATTTTATGATTAGCCATAACTTTAGCTACTGCTGGAACCGAGAAATGACAACTTTTGAAGAGATTCTTATAACAGTTGCTTTAGAGCTGCTATAAAGTGCTCGTCAAAAGTCTCTAAAGCCAGAGGTTTCCATTAGCAGCTACACCTTTCTAAAATCCAAAAGTTCTCTCACAGCATTGATTGTTAATACCTGCCTGCTCAACTCACCTGGAAAGTTCTTTCGCTTTGCTTGGGGCTAATAACTGATTAAACACAAAACAGCCACAGAAAACTTTCACATAACAATTTACAAAGCTCAACACTTTGGGTGCCGTTGTATATGATTAACACGAATTCGCTAATTATTAACTAACTGAGCTTCACTGTACTCGATTCGAGTGCTACACCTAAAAGGCATACGAAACACTGCCTAAATCCAAATGCAAATTCAAATTCAAATTTAACATTTAACATTTATGTAAATCGCATGCAACTGTTGCTTAAAAGGCAAACTCTTCTATATATATATATATATATTTGTATATGTATATGTGTAACATGTTCGCAGATCTCTATCAAGAGACTGTCAAGCGCTTTACGCGCTCCTCTCTCTCACCCACATCCGATTGGGAACGCGCCTCGTTCAAGTCTCGAACTCCAACGCTCTCCGACAATGGACGTCGCACATCTTGTAAGTCTGTTGCTCTATCAAGCACAAGCCACCTGCATGCCGTGTGCTGGATATATTTATCTGTAACTGTGCTTTGTTTACGTTTTTTGTTTCATTTTTGTTTTCGTTTCGGCTTAACCATAGACGATTATTATCTAGAGGCCACAGGTCGACGACGTAGCTCAGGTAAGCTAAAGAGCAGCTCACGAACTAATGTCTATCTCTTGTATATTATATACATATCTGAATAGATATATATATTTTATGAAAATTATAGAACGTGTTCGCTTACACACACACACACACACACACACTCCATATGTCACTTGGGTATTTGCGCAGGTGGTTTATGAATCTATGCCAGTTGCTCGCACCTTAAACGTACTTTACCACGATATCTCTGTTGATTCGGTCTATCTGCATCTATCTGTCTTGGGTGCAGAAGCAGGGCCAAAAATAAATTGTCAAATTAACACAAGCTAATGAGCCGTTAACAGTACTTAGGGCGCTCGCAGTGGGTGTTCACTGTACTGATGCGCAAGGCTAAGCTGTTGACAGCTGTTGCCTCATTAGCTCATTAGCTATGACATAATATAAATATAGTTTTATCTAGATTTATGTAACATGCTAAGCTTCAAGGTGTTCCACACATACAAAACAAATATTTGGTTACATATGTATCAATGTAAGAGATGCTAAGAGACTGATCAAGATTAGCTATATTTAAATTGACTAATTAATATTTGGTATGCTCCTAAAGTAAGAGACTGATCCAGATTAGAGATATTTAAATTAACTAATTAATATTTCGTTTCCTCTAAAAGGGTTTCAGTTCGTGTTATTATTTTTCTGATTTTGTCATTATTAATTAGCCTGTAGCTTGACTTTATATAAGATTGTTAAATATATTAGATTTCGCTCAGCTTTTATTGTATTTCCGTCAATATTCCCTTGATTCAATTAAGTGAAAATCTGCAACTTTCTTCAGCTTTCATCTCTATGATGAATTTCCAATTAGATTCTGGTTCAACTATTTGCTCAATCCTTTGCCAGGCATTGCAACCACAGATTAAATAAATAAAATAAATATTTAACAATACTTTTGTTTTGTTTACCCATAAATGTAGCGAAACGAGTGTTCGCTTAGTACGAGCCCCATAATTAGCTAATGCATATGCATATACCCGTATATTTATTTATATCTCATTTTGAGGCAACTCAAACTTGACACCTTTATGCAGGCAAGCAAACAAACACATCTTGCGTAGCACAGCGGCAAAAATTTGAAAACCTAATGATGAAAAATTTACAAAATTATCATTAAAAAGGCAAAAATAAAGAAACAAGATGTGGGCGCTGTGCTTGCAGCTTTATAATAAATGAATGAATGAAGCAGCCAAACAATAGACAAGTTATGACATAGCTCGCATGCATTTATTTATATTTATATTTGTATTACTGTTGCTTTTGTTGTTTGGGTAATTTTCCAGCAAATGAAAGCCATTTATCAAATATCAACAAGTAATTTATTAAATTAAAGCCACAATTTGAAGGCGTTGTCTTTTGCGGGTCTATGAAGTCATTTCGGTTCTAGTCTAGAGAAGATCTATTAAGTGCATTTAGATTAAAAATGTTTATATATATATATATATATATATATACATACATATAATAGCCAATATCCGTTCTAAGTCAGCTTCGCTTATGCGGGGGATCATGTTGAAGTCATTTTTTGTTGTGTTTTATATGACAGCTCAAATGATTTTCATTGGCTGCAAGCGACATATGCAAATTGCAGTTGAACAATTTGCATATGACATCATATTCCAGTCTATGTTGTATAGTATATATAAGAAAAGCCACTTATAAAGAGGTTTTTATGGCGTGTAAATTCTGACTGAAACGCGGCCCGAAACACACACAGCACAATCGAGATTGATGATCTAAATGAAATGTATATAAAAAAAAAAAATAAAATAATATGGAAAAAACAACAGTTGAAACATTTAAGATTTATATGATAATTATAATTGATAAATGAATTATAAAAAATAAAAATAAATTTAAAGTGTTCTCTGAAAGTAAGATTACATGAATATATTATCATTGTTGTTGTTTTCTTAACGATTAATATAAATATAACAGATTGATGATATAAATTAAATGAAATATATTAAATTTGTTAAGAAAACGACAGAGTATAATATAAAATCAAATAACTAAGTGTGATCAATTATAAATATTATTAGCTTTTTTTACTTATCCAATATATATAATATATATAGTTACTCTTACTCTTCGAACACATCTCGCATAGCATATGCTATATGATGTTGTCGTCTCACGCATATAAAATAATTCACAGAGTCTCAATAAGAATATAAAGAGCCAAATCATTTTCGAATTGATGACCATCTATATGGTATATATAATAAATATATATATATATGTAGTATAACACACGATTCTCATCTATTCACAGACCACAACAGCACCGTGCTGACAGCCAACACAGAGCAGTTTATAATTGGTCAGCGTGTGTGGGTGGGCGGCCTGCGCCCCGGCCAGATAGCCTACATAGGCGAGACACACTTTGCGCCCGGCGACTGGGCAGGCATTGTGCTCGATGAACCAAACGGTAAGTCGATTGACAGTTGGCTGGCACTCGCTATGAAGGCTCGTTTGTATATATGATGGCTATTTGCTTGCAGGCAAAAATGATGGCTGTGTCTCGGGCAAGCGTTACTTCCAGTGCGAGCCAAAGCGCGGCATCTTCTCGCGCCTCACACGTCTCACCACATATCCGTTGTCGGGTGCCGTGACGCCCACTTCACCGCTATCGAAGCTATCGCCGGATCGTTCGCGCACAGTTTCGCCAACCGCCAGTCTGCGTAGCTCCATGCTGCGCAGTCCAGGCACGGGCAGTAAGTAAAGACAACTGCGTGGCACGAAGAGATCTCTATAACGATCTACTACGATCCTTTCCAGAGAATGGCCTGGCAGTGGGCGATCGTGTGATTGTGTCATCGGGCTTTGGCAGTCGACCGGGCATCTTGCGCTATCTGGGCGAGACACAATTTGCGCCTGGCAATTGGTGCGGCGTCGAGCTGGACGAAGGCAGCGGCAAAAACGACGGCGCTGTCGATGGCATAAGGTAAAGATCCCACCTGAACAGAGAAATTTTACTTTATTATACTTTAAACTAATATCCATTCCTTAATTTTTAGATATTTTGAATGCAAACCGAAGTTTGGTGTCTTTGTGCCGATTGCCAAGGTCTCGCTATCGCCATCGTCAAAGAAGACGCGTCTATCGCGCACCGGCTCGCGCGAATCTCTCACCTCGATTGGCACCATGAACAGCATAGCCACGACAAATACGTCGCGAATACGCATGAATGCACAGGTATAAGACGGCCTTGCAACTGCAACAGCAGCAACATGACGCATGCCACATGCCACATGCCACATGCCACATACAGTTTTAGTTTACCCTTTTGCCACAGTTACCTGCCACAGTTATGCTGTTATCTTTATATATTTATATCTAATACTGTTAATGTTAACTGTTAACGTTTTTACTAACGCGTTTTCAAATTCTAATTCTTAATCCCCTCCTCATGCAGCGCAAGTCGAGCACGCCCATTCGGTCAAATGTAACGACGCCAAAAAATCAATTTTCCATGCAGGTATGCAAAAACATAAAGCCTCTATATGTGCGCGCTGTTAGTTAACATGCGCGCCTACTGTACCCGCTGTAAAAGTCGCTTGAGCGTGTCTCTCTGTGTGTCTATTGACTAATTACTTATGCTAACTTAGCTGCTAAGCGTGCCACTAACTCAAAAAAACTCAATCTAACCTGGCCAACTAAAAGCAACACTGCTCTCTGTACAAAACAATATTTATAAAATATAAACAACTTTATACATGCACCCCTTTATTTTGGCTTATCTTATTATACTATATGTATCCTATGTGTTTGCTGTGTTACCTTTTGATTTTTATTATTTTCTACTCGTACACCTGTTGCATAATAAAAAAAATAGTGTTCGATACAAATTTCTATTTTAAGTGCACGCTTCACCGTGTGTGATACTCCACGTATGTATGTATATATATTTATACATATATATATATATATATAAATATTCCCTTCCCATTGTTATTTCTCGTTTTGATATGTTACGCATGCGCACAAAAATTTGTCTTCCTATTTTTTATTATTTATTCGTTTGGGTTGTCAATGGCCTCCAGTTTTACGTTTGCTTGCGATAAAACTGCAAGACTATAAAATTTAATTTAAATTACAAAATAGATAGATTATAAAATTTTAGCTACAATTTTATTAACATATTTATCGAAACTTTTTAATATTTCTTTATAAATATATTTTACATTTTAATTTTTTCATAAATATTGTTCTTATTTTTTTTTATATATCTTCATACAGAATAATTATATATAAAAAAAATAATAATTTCTTATTTATTTTATTAGCTAATTATTAAACATTTTTTAGCTAAATATTTCTTGAACTGCTGAAAATTTTAAAATTCTAAACTTAAATATATTATTTCATTAAATTATTTTAACTTGAACAACACATTAATAATTTAAGTTAATAATTTTACATAGACTTGCAGTTTTATACGACAACCTGTATGTGTATATCTAGTATATAGTTACACACACACACACACACACATATATATTTAAACATGTATAGAATATTTTTGTGCAATTTTCGATTTGCTTTTTACTTATGTTTACACACACATTCTATTTCCCCTCACACATACATATACACTTTTGTACACACTATTATATTATCTACTTGTTACTCATGCGCTTATTATGCAACACACATATACATATACACACACACTCACACACATACATTCTCTTTCCCTCTCTCTCTCTCTTTCTTTTTGTGTCTCCGTGTGATTTGCAGGATCTGCTGCGCGAGAAGCAACAGCATGTGGAACAGCTGATGGTGGAACGTGATCTGGACCGGGAGGATGCACAGAATCAGGCGCTGCATCTGCAAAAGAACATCAATGAGGTAATTATCTTCACCGATACAATGTATATGCCGCTGCCCTATGCGGATCGCAGTCGGCCATTTCGGTTGCGGCCAACGAGCCACAGCAGCAGTCGCATCACAATAAGTCCAACAGCAACAACAACAACAACAACAGCCAGACAACCGCTACAACAACAGCAACAGCAACAATTACAGCAGCAGCAACAGCAACAAAAATCGCGTTCCGATAAACCAAAGAAAGTTTGGTTTTGCGATAAAAAGAAACTATTTCCAGTTGGCTAAAGTCCGCCAAAAGAAAGGCATTCGATGTTTATGCAGCTCAGCTTTGTGTTTGTTTACTTTACTTTTTTTTTTTTTTTTTTTGAATTACTATAGCTGCAATTCAGAAAAAAAAGAAGAAGAAGAAATTAAGAGTATATTCACCTATACACAGACACACACACACACTGGCTCACACTCACATATTCACTTGTGCTGAAATGTTTAAGCATTTGTTTTTCTTCACTTGGTTGGTTTTCTTTTCTTTGTGTTAATCATATTTCCATTGTCCTTTCTTGTTTTTATTCACACTTATTTTTTGTTGCTCTCTTCTCTCGTGTTCTCTTGTTGTTTGTCAATTTTTACACACACTTAATTTGCGCACGTTAACTATTTCGTTCGATTAAAATTTTCTCATTCTCATTTTCCACACACACTGAAAAAAGTACAAAAATTAAGTTGGGCTTGAAATTTTCCACATTGTTTTTTACTCGGCCAAGGTTCATGGGAGTTCATCACCTTAACAAGGCGCTAACGAGCATAACAATTTCAATTCTATTAACATTTTCGGCAAATTGCCCTGGTGTTAATAAACTCTCATAGCTTGTAGGCTACTCAGACTTGAGCTTTATTTAAATTCAAAATTGGTTTAGGAATTTTGTATATTTCTATGCCAGAGTAAAATAATCAATTGCTTGAAGTAGAGTTTAAAATTTGTTATCAGTATTTCCGTTAGCTAAAAACACATAATTTGCCATATCAGAAATAACACAAGTATTATCAGCTAATCACATTCATGGTGTGAGTTTAACAGTATCACATGTGAAAATTTAGTTTAATTGAAAGAAAGAAAAAAGCTTTATTAATCACTTAGGCAGTACGAATTGTGTTCAAAAAGTAAGACGATCAACAGTTAATGAAATCAAATCACAATATAATTCAACTGTAAACTTATCTAGTTCTTTTGCGTAATTTCAACTCTAATTTACTTTGACTGAAATATGATAAGTTTCCTCTCTTTTTAAACACAAATCGTGTACAATCAAAATTGCTCAAGGAAGATTTGGAAAATATTTAAAAAATATATATTTAAAAAAATTTCAAATAAAATGTACAGTTCGGAATATTCTCCATTCCAAATATTATAAATACTATAGAATAAAATATATAGAATATATTCTTTAAGTATTTTTAATATTTAGTTAATGTCTAATGTCTAAAATATTTTCAAAATATTTAAAGTTTTTTTTTTCAAATTTCAATGTATTTTTCAAATATTTTTCAAATTTTCAAAATGTATTTCATATGTACAACATATTTATTAACTTATACTCGTAATTTAAAGACATACGATTTCTTTCACATTTTTACACTTGCAGAAATATTTAAAAAAAAAATAAAAAATTACCATACATATATACTCGTATTCCTCAACCTAGTATACATTATCACACTTGCTCGGCATATATTTTTTGAAAGTGTTTAGTTTCATAACGAATAGTAGTAAATAGTTGTTTGAAAGGCTCTTCAATTAACACATAATTTGGAACATTACTCAATTTATTATACATTTCTACACAAATATTTGCAATTAAATTTAGCACTATTTGTACGCATTGCTCAGACAGCCTGGCTGGGATCTTATTATCTTTTTTGGGGTCTCTCTTTCGTCTTGTTATATGCTTTGATTTGCAAGTGTTTATCTGTTTGTTTTTATTATGTTTACTTGAATAAAATTGAAGTTACGTTTTTATATATATATTCTCTATCCTCATCACACATGCTATATATTTTGGTATAAATGTCGTGCGCACTTTGAGTTGTATTTTAGAAATTGGCAAAAACAAAAAACATTTCATCAACCAATCCAAGCAACCAACCACAGTTCTAATACCTTGTTGCTCTTTTTAACGCAAAACCAAAACCAAAAAACAAAAACGAAATATCAAAATTCTCAATTGTTCAACGACTTTTATGCACCACTGTTCAATTTTTATAGCAACTGCTGATCGAGGCGGAGCGCTGGAGGCGTCTGATAGCTCGACATAGCATTCGACTGGCCGATCTGAGGCGCGAGTTCCGTGGCTGGTCGGGCAAGCACGAGAGGCACTGTATACTGCACAGTGTCCTGACACCATTGCGCATCAAGTGAAATCAATGCGGATTCAATTGAAGTTGATTTAGGAGCAAGTCTGCACAGCGTTTTATGCTGCAAGAACCAAAAAATATTTACGATATCTTCTATCACAAAGATGAAAAACAAAAACAAAAACATGAGCCACAAAGCCCAATTGAATTTCATATTCTTAATGGTTTCTACATATATATATTACTGAAGATAAAAGATATGCATATATAATACATATATATATACTTGAAAAATGGAAATTGGAAAAACCTGTATAAAATGGATTTTATGAAAGCGAATTTTCTTGCTGTTTGTCTAGTTGTACGATCTACGATATAAACATACTTTCGAGATAAAAATTAAAATACATTACGATATAAAATATACGATATACAAATATTATTGCAAAGCATTTTGCTTAAAAACTTGTTTTATTTTATTTATGGAATTTTGTGTCTAATTCGCTTTTTTTTTTGTTATTTGTTACCCGATCTCCTCCCCTGTCGCAGCTTAAGTTACGGATTTTGCAATTGGAGTCCCAATTGAGCGACGAACGTAAGAAATCGGAGGAATTGCAATTTACCATAGATGAAGCACAATTCTGTGGTGATGAAATGAATGTAAGAGCTTTACGAGCATTGTCTTAGGGATGTGCATTAATTGATAAGCGAAAATAGATTTTTGTCGTGGGAAAAGTTTAAAGTATGACAAGCGCCAAGGGACATAGCTTTAGAAATGAGAATCGAATAGTAAGGCTTATAAGTGCCGTAATCGATTTGACTATGTAGATCATTTGGAAATGCGTCGCTCGGCAAGCTTGTAGGTACTTAGTCTCCAAGTCAATTATTATTATAATAGCTCTTAAGAGCTACCTAGACAATAGAATAAAGCAGTTGATAAGTCTTTGAGTATATCGATCATAGTATAGTATATGCATTGATGGCTTTCTTGTAGAGTCTAATGAAAACTATTTTTTTATTTAGTTAGAAATCTGTACATTTTTCCTTTCTTATTTTAAAGCACAGCTTTTTATGGAAGCACCCGTCCCTGTCCCCTAAAAGCTATGACTACACGCAGCAAAGACAAATTTGTTAAGCTTTCGCTTGCGCTCTAAGCAGCTAGATAATCAAAAAACAATAACAAAACATTATCTATAAGCTTTCGCTTTTTAAAATTTGAGCATATGTTGTTCATTGAGCTGCAAAAAAAAAATACTACAACAACAAAGTCAATTCGATCAATCATATAAAGATGCCGATAAAAGTAAAACGACATGTCTTGAAAAAGAATTACAATTTAATTCATTCGGATTTATTGGCGCTTATTTAGCTCATTCCCTCTATATACATTTTTTTATTTGTTAACTATATTATATGGTTTGGAAAGGAAAATTAAATAAACTTTCGAATAGACGCATATACATAAATGTAATTAGGAAAGTTTAATTGATTACATATATTTAATAATATTAATACAGCATAAATTGAATTCATTTTTAAAATATTATACAAATATATAAAATGTATGTATTAAAAGTATTGCAAAAATTGTAAAAAATATTATAGATAAAGTAATTTAACATAATATCAGCAATGCATTTTATAAAGTTTGCATATACAAATTTATTTTTTTTTTTTATTGATTGCTTTAAAGTCAGTTAATGCACATCTTCTACAGTTAGCGCCATAAATATTTGTCCAATTTACTAATTCGATTTTCCCCCGTCGCAGGCTCAATCTCAGGTATATAAAGAAAAGATACAAGATTTGGAAAAGAAAATTACGAAGCTAGTCTCAGGTATACGAAATTGATTGCAAAATGTCTTCTTATCTCCTCTGTTAAACACCTTTTGCTATGCCTGTCCACAGCCACGCCCAGCTTACAGAGCATTCCGCCTGTGGAGGAGAGCGTCGCCTTGGCCAATGCCCAGTCGCAAATTGCGGAGCTGCAGGAGAAGTTAAGCCAGCAGGAGAAACTGAGCGAGGCGCGTCACAGCGAGTCCCTGGAGGAGCAGCAACGTTTGCTGGAGAACGTCAACTATCTGCAAAGACAGAACGAAACTCTGCAAACGGAACTAATGGCCAAGGATGAGAGCCTTGAGAAGTTCTCATTGTCCGAGGTCGGAATCGAGAATCTGCGCCGCGAATTGACGCTGCTCAAAGAAGAGAACGAGAAGCAGGCGCAGCAGACCAAAGAGGTCTTTGAGCAGCAGCTGGCTGAGAAGACGGAGCAAGTGAGGCAGCTAAGCAAGGAGCTGCAAGATATCAAGAATTCATCCGACACGCTGGAGAGCCAGAGGGCGCACGTCACGGATGAGTGCGAGATTCTGCAAACAGAGATTCGCATGAGAGACGAGCAAATCAAGGAGCTAAACCAGCAGCTGGATGAAATCAGTACACAGCTGAATGTGCAAAAGGCGGACAGTAGTGCGCTGGATGAGCTACTGACCGTGCAGCAGACGCAAAATGTAGACAGCAAGACGCTGCTGGAAGAGTTGCAAGCGGCGAATGCAGCCTTGGCCAAAGAAAAGCTGGAACTGCAGCAGCAACTGAGCGCGTTGCAAGAGCAGCTGCGGGCGAGCGGCGATAGCAACGCGATGATACAGGCTCAGCAGTTGGAAAATGTCCAGCTGAAGGAAGCGAAGACAGTGCTGGAGCAGCAGCTGCAAAAGGAAGCGGAACTAGCGCAGGCCAACAAGGCAGAGGCAGCGGAGAAAGACGTGAAGCTGAAGCAACTGCAGCAGCAGTTAGAGGGTCAAACAAAGCTCCATGCGCAGCTGGTCGAGAGCCTAGAGCAGCTCCAGCGCGAAAGAGCTGCAGAGCAAAGTCAAGTGAGTGAGAGAGCTGCAGATGTAGAGGCCACACTGAATGCCAAGCAAAGCCAATTGGAGCTACTGCAGCAGCAGCTGCTGGAGCAAAATCAGATCAATGCAGAGCTGGTCGAAAGTCAAGAGCAGCTGCAGCAAAAGCACGCTGCAGAACTGAGTCAAAGCACTGCCAAGGCAACCGACTTGGAAGCCACGTTGAAAGCCACGCAAGCTCAACTGGAGCAGCTGCAGCTGGAGGCGACAAAGAGCGGAGAGCAGGGTGCTCAGCAACTGATTAAGCTGCAGGCAGAGCTTGCGCAGCTGCAGTCCAAGGAGAGTGAAACTCAAGCCGCCTTAAGTGCTCGTCAAGCGGAGCTGGAGACGGCGAAGCAGCAGGAGCAGACACTGCTGGCAGCACTAGCCAATAAGAAGGAGGAACTTATTGCAGTCCAGATGCAGAGTATCCAGACGGAATCGCAGCTGAAGGCCAGCGCTGAGCTGGAAATAGGCGACATCAAGCGACAAAATGCCGCATTGCTAGCTAAGTGTGAGAGCCAGCAGCAGCAGCAGGAGAAGGTGCAGTCGGAGCTGCTGGAGGCACGTTCGAGCGTCACGCAGTTGCAAGAGACTTTGAAGCAGCTCAATGGAGAGCTGCAAGGCAAGCAGCAGAGCTACGCAGCCCTAGAGAGCGCGAGCAGCACGCAGCGCTTGGAGCTGGCTAGCGACAACGAGCTGCTGCAGCAGACGAACGCGAGGCTGGAGCGAGAGATGAAAGAGCTACAGCAGAGTCTGGAGAAGATCAAGTCGGAGTCGGAGCACAGGCAGGCGCAGCTGGTGGAGCATGAGCAGCTAGTCATACAGAAGGATCTAGCTCTGGGCGATGCCGGCAGGCAGCGAGAGCAGCTGGAGGCGCGTTGCCAGTCGCTGCTGCAGCAGCAGGAAACTTTGCAGCAGCAATTGAACAATTTGCAAAGCAGCACGACGGACTCCAATGCGGAAGCATTGAAGCTCTCGCAGCAGCTGCTGGAGCAACAGCAAACCAACGAGCAGCTGAGCACGAAGAGCAGCGAGGAGCGAGGAGCACTCGAGCGCCAATTGCAGGCGAGCCAGCAGCGCCTCGATGCGCTCTGTGGACAGGTGGAGCTGCTCACAAAGGAGCTTGCTAGCAGCACCGAGCACACGGGCGAGCTGCAGAGCAAGCTGAAGGCCGAAGAGGAGCTGGCTGCCAAGCAGGCCCTGGAGCTAAGCGATGGCCAGCGCAAGCTGGAAGCAGCTACAGGCAAGTGTGAGCAGCTGGAGCAGCAGCAGGAGAAGCTACAGCAGGATCTGAGCAACGAGCGGGCAGAAAGTAGCGAACTGAACTCCAAGCTGAACAAGCTCGCGGAACAGCTGACTGAGGCACAAAAGCAACTCAGTTTGGAAAGGGATGCGAGCAATGAGAAATGCTTGCAGCTGGAACGGGAGCTCCAGGTGAGTCGGGCAAACATAAGCGAGTCCCAGAGCAACGAGGCAGCAGCCAGAGAACAGCTCAGAGCTGAGCTAGAGCAGCGAGAGCAGCAATTGAAGCTTCTACAGGAGCAGCTGAGCGAAACACAAGCAGCCAACGAAGTGGCTCTTAAGGAGCTGCAAGAGCGATTGGAAATAACCAACACTGAGCTGAAGCATAAAGAACAGCTGGCCAGCGAGGATGCTCAAAAGATAGCGGACCTAAAGACCCTGGTCGAGGCCATACAGGTGGCCAATGCGAATATATCGGCGACCAATGCAGAACTCTCCACTGTACTGGAAGTGCTCCAAGCGGAGAAGAGCGAGACGGCGCACATATTTGAGCTCTTTGAGATGGAGGCGGACATGAATGCAGAGCGGCTGATCGAGAAATTGCAAAGCATGAAGCAAGAGCTGCACGACACGCATAGCCAGCTGGAGAACCAGCTGAGCAGCAATAAGCAACTGGAAGCCAAGCTACAAGATCTGCAGAAGAGCGAAGAGTGCTTGCAGAGCACAGCCATTGAAGCTGCTGAGGAACTGCGTCAGCGACAGCAGGCCTATGGGGAGCTAGAGGAGGCACTGAAGCAGAGCCAGGCCAAGCAAGCCGAGACGCAGCAGCAGCTGGAAGCCAGTCAAAGAGAATTCAAGACACTCCAAGAGCAACTGCAGCAACTTCAACAAAGTGAGAAGCAACTTCAAGCGGAACTAGCCAAAAACTACGAGCAACTGCAGAAAATGCAGGAGATCAGCGCAGAGCAGCAGCAGGTGCTGCTGCAGAAGCAACAGTTGCTGGAGAAAGGCAACGAACTGGACGCCCAACTGTCGGAATACCAGAAAGTAATCGATGAAATGGATGAGGCCTCAAGGGAGAAGTCTGCGAAGCTGCAGCAGCTGGAGAGTCGCATCAAGGAGCTGGAACTGGCCCTGCATCAAGCCAAGGAATCAGAGCAGCTGACGCAGCTGGAGTGTCAGCAGCTGACGCGGAAGTTGCACTCACTCGAGCTCGAGGAGGCACGGGAAATCATGGCACTACGCGCCCAAGCCAATGGATCAAGCAATGCAGCTGGCTCAGGCGACGATTCTGAGGTAAGGTCTTGTTATATATCCTAATTGTTTTAGTCTCACAATTTCACTACTAATAACCTCTGCAGCTCGATACGGAAACCAGCCTGGCCAAGATCAACTTCCTGAACTCAATCATAGCGGATATGCAGCAGAAGAACGATGCTCTAAAGGCCAAAGTGCAAACGCTGGAAACTCTGCCGATAGACTTTACCAAGTAAGATGGATTAGATAGATAGATGATGACTGTCTTTTAAAATGATTCTCTCCTTGCAGACCCCACGCCTTTGAGATGTTGAGCAAACGAAAGCCAGCTCCACGTTTGTTCTGTGATATCTGTGATGAGTTCGATAAGCACGAAACGGAGGACTGCCCGCTCCAAGCTGGCGATGAGCGCGACTACTCACCGCCTCCTGCCGAGGCCAACAACAACGAAAAGAAGGAGCGGAAACTGCCAGCTCCACGCAAATACTGTGACTCCTGTGAAGGTAAGCGATCTGCAGCTTGATATGGATATATATATGATCACATACATTCCACTTTCCGCTTTCAGTTTTTGGACATGATACGAGCGAGTGCGCCGACGATGAGACCTATTAGAACACTAAGCTAGTCTAAGTTAATTTTGTTGGTTGTTGAAACACACATGCAAACATATTTTTATAATCTTGTAATCCGGGAACCTTGAAGCTGATCAATCTATTTACAACATATTTTACATCTTTGGAATATGTTTTAATATTTTGCATGAAAAATTCTATATTTAAATTGTATTGTGCTTACGTGTTTTTTGTATAGGCAATTTGATATTTTGAATTTGTTTTTAATTCTTATTTATTTATACAAATAGTGAAAATATACTTCTATTGTTTCGCAAGTGTTTTGTAAAATTAATAAATGAGTAAACTACAACTAATCGCCACCTTCCTTCTTCTCCTTGATGGCATCCTGCAATAAGCAATAAACATTTACTTAATAATTTAATAAAGCAGAATACAAGGTAAGTCTGAACACGTTTTGGTTGAGCAGTATATAAATATCAATACAATTAACAATATACTATACTATATATTTAATTACATTTATTTAATTTTAGTTTTAAAATTATTCAAATAATTGTATTCAATACAATTTGTTTGTTTCTTTTCAAATGCTATTTCCCATCACATTAAAATTTAAATCTATTTTTGTTTTATTATATATCTTTTATCCCTGATACGTTAAAACCAACACGTGTTCAGACCATTCTCGCATACTCACTTTGAATCGCTCCTCGAAGAGCGACAACTCCGCAAGCAGATCCGTTATGGCATTCATGAATGCCTCCTGCGGTGAATAATCCGCTGTCGTCTGTATCCGGATGACGAATTTGTGCTCTAGCGGATGGGGCACCTTATAGCCGGCGAAGAGCACATTCGGATCCTTCAACAGTTGGCTGTTGAGCACAATTAATTATAACTGTATATATATATTGATATATTGACATACTTGCGAATCATGTTGCCTAGCGTATGATCTTCCTTGTTTATGGTAAAGATTGCGGCATTTGTCACCTTCGTATCCAATTCCTTGATAATTCTACCAAAATATCGTCAAATGTGATTCGCAATACCGTTTCAAACAAGTTACTTACTTTTTCTCGCCTTCGTAGAGCAGAAACGATTCAAAAGTGGGAGGAGCATTCATTTTGTAAGTTTATTTACAAAAAAATACGAGCAAGTAAACGAATTGTTTATGAATACAAAAGCAGTCGAACGCAAGAAAATAAAATGCGCGAGTGCTGTAAAAAATGCGAAATACTGCCACACTGAACTGCACCGCAACTATCGATAATTCATCGTACTGTCGACGATTATTAATTTTGTATAGTGTTGTATAAATGCATTTCATGAGCAATCATTACAAGTTCATAGATGTCACAATGTTAGCACAGAAGCTATATTTTATATCGTAAATTATGTGCAACAATTGTATACATTATTAAAATTATTATATTTGTGTAGTGTCCATAATAAACCTATAATCTAAACGCAACTGCAACACTTTGTGCGAACAAAGTTCGGCAAAGTCACTCAAATGAACCACAGCTGATGAAGTTCTTAGTTTCGATAAGTTCGCAGTTTTTTTTTTGCGCCAAACAAGAGCGTTTTCATATATTGTCCATAAAGACAATTAATAAATTTGGCTGTATATTGCTTCTGTAAAAATGAGCGAATTAAACAGCGCTTCAGCAAACGCTGCTGACGTAGATGAATCGAATCCACTTGAGCAGTCGACCATTACAATGCTAGATGTACTCGAGGAAGAGAAAGAATTGGAAGAGGAATACGCAGCAGTGCTTGGCGGCTCCGATGAAAAGGAGTGCACATATGCCAAAGGCGCCATACAGCGCCAGGCACTCTACTCTTGCCTCACTTGTTGTCCGGAGGCACTCGAAGATCCAAAGAAAAGCGCTGGCGTATGCCTCGCCTGCTCCTATAAATGCCATGAGAACCATGAGCTCATCGAACTCTACACCCGACGGAACTTCCGTTGCGATTGTCCAACCCTGGAGAAACGCTGTTCTCTGAATCCTCAGCTGGAGACAGTGCAGCCGAAAAATACAAACAATCTGTATAATCAGAATTTCCAAGGTGTGTACTGTAAGTGCAAGCGACCCTATCCCGACCCGGAGCGGACCACCGAGGAGACAATGCTGCAGTGCGTCATCTGCGAGGACTGGTTCCATCTGCAGCACATGCAGGCGCCAGCAGGCTCGGAGAAATTGTCAAACGCCTGCAGTGAAATGATCTGCGACTGCTGCATGGAGCGTCACGAGTTTCTACGAGACTACAGCGGGTTGGCCTTGCAGCCACCATCTGTATCCAAGGAGTCCGCAACGGAGGTCAACGTGGTGGACAGCCAACCGACCAAGAGTGAGCAACAGTCTGAACAGCCGGAGCAACCGGCCGAGAAACGCATCAAGCTAAGCGACGACGCATGCCGACGTCCTAAAGCCCCAAAGGAACACAAGGGTAAGTCGCCTTTAAGGTCACTTGTAGTAGTAAGTACTTCGTACAGTCTCTGCCAGCAACTGAAAAATATATTAACACACTTCAATACATAAAGAGCAAATCAAAGTTTTTGCGCCCATCGCCCAGGTAGACAAAGCCGTGCTTGCGAGAGTTCAGCTTGTGGAAGAAGGTCATGCCCAGCCACACGCAGGACTTGATGATGGCGATGCGCTCGTTGCGCTGCATGTTCAAAGTGAAGGCCTGGCCCAGTGGAATGACGCCACAGATGGTGTCCAGGAAGTCGATGGCATAGTTGTAGTCGCTGCGCTTCGACAAGTTTGTCTTCAGATCATTACGCGGCAGTCGATACAGCTGGTAGTAGGACAGATTTTCGATTTGCAAATCGTTTAGGCCGCGAAACATTTGATTGGGTATGACGCGGCCGTCGACCATCTTGTAGAGGGCACCACGTGGGCAAATGGCGCTCTCCTCGCTTATGATAAATACTATGGCAGCCAGACGCTCCTCCTCCTTTAGCTTGATCACCTCCGGGTTGTTGATGCTGATCACCTGATTGGCCACTATATTAAATATTGGATCCTAAAGCGGTTGAAATTAGGGATGAGTTATCGTAGAGGATCGATCGGCATACCAGCTTAACATAGGTCTGCAAACTCGGATCGCCAATGAAGGGATCGGGAGCCAGAACCGTAGCTTGAAAGATCTTTGGGCTCTGCACAAAGGGCAGCAGTTGCCATTGGTACAGATCGACGCTGTAGAAGTACTTGCGATCCTTTAGGCAGTCCGTTGTGTAGCCAAAGGCGATATAGTAGTCGTTCTTGATGGCCGTGATGCGTCCCCAGAAGTACATGCCCGAGAAGCGATTGTCCTGCATCAGTACGATCAGCGAGTTCTCAATGAGAATACGTTGCTCCGGCGAGAGTTTCCTTCCGCAATACATCAGGCACTCCAGCCCCTCCGAAAAGTACTCCACATTCATGCTGAGCGACTCAATTTATTACTTTAAATATAATAGTTGTATATAGAAATGTTTTATGGAGAGTTGTGGCCCCGTTGCCTGACCTAAGGTCTAAACTCATACTAAAGTAATGACTGCTTTGCTTGAACAGGCGCCGCCTTCTGGGACAACGACTGGCGTAAGTCTCTGTGCCGCTGCGGCAAGTGCTTGGAGATGTACAAGGAGCAGTCTGTGGAGTTTCTGCTGGATGCCGAGGACTCCGTTGAGGACTACGAGAAGCGCGGCATGAAGCGGATCGAAGAGAACTCGAGCTACGAGCAGGGCATCCGTGCGCTGGCCTCCATCGATCGCACTAAGCAGATCGATGTGATCACCGAGTACAATCGCATGGGCGACAAGCTGAAGGAGTTCCTCCAATCCTTTGCAGCCAACAAAAAGGTGGTCACTGAGGACGACATCAAGCGTTTCTTTGCCGGCATGCGCAGCGAGAAGACCACTAACGTCAGCCAGCCCTATTTCTGTCGCTGAGCAAATTACCCACAAAGTATTCTAGTTATATATACATACATTCCCCAATGATTGTACACGCTTGGAATTTATTGTACTATCTTAAATTTATGGTCTTTCATTTGTATTATTATTATTATTATATTAGTGTGGTAAAGCAACAATTCGAATATAAAGTGAGATTCGCATAACAAACTATGTGCGTGGTAACTATCTATGGAATTAGCCAAATATCTATATACAACTGTTTACATATCTCTCTCCCTCTCTCATATATATGTTAGACATTATACGCATTATCGTTTTGGTTCTGGTTGTTGGCCTGACTGGCCATCTCCAGATTGCAAAGTGTTGCCTGCAGATCCATCATGATGTCATTGGGATCCATTTGCTCTATCGTCGTGTAGTCCATTAGTGTGCTGCTCATGATTAGATCGCTTAAGGAGGGATTCTCGTCCGGCTGCTGTTGTGGCTCTGCAGGCAGAGATGGAGGAGGAGCAGCAGGTGGTTGGACCAGCAGCTGAGGAGCCTTGACAGCCTGTGGCGCTGTCATGAAATTTGCTTGATACGCTCCTGGACTTGAGGCACCAAAGGCATTGTTGCTGCTGCCGTTGTTGTAGCCATTGTGCAGATTGGTGGGCGTTATGCTGCCGCCGTTGAACAGCGTTGTCGTGTTCCAGTTGCTGGCGTTGTTATTCACACTGATTGTGACATTCAAGTTGTCCTGCTGCTGACTGAGCAGCTGCAGCAACTGATCCTGCTGTAGCTGTTGCTGCTGCTGCTGGCCAGGAGCGAAGTTGTCGGCTGTGCTGCAGCTGGAGCTGGGCGAGGCAGGAAAGTAGCTGTAGTTGTTATACGAACTGGCTGCCGAGGGACAGCTTCGGGTGCTGTCCATCTCGTAAAGCAGCTGCTCGGCCTTGATCTCCGGCACAAACGAGCCATTGGGACTGGGACTATTCCCGTTGTAGCTGCTGGAAGGGGTCATCAATTGCGCGGGCTCCGCTGCCACGCCCAGTAGCTGATTAGCGGCTGCAAAGTATTGGGAAAAGTTCATTAGCAGACTGTCAATAACAAAGCGAAAACTTTTCTCTTACAACTGAGTTAATGAGCGCTATAGAAACCAAGCATTTAAATGTGGACAGCCAACACAACAACAACAACAACAATCAAAATAATTACCAAAGAAAAGAACTAAACAAAACTGTGCCAAAACTTAAAAAGGTCACGTATTAATCACAACAACAACAACGATATTGATTGAGCAACTTACACGACCAGGATCTGAATCACATGTCTCTCTCTCTCTCTCTCTCTCTTTTGTTGATGTTGACTAGCTAAACCTACATATATAAACGCTAGACGGGAGCTGGAGATAATAATACATCTTCGGCTAACCGAAGTATTTAAGGCGATTCTAAATGAATTGAAGTATATTTAATAGAACTAATAATAATATGGATACATATTCTATACGAGTCAATTTCACATTACGGACTATAAATCATGATTCATTAAGAATTGAATATTCCATTCCTCAGTTTAGAAAAGCCTTCGATATGCATTAAGAATCACTCAACGGGGTCTGTGAGTTTTTAGCAAAAACTTTTATTCAATAAATTCAATTACACACAGCTATGAATGTTGTTCGAATATTGATTCATATAGGTACGTATATATGTATTTTGCCAACAACAAATAAGCAGATTACCTGCTCAGGTATATCTGGTTACTACAAATTTCAAAAACGTTTTTGGTCCACGAAGGGTTATATCTGGGTCTGCTCTAACGAAGGCGACTAGCATATGAATATTGATATTATGTAAATATGTATTCAAATGTGAAAGGTCAACGGAGTGTGTGTGTGTGTGTGTGTATGCTCATGTGTGTGTGTAGGAACTTTGTTGCTGCTAGAAAATTCAAGACGCTTAAATGTATGCTATGTTTTTCTTAGTACCGCATATGTGTGTGTGTGTGAGTGTTTGTGGGGAGGAACTTATCTTCAGACGCTGAAATGTATGCTATGCTTTTTTAAAAACTCTTTTAAAGAGCCTTTGTTGTATGCTTTTAATGTGCGTGAAACCCAACACCGCATTTGATCAACTGCTGACTTACTTAACATTTTTGATTGTTTCTGATTCTGACTCTGGTGCATCATGCCGGATAGCTTGCGCTTAACTCTTTCAGTGGCTTTACGCGCCTCGAGGCGGCACTTGTCGGCCAAAGCATCTACAAAGACAATTGGGGGGAGGGTCAAGATTAACTGTGTTTTAAGTACTGTGTGTGTGTGTCTGTGGGTGTGTGTAGACTAGAGGTACACGTATATAATACTGAAAGAAAAGACGACTAGAAAAAAATTGAAGATTAAGTTGCAAAGAGAATTATTCACTGTAGCCCATTGGCCTCGGCTAGACGACGCGCAATCTCATCGGCGTCTAGGAAATCCGAAACTTCAGCCTCGCCGCCGCCCTCCTCCCGCTCCGGCTCTGGCGATTTGCTGGTATACAAAGCAAAGTGCTCCGCTCCCGACAGATCGACGCTGGGATCGAGAACCACGCCGTAGGCGCCCTCGCACAAGTTCTTAATGCTCTGGCGATCAGCGATGGCCACCAGCTCCATATTGCCGTCGCTGATGGGTATATCAGCCAGCTGCAGTGTGCTCAGCGTCTTGCGATCGAGCGGACGCCCATAGGTCAATGTGCTGGCATTCGAGTAACTCTCCGGGCGCAATAAGCTGTTCTCGCTATCGCCACCTTTCAGTGGTATGTGAATGACGTCGGCATCCAGGTGGGCGGGTCGCTTGCCCGAAACGCTGCTCGAGCTGCGACCCACTGGACGGCCACTGCGCTGCGACACGCTGTTCTGTGGACTCAAGCCGGGTGGCTGCAGGGAACGAACGGAGCTGCGATTCGGAGTGCCTAGGCCGAACTTGTTGCCAGTGGGCGTGGTAGCTCGGGATCCCGCCTCCTGCTCGTCCTCGCTTTTGCTGCTGCGACGGCGTGAGAACAAGCGCGAGAAGAAGCCTTGCCGCTTCTTTGGGGACGCTGTGGCTGAGCTGCTGGGCGTGGCAGCGGGCAGTCGCTTAGTCGGACTCTGGTCGGGAGTGTGCATTATGATAATAGGGGAAGGGGTCGTGCGCGTGGAACTCACGCTGCCGTTGCGCGAGCGAGTGAGCGAGTGGCTGACGGAGTTGGAGACACTTTGCTCGCTCACGCTCAAGTCCTGGGAGTTGCGTGGCTTGGGCGGCAGAGGAGGCAGGCGCTTCTCCGGATCGGGCGAGGGCGTGCGCGGCGGCAGTGGCAAAGGTGGCGAGGGGGGCGTGGCTGGCGTATGTGCAGCATTCACTTGAATCTTCGGCGCCGGCGGATTGGTCAGTACCACCAGCTCAGCCTCGTCCAGCTGGTTGAACGGATTCGAGACGTGATAGAGCTGCTCTTTGGCTTGGTTTTGTGGCATCTCAACCGGATGATTGTAGGCGATCTGCAGACTCGTGTAGGTCGCAGTCTCATCAAAGTTCTCGTCAATGTCCACAGAGGCCTGGGCACTGGCACTCACTAGCTCCGCCTCCACTTCGCTCACGGGCAGCTCCTTCAAGGCGGCGTTTTCTAGAGTGTCCCGCCTCGAGGCGCTGCCGTCGATCACTTGGAGCTTCTCCTCGTCATCGAGCTGGTTCGTTATGGTCGTGTTGGCAGTCAGGCTGCTCACGTTTGTAAATGCCGTCTGGGCGGTGCTGTGCGAGAGGGTGGGCGTGTCGCCATTCTCCACTGTCAGGCTGTCCGTTCTCTCGAACTCGCTGCTGCGCATCCACTCGTTGATCTTGTCCACGTTACTGAGTGGGCGCGATTGCAGCTGCGGCTGCTGCAAGATCTCCTCCATGGGCGTGGAGGTCTGCGTGCAGTCGTCGGCTAGCTGCGGCAGCAGCTGTGGCACCTCCAGCTCGATTTCCATGTCCGGCTCCTGGTCATTGTCATTGTCGATGCCGTCGGTGTACTCGGTTTGCGTGGCATCCGCCTCATTGAGCTCATTGAACTCGCCGCGCTGTCGCAGCTGCAGCTTCTTTACCGCGATCTCGAAGTCATTCAAGGTGCCCGAGCTCTGCTGCTCATCCGATGAAACCGTGTTCTCGTCCTCATTCAGATCGAGAGGCGGACACGAATACTTCGTGGCCGTCGTCTCGCTATCTAAGGAAAGTATCTGCTGGAAGACGTCCAGCTCCTGCTTGCGCTTCAGCTTTCGCTGCAGACGCGCAAAGGTTAGCATACCTGGATTCGGATAGTACTCAAAGGGCAGCGCGGCGCTCGTCGCTCGGTCCGAGGGTCGCTCCAGCTGTAGTTCCACCTGACAGGCAAATCGGTCGGTTAGCCTCTGTCGCAGTGCGACTTATTTTTATACTCGACTCACCTGCACGCTATGCTGGGTCTCTGTATTACGATATCGCGGCGTCCTGAACACTATGGCCGTCTGCTTGTAAATGTCCGTGGGCTGGAAGTCCGCGTAAGCCTCCCACACTTCAACGCCCGCCTCATTCGTCTCAAAGAAACGTATCTTGATGTCATCCTTGGAGATCTTCTCGCACAACAAGATGATCTGGTCTCCCCCACTCATCTTCGACGAGCAGCTGCACAACCGATTGATGGTCAACTCGTTGCTCTTGCCATAGATCGGCGACGAGACAACCGGGTCGAGGGGAACATTATTGTTGCCCACCTTGATGAAAGCCTGATAGCACAGGCGTAGCTCATACAGATTTATGCTGCTAATGTTGTCTTTATGATCAAATTTCGCTGCAGAAAGACAGTGAGAGAGAGAGAGAGAGAGGGGTTTTAAATTTGATATGATATGATAACAACAGTTTGCTCTCCCATTGACTGAGCCACTTACCATGATACGGATCAATATTCTTTTGCTCGCGTGCCAACAGCGATTCACGCACATCCGTTTTCTTCACACACTGGATGCCCACTTTCTGGAGTTCGAGGCGCCGCTCCTCAGGTGGTAGCTTCTTACTGTAGACACCAGATTTGCAATTGTCCACCTCCTCCTTGCTGACCAGCCAGTGGGGATGCTGGCGATAAGGCTTGTCCCGCGTTACGCAGGAGACGACCACCACAACGGGTCCGCTGTAGTCGACAATCTCGATGGTGGGAAAGGTTTTTGCGTCTGGCGTGGAATTCATGCCAGCAATTGAGCCCGCCGTCCGTCCCTCGCACTTGTAGCGAAAGCGTATGATTTTGTTCGTAGGCTCCTCGATAATTCGTATATATGGTCGTCGCTGAGCCGCTGGCGCTGCCGGCACGGACAGCGGTATGTGGGACGGCATCACCGGCAACGAGGCGGATTGTGGAAAAGTCTGCGGCATGGTCGATCCAGTTGTTTCGCGAGTGGCATTTAGGATTTCCTCTATAACGAAGAGCGAGAGATAGAGTATAAATGAATAGGGCTGCCTATAGGCAGTTTCAATGTAGCCATAATAACTATATTATATATATATAGTATATATTCAAACATTCACATATATAATTACCTACATACATACATACATTCATGCATGCATTCCTACATGAACATTCTGGCTGACATGGCCAAAACAATGTGTATCTATAAGATACATGTATCTAAGAGTTGTTATACATGTCAGCTCCATATATATTTATGAATTATGTAGATGTGCGCGGCATTAAATTGCGGCATGCCATCTATCACATCTATCACATCTATAGCCATTGTTATGCTCCTCAAAGAGGCAGCCACATTTTTGGTGGCCTGGCCGCTTTGACCGTTGCCTAGGCCAGATGTTAACGACTGACGTCAAAGACGCATTTTTTCCACACATATTTTGTTCTTTTTCCATTCATTTTCATTTTCCTTTTGTTGTTTACAACAACAACAACAACAACAACCGCAGCAGCACAACTAGTACAACTACAATTGGCTTTTAGCTGAGATTTAATGCGGCCACTAAAAATTCCAGACGCCATTGCGAGTCTAATGAAGCCCTCTGCCGATTGAGTTATTGTGGGTAAATTATTCATTAGGATGCCACAGATCCACCCACCCACTTATGCCAGAGCCACATGTTTATCCTGTGGCCATTAATTACCCATATTAATAACAGTCCTTGGCCCTGCTCACATATCAACAACAAAGTTACTTACGCAAATCGCCAAAGATTTCGTCCTCTGCCATTTGATGTTGATTGCCTGCAAATTAGAATAATGATGGATTAGCCGAGAGTTAGGGGATCGTATAGCTAAATTCTATATAAATAATATATATATATATAACAATATATATAGATATTTAGATATCTATCCCTTTTATCAGCAACTTCATTAGGATTTAGGTTTGATTGATTGATTGATTCACAACTTTTGCTGCTGGCTAAAATATATTCAAAATATCCATTTGCTGCTTACAATAATTATGTATATTATGGATACTAAAAATATATTTTAGACATCAACAAAGTACTTTTCTATGATTGATTACTGGGCGAAGTATAAATCAATAAAAAAGTTCTCGATTCTTATGTAAGTTTGAATGCCGAAATAGATATCTAAGTATGGATGTACGCTGAAATTCAAATTTAAATATTGTCCCTCTATGCGATTCTCATGCATTCAAGTAGGCTCGCCTGTGTGCATGTTTTGATTAGCACAGGCTGAGCAAAAGCAGAACAGCATAATTGATACGTATGTATGTGTGCACATATGCATGTATGAATGTTTTTATCCCATTCACATGAGTTCAAAAAGGCTCTCAAACTTCTATGCTTCGATTAGCAGTGCTCATGGTGTTGCCAGGAGCAGTGAATGTGAGCGTAGTAAAAAAAAAAGGGAAAGTCTGGATAATCTCCATGGGTAGGAAAGCAAGTAACGAGGGGGCGTAAGCCTGTACGTGTGTGGGTGTATATAAAAATGTTCATAATCATCTATGTATGTATATATGCATACGTCTGTTGTAGTAAACTTTTCTCATGTATGATAATATTTATTTTTCCATCAGTTTGCAAATGAAGTTTATTTGATAAATTTGTAAACACGCGGCTGCAGTTTATATCGTCTGTAGAAAATGTAGTTTATATATACACACATAGATCGTAAATCAAATGCAGTAGTTTATAGTAGCCGTAGTCCTTGCATCGCGTAATATATGCTAAGTGTATGCATAGCAATCGCAGTTTCCGATTATTCTGCATTTGTTTTCCGTTTTAAAGCCACATTTATTGTCTACACCGTAAAACCGGTCTATTTGTATGCAGTTATCAAGGTTATTATAATGATAAAACTGTATAATAATGCATATTTAATAGCATTTGGCAAAGTTGCCGAGGCAAAACAGGACGCTTCACACGCTCGCAGACCACACGTGCCCCGTCGACATTTCCATTTTCTGCACATAATTCAAGCTTTCAGTACAATTGCACACACAATCGAAAGTCTGACAAGTTGAAGTGTTGTCTAGAGAGAGAGGGGTGGGAGGGGTGTAGTAGGAAGCATTGCAACAACTGGAAATTGTTAACAATTGTTGTGAGTTTATTAACTTTTCAATATTGTCTACAAGACTTTCTTTGAAATAAACATAAGCGATAATATTATTTGATTTGATTTTTGTAATTGGGATCTTAATCTAAATACTCTAAATATTCTAAATAATTATTCTAAATACAATTCTTATGTAATACTAGTTATTTAAATAATACGATCTAGCACATGTAGACTATATATATAATATTGACTAAATTATTCAACTTCTTGCTCACACAGTTTGTCATGCGCCTCGGACAGGCAACTTGTCTATATGACATACACACCCATACACCCATCCACCCATCCATTCTTACAGAGTCATATGTATGTTTGTATGTCCACACGTGGGCAGGCAAAAAATTTGCATATGTTAATTCTGTTTACATTGAAAACATTGCAGCAACAATTGCTACACGAGATTTATTTTTTCATCTTACTTGCAATTCAGACCACACAGACAACGGACAGCAGACACGGAGTGTGAGTGTTTACGGCGGAGTGTTTACGTAGAGCACGTTTTACGGCTCTACATTTTCTTCTCATGCAATTTGTTGTTTTTTGTCTGTCAGCGGGACACAGCCAGCTGAGCTGTGTAATAAGCGAATGTGGGTCGACGTGGTCATCAGGAAGTTTTCAGTAAGTGACTTGACGGCCGTCCCTTTGTGCTAATAACACTGGGCAGCACAGTTAAGGAACGGGACTTGTGTTGGCCTATGACAATGTGTAACGCAAATATGTTTATTTATATATAATCAGCTTTCACGTAATAGCACACAGGCTTAAGCTGAAGGGAGAGCGGAGAGCGGAGATGTGTGAGTGAGAGAGGTAGCTGCCAATTTCCTGTCTGAGCTACGCAGCTAAGGAAAAACAGGAAAGCCACAAAATTACGGTCTATTGTTAGATCGATACGAACGCAGCTAGATTATAATAATGTTGCTTTGCATAGATAAAATTATATATCCTTCGAGGCCTAATTTGATGTCAGCTTAAATGAAAGCTCAACATTTTAAATTCCAATTAAAAATTGTCTTTTCTTTTTTTTTTTTTTTTGTTTGCGCTCTACTTTTAGCTGTTAGTCAGTGTAAATTTTTTTATTTAATTAAACGCCCAACGGAGAACGCTTTAAAATTGCGCAATTGCTGAAGCTCAGCCAGGCAGACAGAGGACAAAGGGATGGCGCCTGCGACAACTCCTAGCCAAGAGCTCGCATCCTGTGAGCGTTGACTGAGCTGCTAATACTTTAAAACAGCCCGCATAGCTCTCTCTCTCTCTCTCTCTCTATTTCTCTCTCTTTCTCGCTGCTTCTCTATCTTTATCTGGGTAAGAGAGAAACAAATTTAATTCGCATTTAGGCAAAGCATTTTTTTGGTCTTTTATACCCTGCATACACAAAGTGCCCTAAGTGTGTGTTTATGGCAGCTCAACAGCTTACAAGTTTCAATAAATTTATATTTAAGTGAGTGAAACGAATTTAATTTAATAAAACAATTTCATTCGCATTTAGCTAAGCTCCTTTTCTGGTTACCATCAAAGTTCTTTTGAATTCATACAATGTATATAAAAAGCAAAAAATACTCAAGAGGTTGCAGAAATAATCTTTTTAATATCCTGTATCTCAGAATTGACAGAGAATCTAGAATCTAATTTATTATACATATTGTGAGAGTAGCTTTCTCGACTTGTTTGGTAGGGTATTTCGGCGTCGAGCAATCATAGCTTCGCTCAGCTTAGTTGTTTTGCTTTTGGGCTTTGCTTATTGTTGGGGACCGGCGACATAAATCAGCGCCACAAATTGATGCGTAAATAAATGCAGAAGTGGAAGCACTAACCGAAAAGGATGTAAAAAACAACAAAAGAGAAAGAAAGTAAAACAAAAGCCGAATTATTAATTAAATATGATCAAAAATAGAATGAAATCAACGCCAGGCGCATTTGTCATAATCCGAGTGGAGTCTAAAGGGCGCCCGCCTGAGCTATTTACCGTCAAGTTTTGAATTACATTTGGTATATGGCTCCACGAGCTACGCCAGCCGGTGCCATATGTGATCCTATTTATTGTGAATACATAAACTCTATATATACACATGTGTGTGTATGTGAGTGTGTGTGTGTGTGTGTGAGGCAGAGTTCAGTAGCTGCGGCTGGAGCATGTCATGTGTTCAATCGATTGGAAAATCGCGTTCTGAAGCGAAAGTAAACACAGCTAAATAGAGAAAATGAAAGCAAATGGACAAATAGCGCTTGAACCTCGAGGCTGAGAACCTGGGCAATACTTCAATGGACCCGGCGCCCAAAAATGTGCCAACTCCACACGCACCACCAATTCACTCTCGGCACCACCAGCAAATGATGGCCTAATCACACCCACTCAAACACACTCACACACACACACACACGCTCACGCTGGTTGCGCTTTATAAGCTTCTACATCAAACACAGGGAGACATGACGAAGAGAACGTTGACTAGCCGAGTTGGGTATGATGTGGCATGAAGTATGCCATGAAGCACATTCCCATTTGCACCTCAAGTGCTTAAGCGAAACTTTGCCATAAGCTGGCATGTGTGTGCGTGCAAACGTGCCAGCATGTGTGTGCTGCTCTGACTATGTGTGTGTGTGTGTGTGTGTGTGTCATTTATTCTATTTTATACATATTTATTTATGTATTTATGTATATATGTATTTCAAATAAAATTCCAACACTCAAATCTGCGCGTGAAAACTTTCAAACAGCCTGTCACAAAAATATTTTCTTTTTTTTTTCTGCTGGACTTTTTTTTAAGTGCTGTCTAGATGCATATTGTATATGTGTAGGTGTGTGTGTGTGAAAATCAATAGCTGTGGGATTTTATGATATTGTTTGTGAAACTATATCGCTGACGTAGCAAGCTGATAGTTCTTTTCCAAACGGCCTTCGCAGTGTCTACGAGCTGTCGCATACAGCAAATCCATTAGGAGACAAAAATTGATTTTCAATTTATGGCAACTGTGATAAAGGAAACAGCCTTCCATTATTATCGATGTAAAGTCATGGGACACAAAGCATGCAATAGAATAAAGCCACAACAATAACCGATAAGAGCTTTGCAAACTGCATAATACTCGTTCAAGTCAGAAATGTCTAAATTTCTAAATCTGCTCTCTGAATTATTGGTTTATCTGTGGACGTGGTATTCCCCGTTCTTGTCGGAGACATAATTTCTTTGTTATTGATTGGGTAATTCCAATATACCACTTTTCACTTAGCGAACGAGTATGAGCATAAGTAATCTTTCAGCATTCATGCTATCAAATATTCGAACTGAAATTTAATGATTTTATTATCACTTTCAATTAATAGACACATGTCGAATTACTATGGCACATTAAAAATGATTTTGAAAATCAAAATCAAATATAAAATTTGTGTTTATACAGACAACTTAGATTATGTTCTGGGAAAGTCCATAAAGCAGCCAAGAACTCGCTTATCAGCTTCGATTGCTTCGATTAGACTGGGTGAGGCGGTGGGGCTGAAATGTTTGGAATAGCCCACGGCGCTTGAAAATGTTGCCAATCTATGAGTCAGCTTTGTTCAAAATACGTTTAACTGGAACAGGTGCTAAAAATAAAATCGCAAGTTCATCAAAGAATTCTGTGTAATTTTTTGTTAAATGTGAAACATGTTTAAACCTTTTCCCCGCTTGCAAAACTAATTAAAAGTCAATTAATTCAATTGTCAACACGCAAGTGGAGAGCATTTTTGCAACAGGGCAAAGTTAAATTTTTTCGATTTTTTTTTTAGGTTCAACATAAAAATTACAAAGGCAGCAAATGTGCGGTAACGTCTCTAAATGTACATCAAATACAATTAAAAGAAAATCGATTTTCATGGCAATCAAATAAAATTGTGTGCCCGTTGCGAACGCTTTACAAGTTTCAAAACCAGAGGCCAAAAGCATTTTCAATATACCAAAAAAAAAAAAAAATAAAATAAAATGGGCAAAGAGGAGACAAGCAAAAGCCAAAAATTTCGTTACGCTAGAAAAATTTCATTCTAATGGCAAGAAAACGAAGCGAATTCTCACGCGATTCACACAAGCCGCAGCATTTGATTATATTGCGATAAAAACTTTTCACAATTCAATCAATTCCATTTCAGCTAGCCCCCACTCTGCTGCGGCTGCTATATCTCGACGTACAACACGGCGTATGCGTGATGTCCGACAACTGAATCGATCGTTCGATTTGATTTTCGGCTAGAAATTGACATTTAGGCATAAATTAACAAAGTTATTCAATTTCGAAAAAGTTGAGAAAGTCTCAAATGGGGTTTGCAATAAAAATTAATATTTAATTATTTTTCTTTCTATATTCTGATGGGGAATAAAACTTGTTGAGAAAATGTTAAATAATTTTTAAAATGATTATATAATTTCAAAAACTTTTTCAAGTAGAGTATATCAATCGATGTCTATAAATTATGTTATTAATATGTGGAGCAATAATGCATTAAAGAATTTATAATTTTTATTGTTTCACTATTGTGATCGAGTGATATAGAAATTACATGCAATGTATATGAGAGCCAAGGTTATTGCATTGAATTTCTTATTATTTTCACCCCTCATATATACTCACATACCTCTCTATAACTCAAAATCTAATTTTCTATCACTTCAAATGTGGCAGAGGAATCCATAGTCGCATAGCTTTATATTTCTTCCTTGATTCGCTGCTTCACTCTGATTTTTTAGAAACATTTTTAATTGTTTATTTGTCTTGTAGCTAGTTTTCTTTTGTGCATAGCTTAATTACCTCAAGATAAACTTTTGTCTATTATTTTAGTAAAATTTTAAATGTAGAAATGTTCGTTTATGAGCATGTAGCTTGATCTGATTGTATATACGCCCGCAAAAGGTGTGAAACGTTGTGCGTGTGTTTTTATTTGTTTGCTTTCGTCAATTGCTAAAAAACAATGCAAAAGTTCACTACAAGCTAGATCTATCTGGTATACTACCGCTAGAAGGGACCCTAGCAGATAAATCGATATTCGAGTTGCTTTGACCATGACTGTCCGCCGAGCTATTTCTGTCCATAAATGTATAAACGTGTGTATAGAAGCGAGCGAGCCAGAGCCAAAGCCAAAGCCTTAAACGCTAGCAAAAGTATTCTTTTACCCGACCAGAATAAGGCGGCAAACAGAGCCCCAACAACCTCCAATTTCCAATTTCCATTGCGTGTGTTTTACTCGAATCGCTTTGATTGCAAATGAAATATTTAAACGAAATATTCCAGATGCCAGGGCAAATTTTTATAAACTTTTTTTTCTTTCACTTGTAAAAATATTTACAAACTGTTTATATAAATATTTGCGTCAGCCTTGAAATTCAATGTTTGCCGATTTGCTTTTGTATCGATCGATGTATATATGTATATAGCGGATAGGCATAGCTTATGCTGTACGTATGGCAAGTTCACCTAGGCTTCCTAGTCACATGAGATATTTATATATATTTTTATTATTATATATTTATATTTTTATATATATTTTTTATTTATTTATTTATATATATTTTTATTATTATATATTTATATTTTTATATATATTTTTTATTTATTTATTTCTGTTTTGTCCACATATTATATTTAATTGTCAATCAATTAAATTAGAAAAGTCATCGGCTTATCCCCAGGGTCTCTATATGTATTCGACTCATACGTTGGAAACATACAAAATTGTGCGCTAAAATATTATAATTACGAAAACGATGCCAATTGCCATAGAGTGCGAGAACAAAACTAAACAAAACCCCCGCCCAAAACTCATTAAATGTACAATAAAAACTTTGATAAATATAATGGCGGTTGCTTTCATGAGGTTTGAATAAATTATACTCAAGCTATTTTGATATAAGATATGCCTCTGTACAGTTTCTACACTTGGAAAAACTGAGACGCATTCTTGACTATTCGTAAATGTATTGAAGATCTTGCTCAATCTCAATCATATAGAAAATATACTATGTTCCTCGTACTTGGCAGACTAAAAAGCAGCTGGATATCCATAAAAATTAACAATGCATAAAGGCAATAAAAATATTAAATTGTTTATTGTGCACATTTATCGCGCTTTCTCAGAGTCGTGTACAGAGCACGTCATGTTCTTCAAGACTTTTTAAATAGATGATCAAAAAATATGAAATTAAATATGTTAACAAATATGTACAGGCAAACGTAATAGAATTAACGAGTTCTTGGGAATCGAATCTTATCAAGTGCACAAAAAATGGTGCTCGCACTGCTTGATAAGGTTGGCTGATTTAAAAACTTAACTAATGAAAGCTTGAACTTGCCGGCAAGGTTATCGAGCAACCTTATCAGCCACATTTATTTATATGTACATATATGCATATATATATTCTGTAAGTGCATTGCAGTTGAAGCAACAAATTCATTAAATTTAAAGCTTTTAAAAAGCATAAAGCACAATCTGAGTATATTTAAATATATGCAAATGTGTGTGTCTATTAGTTTTCAATTCATATATAATAAAGAAAAAAGATTTCCAAATATTTTAACCAAGTGTATCAATTTTAGCTTTATTTTGTTTAATAATTATTTGTTTTCGTTCAAGCAGCTTTTAAATCTACTTTTGCATAATTATAATTTTAAATAAAACAATTTATAATCATAATTTCTGCATTATTAATTTTAACACAAATTCAGTAATAGTATCTAATGAATCTTTATATACATAAATATATATATAAATATATATATTTTTTTTTTTTTTTGTTGCATTAAAAATTATATATTAATTTTTATCAAGCATAGCCAATTAAGTAACTAAGTAATGGAGCAGTTGACTTATCAGTACATGTTGTTTTTCTTTTTTCTTTGTTATTTACAGAATTGAGATTCGTAGCAAATGTAACTGAAAAGATGATATATGACGGCTAATTGTAACATATAGTATAAAAGACATACATATTTAATATATGTACATACATATACATATACAATATTTATAGTATATATTAAAAAGCGAACCTAAGTGTGGGACACAAACTGCGCGTTAGACTTGTTTATTTAATTTATTACTGCCAACCCCAACAGCTTCTCCTAGTTGTAGTTGTTTTTCAGATTTTCAGTTTTTGTTTTGTATATGTTTAAAACTTGATTATAGATTTGCTTTTATTATTTGTGATTGAATTTTAAGTTGGCAGCTGAGTGCATTTCGCTCTGTTTACATATATATTTATTTAGATTTAATCAAGTATCATTTACTTATCACGCCCAAAGGCTAAAATATAAAACCGCGCCAACTTTTTTCCGTATTTTTTTGCTTGATGCGAAACACCGAAAACAAAGCGAATAAATTATAGAACACGGCGGCTTATAATTGGCTTAAGTTATTATTATATTTTATGCACTGCAGTCATACACGAACATACACGTATGTATTTACATGTGTATAATATATATGTGTGTAGTTAGCGTGTACATATGAGCTGATTGTTGCTGTATAAAAGTTGTCTGGCTGTCGTGTCGCGTATAATTAACAAATCTAAACATTCAAACGCGCGCGTGTGACTTGCACAATATGCGACGACGACTGCGACGATCTATAAAATGAAATCGAAATTCAGTTCAACTGCAAATCACATCTTGCGCCGACAAGCTTCCGTTTCAAACTGAGCGCTGAGTTTCGCTGGGGCTTTATAGATCTACTCACACAGGCTCTCTCTCGCTCACACTGGTATTCGTGTGCGCTCTTGCGCTCGGCTTGAATAGTTCGGCTCGGATTGTGTGCTCGGCTGTGTCTTCGGCTAATCAGCTTGACACGAGTGCCAGTGCCAGTGTCTGCAGCTCGTCTACTTGTCTACATACTCACTCCCTCACACGCACACACATATACACATATGCTTGCTCGATTCGTTCGGTTTATCGGCTGCTTGCCTTCGCCTTTGCTGATTTCTTCAATAAAGAATGAATTGTCGAATTCTTAGTATCATTTACACACACACACACACATACACAAACAACTTGACCGGTTCGTTCGCTTGCTTTAGTTAGCTCGGTTCGGCTTGTCTGCCTACGGCGCCTGTCGCTCTTCTACTTGCATTGTTCATATTCTACTCTGACTTAATCTCGCTCTCGGCTTGAATTAGCTAGCTTGGCTTGAGTGCTCGGCTAATCGAGCAATTGTTCCGTTTATTATTCTTTTAGTTATCGTACACACACACACAAACACTCATATACAAGCAATAGAAATCGCTCTCCGCGTGAAGCGTTGGCTCGCTTACTCTAATTGCTTGGGCTCGTTCTGTTTAGCGTGTGTTACTCGTATACTTGTCGTATGCTTCATATCGTCTACTTGTTGATGGCGCTATCGTCCGTCGCGCCGTCGCTGATCGGCTCGCCATGATCGATCGGCGGCCATTCCATTCGTATACTTTTGTTTTCATTTTTACCACTCGCCAGCCACATTCTTTGGCAGCATTTTGTGCACTGTTTTTTGTTTATTTTTTGATATTGGAAACGTGCGTTCTTCTCTCTTTTCCCATTTTTTTACTAATTAATGACGTTACAAGCAGCTTGGAGATTTATAAGTGGCTGTGCAGAGGTGTCGACACTTTTATAGCTATCAGTGTGTGTGTGATATAGATGTAGATGCAGGTGTTGGCTACAAATTTGTTTAGACTGAATGTATGTATACAATTTATTGTGCAGCCAGCAACTGTCGAAAATAGTCTAGTGAATTTAGTTCCCCAATCAAAAATTGATTATAAATTAGGACTTGCCGCACATTTGACGAAGGAACTAATTTAACATTCAATTAAAATTTGACACCTGTAGGAGTTCGTTTTAAGTATTTTCCCTGCTCAGCTTCATAGACATATATGCTATTGACAGCTCTATTATGATCTGTTTTCCAGGAAATTTCAATTTGTGTGTGACCCACAGCTGAACGTAAATTATAAAATCTATATACTGAATGCTAATTCAAACAAAAAAAAAATTCATATTTAAATATATTTATGTGTGTATGTATGTGTGTGTGGATAGCTAAAAGCAGACACAACATCTAAGGTCATGTATCTGAGCAGCAGCAACAGCATCAGCAGCAGTTATTGACTTAATTTTATTTGCCTTTCCATCAACGTTGATTTTCAGTCATTTAAGTAAATAGCGAAAAATGCCAAAAACTGAACACAAAATGCAAACTAAAAACACCGAAAAATTTGTTTCTATTCGAATTTGTTGCAAATGGTGCAGAAAATTGTGTGCATAGACGTCGTATATGTGTGGTTGCACAATTTATTTTCTTCTGTTTATGTGTGGCAACTAAAAGCAAAGTTTAAACAACATCAAGTATACGCGACGTGGGCAACGAATGCAAAAAACATTCTCGACTGCACGACTGGAAAATTTGGCCGCAAATTACGTAAAACAAAAGGCAAGATCGCAGCAAAAATAGCAACAAATCAATTGTGTTGCCTGTGCTGCAGTTCGGGCTAAATGAGTGGATCTAGAGCAACATATTTGGAGACTTACGACAACTGCGCAAGTGAATCGATTGCATTTTACGTAAAACAAAAGGCAAGATAGCAGCAAAAATAGCAACAAATCAATTGTGTTGCCTGTGCTGCAGTTCGGGCTAAATGAGTGGATCTAGAGCAACATATTTGGAGACTTACGACAACTGCGCAAGTGAATCGATTGCATTTTATGACGTCACAAGACTCGCAAAATAAACGTCACAACCAAAAGAAACTTGTTTTATTTCTTTTGTGTTTTTGTCTTTTAGCAAATGGACAGGTAGTCGGAGCAGAATCGTAAATCGTAAACAGAGTTGAGAGTATCGAATCTGAAATGCTCTTTCTATATTGTTTCACTTATAAGTTACGCAAATTAGATGAAGAAAATCCTTTTAAATTTATATTTGATTAATATTTATTTATATTTATTTTAATCATATTTTTCATGTTTGAGATATTTCTTAAATTTCTATATAATAAGACATCTATAATAATAAGATATCTCACACAAGTCTAGCCTAAATTTGTGTCTTTCGAATTTGGTTTGAGTTACTTACAGTGGCTCCTAAATGTATCCACTGATTAGCAATTGTAACTTAAATAAGTCCATTTTATAGAAGATATTTTAGTATAGGCAAATTAAGGAATCGTATCGTCGATTCACTCTTTTATCTATATATATATAAGTATATATAAAGGTAGCATTAGTCATATGTGATATTTCACATATACCAAAAGCCATATGTATATATACCACTCATCATATATCACAAGTTTATCTACCTTTACCCAGTTACCAGCTAGTTAGCATGCTCAATGATAAAATCGATATACTCTCTAATAGGGCAATCGGAGAAATCAACAAAAGGCACGTAAACTCCAACGCATTTATCTGCAATTCTGGCACATGTGCCAGTCCAAGGTCGTACACACACACACACACACACACACATACACACATACACACACTCTCACACATACACACTTAAGAGTCGCTAACAAAAGCTCGACAAGCGGCAAATGGTGAGGGGCGGGGTCTAAGCGAAACGCGTAAGACGTCGTGCGAAGGGGCCGAGTAAAAAGTAGTAGCAATTGAGCCGCTAGTTGGGCAACCACTTGTTGTTGTTGTTGTTGTTGTTGTTGTAATTGTTTTATCTCCTTTGGCTTTAAAAGCGAAGCGAAGCAAAGCAAAGTAAAGGCCATTGTTTATGGCCAATACTCACTCCACAGAAACAAATGGTCATATGCAGGCCACATAAAAGAGCCAAGCAAAAGGTCGACGCTGTCGACGCCCTCAAGACAAACCATTAAAATTCAAGACACTCGCAAAACAGAGCAGAAAAAGAAAGAAAGAAGAGTGAGTGAGAGAGAGAGAGAGAAAGAGATAGCGAGGAGGGTGGAGAGAGCGTATCGATAACCTATAGAAAAAAAAACACGCAAGATGAGCAAATTACAAATGAAAATGAACTCAAACTTTGGACAGCTGACGCTGGTAGTAAACAAGTCGGACTTGGGTGACTCAGCAATACTCTAATCTATTATAATAAGTTGTGTTAAAGGAGATATTAATATGGCAGAATTTTCACCACACGAGAGAATTTTGCAGAAGACATAAAAATGAATTCGAGCTTCAATTCATATTCATATCATACAACAGATGAGTCTTGAATAACTCACATTACCCAAACTACACAAACAAAAACTTGCTTTTCGACCATCAATGCACGATAAAACAAGCTTTTTGACTAGACTTATTAAGGTCTAAATAGAAAGAAGAAGAAACCAAAACCTGCCGCTTTGACGTTGCTTTGGCTTGCAGCACTTGATTGGGCTCGGTTTCGGATTCCCCGAATTGTGTATGAATCATCAGCGAAATACGACGTAATTGCTCCACATGTAGCTCACAGATAAACGAGATGTAGAAGGAGAGGGAGAGAGAGATGGATAGAGAGAGACAGAGAGAGGGAGCGAATGCGTGCGCCCATGCGGAAATCAACGATGCTCTCGGCACAGCTCAGCTCAGCTCAGCTTTAGTTCAGCTCGATCGTTGCATTGCCTTTCCAGTTGTGCATAATTTTCCAGTCAACCAGTCACTTTTTTGTTTCTCTTTCTTTTCGTATTAACTAACCAAACCGACAATGGTTACATCACAGTCGGCGCAACTGGAAAGGCAACACTGCAACTGGCAACTGGCAACTGGCGGTGGGGCAGCTGGAGCGTGTGTCTCTCTCTCTCTCTCTCTCTCTCTCTCTCTGTGTGTGTGTGTTCCGCATGCAATCGAAGTGGCGGCGACCGTGTTGCCGTCATCAAGGTTGTCCGGATCTGGATCGATGTGTATTCAATATACAATTTCACAATTTATTAGAAAACCAACAGCAACAAAAACGACAAGCAAAGGTAACACAAACAGACCGAAAGACACATCAGACGTAGTCCAAGTAAATTTGTATATTGTTTTTGCCAACGAACGCTTGTTGAAATAGCAAATCAACAACAACAGCAACAACAGTCAACAATAGTAACCGCAACGACCCGTCTTTATGGACACATATAGCCACAAGCATATACATATATATATATATATATATATATATATATATATATTGTATGTATGTATGTATGAGTATTAGAGACTCGCCTCGTATACGAATATTGCTGACTATTAATTAATTAATGCGCCAGCGATTTGTGAGTGCCATCGCCAGCTGCGCAGCTTAGAAAAGGCCGAAGGAGAGTCAGGGTACAGTGAGAGAGAGAGAGAGAGGTAGATGGAGGGAGCGAGGGGGAGAGAGAGGTGAGCACAGGTTAGTTGCTGTTGACTGCACTATAAAACTGGATACGTTCAAAGTTTGCATTTAAGTTGCAGCATTCCAACATGACAATTGCGATTGCATTTTCATATTATATCAAACGATTTGAAAGGCATTCAGATTAGAGGAGATTAAGAATATATATCAAATGGTATCATATCATATTTTATATTCGTCTCTAAACAATTTGCAATTCAAGTAAACTGTGTTGAAGATGCTAGCTAATATTTAATTTAGCTTTTCTTTATGTTTTTCTTAAAAAACTAAATTTTTTATTTAATTATTTATTTAATTTTGTATTATATAGTATTTTAATTTACTTTGTCATTATTTTATTTTATAATTTTGTATTCACATTTTTTCTCTATGTTTCACCTACTCTATTGTATCGTTTTCCAATTGAGTTTTCCAATTTTTACTGCTCTCTGAAGGATCAAAAGAACAGAGCAAAACCAAAATCAAGTGAATATTTTGAAAAGTTGTACAAAAAACTTGTTGATACTCCTTAATAGCAAATAAATATATTATATTCCAGCACGATATGCTATGCCAAATATAAAATGAAAAGTATTTCAGTTGAAGTCCACTTTAGCATTATCTCAAATCAAACTTTCTTTGATTTGAGTCTCTTCACATTCAATAAGTTGAATACCTGTCCCATTTCAATTACAGGTGTCACAATTACAGTTGCTTTCGCTTGAAACTGTGAGCATATATTCCTAGAACTCTTGACCTGCGACTAACACGTAACTACTTCAGCAAAATTATATAAATTATTTCATATATATAAAGTGCTCAAGCCGAAATGACGTAAAGCCTATACCTAAAGCTGACGTCTCCGCTCAGCATTTCGTTTAATTACTTTTTCCCAAGACTCAAGACACGAAATCAACCTGTAGCTGCAGCATCTAACAAATGATTAAGCCAGTTAGAATTGAATTTGATATCGACTTTGGGAGAAACCCATTTCATTGATAAACGCCAGCGATTTGAATTCATTAATGGGCAATCATTTATAAACTGATTTTGTAATACACAACACATAAATCACGATCCACTGAGGCATACGAGGTATTTATAGTGTTCTGAACTTACCCCAAATCGATTTCAATATTTACTTAAATTATGTTTTTTTCTTCGGAAATGTTCGGAATTGTTTCAACACACACACACACACACACACATACATACAAAACACACAGAACTAAACACAATAAATGCACGATTTGATATTTTATGGGTTTTACTTTCGAAAGATTTTCAAAATTTCAAATGCATTTCGATAATTTTGAAAACTTTGACTCGTTACGTTCAATTTCGCACCTGTCGAGATTTCTGGTTTTGTTTTCGGCTCGTTTTTGCCGTGCCAATGGAACCGTTTGCCAGCAGCGCCGCGACGTTAATGAAACCGCCAACAGGCGCCCAAAAAAGCAAATTTCAAAAGTTGGCCCCAAAAAGCTTTTTCAGTCTGCGCAAACGCCGTGGTGAAATTGGAATTGTTGGAAAACAAAAGCTCCGTCGGGGTCAAAATGCGTTTTTGAATGGGTCGAAAAACCGTTGATGGATATGAGAAAAAGCGAGGATAAAGCATAAACGATAATAACGGTTCCATTAAGCACTTTTGCCCACAAATGTCAAATGAGCCGCAATCAGTGAACGGATGCTGCACGAAATTGAGCTGAGAGTGTGGAGAAGAAGGAGAAGCTCATAGAATTTACAGTTTATATGTGTGAGAATGGATTAGGGCAGCAGACGAAGGTAGAAGAAGAAAGTAGTTGACAGTTCAGAGCATTGCTATAACTGGACCCATGTCTCTTAGCCCAGGCCAATCGAACGTTCAATTATAATATTTATTAAGCATATTTTGTTGATTTATTTATATACATTTATTATTGGGCTTTACTGAACTAAACATGAATGAATAAGGTATGTTATTTAGAATTTAATATATTTGGGTATATTCTCAATTGTAATAACAAGGCGCAGCCAAGTGTTCAAGCTCTGTTCCTCTCTCTCTGTCCGTCTATTCGCTCTCTCTCTCTTTTTTATGATATGCAGAAGTAAGCATTTGCTGACTAAAATCAAAAGCCGAAGACATTTGGCTCTCTTCGTTTGCCTGTCTCTCCCCACATGCTTCGTGTTAGAGAGAACTGCACTAAGGTGGTATAAAAATTCCGTTATAAATGAGCATGCACTCCATGATATTCCATTATGATGGAACTCACTCTCATCTGACTCTGCTTGTATATTACAATCAAATCATTTTGAATTTGGAGCTCGAGGCGGTCGGCCGTTTTAGTTCTTGGTGGCAGATCAGAGGAAAGACTTGAGACTGAGTTGTTTTCCGTTTGCATAGCAATTCTATTAAAATAGATATCGATAATGATATAACTTTAATTTTTCGTCACATATTACATGATTTTGTTATGCAAATGTTAGTATTAAGCATTTAATAAAAATAAATTGTAAAATATGAATTTAATAAAAATAAATTGTAAAATATATAAAAATATTATGGATAGCAGGCCTTGACCTGTACTCATGCTAGAGAAAGATAGACTCTGATAAGAATTTAGTATTATATTCCTGAACAACCTGAACGCAGCTACATAAAAAAAAAAAGAAACAGCAACAATATTGACTTGATTTTGTGATTTGTTTTTGAAAACCTATTTATTTATTTGTGAAAAATAACAAAGAAAAAATCAAGAACTTTTCATCAGTGTGATATCATGGTGCCAAAGAGTCCACGCATACGCCGAAACCAATTGCAGAGCGAGGATTCGCCCCGCTCGAGGAAGAATTCTCCCAGAGCACCCTACAACAAGGCGCTCATTGGAGCTCAAATGAAGAAACGTCGCAGCCAGGGCAACAAGAAGAACCTAAGGTGAATAAATTGATTCTCTAGGATTTGTGATATATCAATTTGCTTACTTTGCAGTATGGAGAACAATGAATGTGTACAGCTTTTGAAGTTGCCAAGAGCTATCATGCTGACGCCTTCCTCGTCCGACAACTCGCTGAGCACCAGTGTTTCCAGATCGGGCGTGCCCATCTACAATGTGCAGCCCATGCCGGAAAAGTCGAATGAGAAGCTGGACTCGATGACAAAGCCGCAGCCGCAGCCCGAGCCGAAGCAGGAGTCATTGCCTCCTTATCTGACGCTGAAGCGTCAGCAGACAGCTGCCATACTAAACTATCGAGCACGCAAGTCCATCTCCCAAATTGACTTCAAGGAGGCACGTCGCACGGGCAACTATCAACTGGTTGCCCATGTGCCTAGCTCCAGTTCGAATGTAATTGTACCGGCTCGAGGCGAGCAGCAGGAGACGGGTCAGCTGACCATCAAGAATGAACACCTCACCCAATTGCTGCTGCAGGGCACCTCGCAGCTGTGCAACACGCGTTTTGTGGTCAACAGCGAGCAGGATTTGCGCATTGCCAGTCTGCGCATCTTCAACACCATCATGCTGCGTTCCTGGCGTCGCAGGCGGCAGGAGGTGCGTCACCTGAGCGAGCAGGTCGAGGACTTCAAGCGCAATGTAAGACAGAAATTGACACATATATATGAAATACCTCCTGCCAAATTCCCAACACCTTGTCCGAGTCACCTAACGCAGTCTTCCTTGATTCTGATCATAACTCAGCCTACTCCCTTCTCATAGTTTGTCAAGAGCCGCAATCAGCTGCACGTATACAACACGCTGTTCGCTGTGGAGAAGCGCCGCAACGAGACACTGAACGATCAGCTGAAGCAATCCTATATGGACAGTGCCAAGACAAAGTTGTCCTATAACGAACTGACAGTACTGCTTGACCAGACCACAGAGGAGAAGCAACAGTTAGCCAAGGACAATGCCCTCAAGGCGCAGGAAATCGAGAATCTGCAGGAGCTGCTCCAGGCGACCAAGAGGGAACTCTTTCTGGCTAACACGCTGCAGCGGGAGCAACTGGAGCAACTAGCGCGCGTCCAACTCGAGTGCCAAGGTGCCAAGTTCGACATCGAGGAGTTGACCAATCAGCTGCAGGCGCTGAGACTCGAGCTGACCCAAAAACAGGAGTATGTGGAGAAGCTGCGCGACGACATTGCCCTCATTGAGGAGCAGCTGAAGACGTCCAGCTCTAGCCTAGTGCAATACAAATGCGAAACGGAACTGCATATCAGGTGGGATATGCTTGAATTGCGCTCAGTGTAGTTTTCCAATTCAATATTCTACAACTTCTAGCGAACTGATGAAGCATGCGGCAGAGCTCGAGAAAGATATTAAGGAGAAGCAAGAGCAAGTGCAGACCCTGCAAAACTGTCTCGCCGCCACGGTGGGTCAGCGCATTCGCCAGTGCTTCGCTCAGAGCCAGGCCTACCAGCACGCCACCTTCCGGCTGATGCACCTCGTCGCCTACTGCATGCTACCTGGCACACCTCCACCGCCTTTGCCCATGACTTCCATACCGTGCGCCGTGAAAAAGCTGCGCGGCCTCTTCCCGGGCGGCTCGAATGGACCACATGGATTCAATGCAAACCAAGCAAACAGAAAATAGATATATCTATTTATATATCGGCCGTAGTCACTTGTTAAAATTTTAGTAGCTATTCTCGTTTACCCTTTGATGATTTAACGTTCAGTTCTTAAATGTTCAGTTCTTATTGCTTAAAATTATTTTATTTTCCATTTAGGAACGGAATTCAAGTAAAATATTTAACAAATTTGTTTTATTTATAAAACAGAAGAGCAGCACCCGCTTGCTTTAAAGAAAGCTCAAGTATGTAGATGGGTTGAGTATATTTTTTCTTCCAGATAATGATGCGATTACTCGAATGGATGGACAGACGGGCGAACATGGACTGAGCCAAGACAGCTCGTCGAATATATCAACAATATTATAAAACGAATATATATACAAATATAGCTAGCAGCATATACCACAATTAATAAAATATACTCTCATACTCATACTTTACTTCTAAAAGGTTTAATTTATTCGTATTTTCAAAGAAATTATACTAAAAACACACATTTTACAGTTTACACAGGACTTAGGACTTAATTAGTAGTATTACGTAGATATGGATAGGTTTGATATTTGCAGATCTTCTGAATTGAGGCGCAGCATTTGCTGATCCTCTGAATTGATTCGCACCAGCTGCTCGCTGTCGAAGCTTAGCAGATTACTAATCGTTGGACCGTTCTCATTGTTGTTGTTGTTGTTTGTGTTGTTGCTGTTATCGTTGTTGTTGTTGTTGTTGTTGGTATTGTCGTACTGCTGATGCATTGGAGTTATATGTTGCTGCAACTGTTGCTGCTGCTGCTGCTGCTGCTGATGTTGCTGCAGCGTGTGTTGATTTTGCTGTAAGTATTCATCACAAGAGAAACAGAGTTAGAGTTGGAGTTCAAGTTCTAGCCCAGCTATGTCCACTTACCAAATGATTCGTGGTCAAATTCCATTGCAGATTGCCAGCAGCGCCCGCGCCCGATGTCAGCAAATTGTGCATTGTAAATGGATTGTTGAGATTACTGAGATTGTTGTTGTTGTTGCTGTTGGCCACAGCCGGCACTGCGTTAACAGCGGCAGCAGCAGCAACAGCCACAGCTGAGAATTTGCTCTCCCAATGCGTTGCACTGCCAGCGGTTACAAAGGGATTTGGATTGGTGTTGTATTGCAGCTGTTGTTGTTGATGTTGCTGCTGCTGCTGCTGTTGTTGCTGATGTTGCTGCTGCTGCTGCTGCTGATGCTGTGCCAATAGTTGTTGCGTGAAGGGATTGTAATTGTTGCCTAACTCTAGATTGCCAGCGCCACCAGCAACATATTGCTGCTGTTGTTGTTGCTGCTGCTGCTGCTGCTGCTGCTGGTGATGATTGGGCGACATCAGCTGTTGCTGCTGCTGCTGCTGCTGTGCAGTGCTGGGCGCTGCTGCTGCTGCTGCTGCTGCCATGTTGTACGGCGACGGAGTGCTGTTCTGATTGTAATTGCTTGACGGGGACAATGGCTGCGGAGAAGGCGTCAATTCCGGTGGAGCACGATATAAGCCAAACGGCTGCGGTGAGGTATCTAAATATATACAAAGTTTAAATAACGATATATATATTGAAATAATTATATAAATATAAAGTAGTACTAACCTCTTGGTTCAGTTTTGATAGGCGGTATATTCTGTGCATTCCAACAGTTCATGTTGTTTTGACCTAGAAGCAGTGCATTAAATTGTTAGCATAAAAGCAATAAAAAAAACATAATCAAACAAACAAACAAAACACTTATAAACAAAGGCTAACTAATAGAGCAGAAGCTGCATTTTTATGCTCGTGTAAAAATAGAATATTTCATTTTAACATATTCATATCATATCGAAATTATTATAAAACAAGTAAAAAGGCTCTAGTCGAGACGGCTCGACTACGAGATACCCTGAACCCTGCCAAAAAAAAATATTCTTCTTCTTACCGCACGTATATATTACGCGCCCTCTGCTAACCACGCAGTTGCTGCCGACGGTTGGGGGTGGGATGGGCTGTACTTTGAACGCTTATAACTCCATTTCTAGATGGACCATCTTCATGAAACTTTCAGAATATATTAATAGCATTCAAATTTACCCATTTGCCAAATAACAAGTCTCTAGTATTTAAAATACGTTTTTTTCAAATTGGTGGCGAAGGGGGCGTGGCATCGAAAATCTGAAAATTACAAAATCTGCGTATCTATAATATCTATCTAAATATACAAATTTGAAGTCTCTAGCTAAAACGGTGTAGAAGTTATGCTCGAAAAACTTAAAAAACGTAAACGAATTTTCGATTTTTTATCGATAATTAAGGAATGGGATGAGTTATCGAAAAAACAAAATAAACTTGTACTGCGTAACTAAGATACGAGTGTTCATGTAAAATTTCAGCTCTCTAGCTTTTGTAGTTTCCGAAATCTCGACGTTCATACGGACGGACGGACAGACGGACGGACGGACGGACGGACGGACGGACGGACGGACGGACGGACGGACGGACGGACGGACGGACGGACGGACGGACGGACGGACGGACAGACGGACAGGGCTATATCAACTTATTTTTTTGTGCTGATCAAGAATATATATACTTTATGGGGTCTGCGACGTCTCCTTCTGCCTGTTACATACATTTTCACAAAAACATTATACCCTGAATTCCCATTTTCAATGGGTTCAGGGTATAAATATAACAAAAACTATAAAAGTTTGTAGCTCGTGCAAAAGTATAAAAAGCTAAAATTATTAAATTATATTAAGAGTAAAAAAATACAAAAAAATATATATATATAACTAAAAAGTCAAGCAATAAAAAAAACTGCACAAATTTGTATTATAATAGTATATCAATAAAATCAATTTCATATAATCAAAAGCAAAATAAGTATTAAAAGATTAAAATAAAAAACACAAATAACGAAGTTTAAGTTAAAAAAAAAAAAGTTTTTCAAGTCATGCAAAAACTTACTTCGTTTGCTTTATAATCTTTACAAAATGTCAGTAAAAACAACTATAAATTTTTCTTTCTCAATGGTTTTTTAAATAATTTTATTTAGTCTAAATATTTTATAAAAGTATTTTGCAAGAATATTTGTATTTTCGATAATTTGTTTTTATTTTTGTATAAAAATATCAAATTTTTTTTTATTATTTACGTTTTTTTTTATTCTTTTCCCCGATTAGCAAAGCGATAATAATTCATTTTCATTTTTATAAAATTTCAACAATATTTATGGCTACATATATATATTTATATATTTATGCTACGTATTTAAGTATAATTTGTATTTAGTTTTTGCATAGTTTCTCAAATTTGTGCATTGTTCGGTTTTCGATTATATTTCCTGATTTAATATTAATATTCTCTAATAGTCTATACGATTAATACATCATAGAGCTTGCCAAGTCTTTGGCATACGAAACATTCTATATTAGGTAGGATAAGTTGTCTATTGACTAGTTGCATATTCTCAAACCAATTCTGCCTGAGCAGTTGATAGATCCACACACAAAAGAGAAAACATGAGAGCTCGCTCATAGGGGACAAATGAGTCACAGAGACAGAGACAGAGAGAGAGATAGAGGACGAAAGACCACCAGCCACCAAGTGAAAATTGTGAAAATTGGAAATGGGAAACTTACGATCTTGATGATCATTGTGATGCTGTTGCTTTTGCTGCTGCTGGAGCAACAGGTGCATGGGATCGCCGCCAGTCTTTTGACGTTTCCGCCTCAAGTGTGCTGGATCTATAAAAAAGAGAGTATAGCAATTCGTTTAATTGCCAACAAGTTTGGGCAAGTCTTGACTCGGTTCAAAAAACCCTTAGATCTACTAAATACAAAGTTTGGGGCCCAATGACTCGGCGCCCCTTCAAGACAAAGTTGAGCAGCGAAAAGTTCGAGCTGCTGCACAAATCAATTGCTCGCTGACAAACGCTTACAAAATTGGCATACCCGTCCAGTACAGGATAGACAGGGTATACACACACACACATTGCGTGTCAACAACAAAATCTAAAACAAATACAACAATTACAAATTTAGAGCGCTACGAAATTGTGTTTTGTGGTTCGTGTAGCGCTCCTTTCCAAGTGTAAAATGGTTTAAGGACCTTGGGTCCTTTTCTTAGCTAACCATACAAATTGTTTTAGTCGATGATTCTTTTTTTTTCTTTTGGGTTTGGAATTCGCTGTGGAATCCTTCAATACAAACTGATTTAGTCAATGCGAAGTTTGTTCGTAGGCTAAAAAAAAAAATACATATTACAATATTCAATCAACGATTGCGATAACAAAGAAAGCCCTTGATTATCTAATCATACAAAATGTTCTGATCGACGAGATTCAATCAAGGGACATCCATCCCTTTCCCAGCGAACCAGACAATTTGCTGTAGGCTGTGGTCGACTGATGTTGTTCGTAGAGTTTACAAGATTCAATATTCAATTTCCGTTTGCTGCCGCCAAGCGCTTGGCCACCTGATCGGGGGTCAGAATCTCGCCAGCATCCACGGATGCATAGTAGGCTGAGGTCTCGTCGAATTCACTGACCGTCGCCTGAGGTGGCACACTCGTGTAGAGAGCAAAGTGCTCGACCTCCGTGAGATCCAGATTGGGATCCATTTTGACATTGAAATGCGCCTCGATCGAGCTCACCAAATTGTGCAGGCTCTGGCGATCGGCTATGGCCACCAGCTCCATGCCGCCCTCACTGATGGGAATCTCGGCCAGCTGCAGAGCGGACGCAGTGCGTCTGTCCAGCTGCCCGCCCACTGTGATTGTGCTGGCACTCGAGTAGGCCTCGTTGGGAGACTGCTGCAGGCTGCTCGAGCTGTCGCCCTTCAGTGGAATATGCACCACGTCCGCGTTCAGATAGGAAGGTCGCTTGCCAGAGACGCTGCTCACGCTGCGACCACAGGGTTTGCCCGACTTGCCAGACTTTCGGGGCGTGGCTGTGGTGCCTGTGCCCCCGGGCTTCAGTGGACCCAGCACCACACTGGTTCCTTTGCTTTTGGCTGTTCGAGTATTGAGATTATCCAAGCTGGGCTCGCTGCTGGCCGTGGCACTGGCCGTCTTCGAGCTGTTCTCATTGCTCTGATCCATTAGATCCGGCTTGCTCTTGCGCCGCGAGAATAGCTTGGAGAAGAAGCCGGGCTTCTTTTGCCTGGGCAGCGTATTGAAATTCGGATTCTTTGCGGGCTTCGGCTTCAGCTTGGGCTTTGTCTCCGGCGGCTGTGGCAGCTTCTTCGTGGGCGCTGCAGGCAAATCGGCGACGCGTGGGTGAATGATTGGCGGCGGCAGGCGTGGCTTCTCCTTCGAGCCTGCTGCATCGCTGTTTGCTTCAATTGAGCGATTCTCAGCATTGCTGTCCTGTTTGCGCAAGCGTTTGGGCGGCAACGGCGGCAACTTTTCCTCCTCAGCAGCTGCCAGCATCAAAGCTGCCTCCAACTCAAGCTGCTCCTGAGCACGCTTCTCCATCTCGTGCTCCTTGAGCAACTCTTGCTGCTGTTGCAATTGCTGTTGTTGCAGTTGCTGTTGTTGTTGTTGCTGTTGCTGTGAGTTTACCTCGACAGCATCGTAGTGCTGCGCATCTTCTGGCGCACACTGCGACATGGGCGGAGTTGGAGGCATTATGTCGTCCATGGGTATAATAACTGGATTCTTGAAGGCGATCTGCAGACTCGTATAGGTGGCAGCATCATCGAAGCTATCCTCCACCTGCATGGGCGGCCTGTCCATACTCTGCAGCTCGTTCTGCAGCGTGTTGTTGTACGTGTCCCGCTGCATGACAAAGTCCGTATAGATCTCATCCAATTCGGCCACCTGCTCGAGCAGCTCGTTGAGCGTCTTGTCCTCATCCGTGGCGGGCACCTGAGTCTCGGCTGTGGCATCGCTGTCGTCGGCCTCGACTTCGGCATCCACTGGATCTGGACTTGGCTCGTGCGGCTGTTGCAGCAGCTCATTCGACTTCATCCATTCGTTGCACTTGTCAGTGGCCGTCAGCTGGCGGGGCTCTGGCGCCTCCAGTTGCTGTCGCTCGAGCTGCTGCTGCTGCTCCAACTCCAATTGCTCCAATTCGCGCACCTTCTCATTAATAATCGTATCGATTTCCAATTCAGTACGCAGTCGCTCCGCCTCAGCTTCTGCATCGGCTGCCTCCATATCAAATGGTACCTGATCCGTGACATCCTCGGCAGTTGCTGCAGCTTGAGCCTGCACCTGAGCCTCCGCTTCTGTCACAGCCGCCTGCGCCAGCTGAGGCTCGACCTGCTCCAAGGTGGGCGTGTTTAGATCAACTACCTCAATCGTGGGGGTTTCGCGCTTGGCCGAGCAACGATCGAGCGAATCGATCGCCAGAATTTGCTGAAAGATGTCTTCATCGGGCTTCCGCTTGAGATGCCGATGAAGATTCCAGAACGTATGCCTACCTGAATCCAATGGCACATATTCAAAAGGCAGAGCCTCGCTGGTAACGCCATCCGATGGTCGACGCAGCTGTATGAAAACCTGTCGGACAATGGCAAAACCCATTAGCTTAAGGACATACTGGGAATCGAGTGCAGGCTCACCTTGGCGGGCTCCGTTATTTCAAGCGTGTGATATCGCGGTGTCTTAAACGTAATGGCAGTCTGCTTGTGCACGTCCGTGTGCTGAAAATCACCCAAGGCCTCCCACACCGTCTGTCCGTTCTTCTCCTCGAAGAAGCGCACCGTGATGTCCTCTTTGGCCACCTTCTCGCACAGCAAAATGATTTGCGTGTTGCCCAGCACACTGGCCGAGCAGCTGCACAGCCGGCATATAACTAGATCGGACATGGCCTTCTTATCGAAGATCGGCTCGGAGACGACAGGCGGCAGAGGCGAGGTGAAGCGTCCCTTCTGCTCGCTCTCCATGAATACTTGAAAGCACAAACGCACCGAGTTCAGATCAATGCTCGACGGCTGAAAACGATGCGAGAATCCAGCTAAGGCAAAAATGTTTTGTTTATTAATCATTTGATCAGCTCTGTTCTAGTTGAGTTGTCATACTCTTGAATGGATCCACGCGAATCTCTTCACGCGCCTTCAGCGCCGCCTCAATGTCCTTCTTCTTGACACACTGAATGCCCAAATTGCTGAAGACGGCGCGCATTGTCTCGCTGCTGATCTCCAGGGTGCAGACGCCCTTTTTACAGCCCTCCTTGCCTACCAGATTGTGTGGATGTGGACTGTGGACACAGAGAGAGAGAGAGAGAGAGATTGAGCAATAGTTGAGAAACTAATCTGAAGCTGAATGAACTCTAGACAAAAGATCTTTACCGATATGGCGTATCCTTGGTGACGCAGGACACAACGACGACGGCGCGTCCCTTGTAGCCCACAATCTCGATGGTTGGATAGGTCTTGTTCTCGGGCGTCGAATTGACGCCGGGTATGGAACCGGCAGAGCGACCCTCGCATTCGTAGCGAAAGCGCAACGCTTTTCCGGCGGGCTGTTCCGTTATCTTTACATACGGTTTCTTTCGCACGTTCTTCGCGGTCTGTGACAATTGTTGAGTTTGTTGTTGTTGTTGTTGTTGTTGTTGTTGTTGCTGCTGCTGTTGCTGCAGGCCATTGTAGTTGAGGTTCTGCTGCTGGGCATCGCCTGCTGCACCCGCAGCGCCCAAATTGTTTTGATTTGGAAACATTTCAAGGCCGAAATATTAACTGCAAATTGAATAAAAGCAAAAGGTTTTAGATTCTGAGAGCCAACACGCAGAATTCTTGGCAAACGCGATGACGCCTCGATTGAGCCAATGGCGACAATGACGACGCATCCCAAAAATAGTTCTCGATTTTTGATTTTCCCTTTTCTCTTTTGTCAATTTCCGCGAAATAAATAAATATTTATAAACGAGGTGAGAAACGAGTGTATTGGCTGCTAATGGAAAACAGCCGCCATCAATGAACATCATATGGAATCGACCTTAGGCTCTTTGATTTATCCAAATAACCGAAAACATTTCCAAAAATCTCTGCAAAATACATTTTCATGGCTAATAGTAGGCAGACAGACAGAATACATGTCAGAGTCTTAAACTCTTTGATTTATCTAAATCGCTGACAAAATTTGCATTCTAGACAGCAGCAGCAGCAGCAAAGAGTCATCAAAAACATGAAACGTGGGCGATTGTGTACATTGCAATATGATGGCTTGCATTTAAATATTTACGAGACTCGTTAGATCGTTTTGTTCCACTGCAGTTGACCGCACGTGTGTATGTGTGTGTGTGTGTGTGTGTGTGTGGAACCGGCTGCTGCTGGTGTTGCTGGTCTGGGCCAGGCCATAGCCAAGTTAGCATCGGACATCCATTTATAAATAACATTTTGCGTAATGCGTGTGCGACAAGCAGCTCCACACACAGCGCACAGTCGATCTATATACATAGTAGAACAAGTGCCCAGCAGGTAGTAGATATATACATATATATATATATATAAATGTGTGTGTAAGGGTGTAGGTATATTGTAAAGAGTGACTCGCCAAATGGCCTCCCCAAAGATTTTGTTTAATTCCAAAACATAATAAAAAGTGTCGTTTTATCAATGCTTGGCTAAAGATCGCCCATTCTCGCTTAGATAAAAATATACTATTGACGTATAGTATACAAATACAAACTGTCGTATATAGTGAGTAGCTCTATGACCTCAGAGATTCGAACGTCTAGACATTGGTCTGCCATTAAAAGAATACGTCAATTGGTCTGCACGGCATGGCATGGGGTAAATTTTGAAAGCAACAAAAAAATAAAACAAAATCAAAGTGTTGCCAATTTAATGTAAGCTAAAAGTTAATTAATTTTTTTAAAAATCAAATTAAAAAAAAAAAAACAACAAATTTTTTCTTTGCTAAAATAAGAAAATAAAAAAAGTATATATAATATTTATGGATTTTTAATATATAACAGATATATCACAATTTTATTGACACAATTTTTAATTTGAATTTCTTTTGCTCTCAAGGCATACCATAAATTTAAGAACTGACGAATAGGCTTCTACTATACAATTTCAATGAATCTTTTATTACTGAGAAAACTGTGAAAACTTTAGAGAAAGCTGCGGTTCCGTATAAGTATAATCATTTATAGTTCTTTATGTCGATGCTGTGATCCTATCTCTCTATCTTATCTTTGCGCTTAGTACTCGATCCCAGTTCAATATTTGTATCATATGAGGATCCACATACATAAGTAGTTGTTACTTCAATAATCATTGAATCAATACGAATTCGCCTTAGGACTTTCAAGTTTCAGTGTCCAAAACCGAAATGCCCGTTTTCACTACATGGAGGAGCATAAAAAGATTTGACATATCTCTTGAAATCAGCTAGCATATGTGAATCAAAATAAACTTTTGGAAAACGAATTTCGCACAGTCAATATAGATAATACAGAATATTTAAAAGCAAAATCGAAGCAAAGCAAACGAAACAGCAGAAGCCAAATTCAATTCGCATGTCAGTGTGAATGTGATTCTCATTTGGGCTTTTGTAGAGAATACTACTTATGTACATATATGCATTATGGTATTATAGTATACACAAATTAATTTATATTGATATAGTATATGAGTATATATGCATATATATAAATATAATTGCATATATATATAATCATTTATGGTTCATGGGACATTCTATATTCACTTTATTACAAGCATTACGTCATAAATTTGTATATTCGACAAATGTGGAACATGATTATTTGGCCAAAAGCCAATATTTGTAATATTTTTTAGAAAATTATGAATTTTTACTCTCGATTCGAAAAGTTTTGCTCTTCAATCACCTTTCACTATAGTTGATGCGAATTTTCCTTTCCAATTTCAAAAGTTTTCCGGTGATCAACTGATCGGCTGAATAAAATTTGTTATTTAAAGTTGTTTGAGGTTTTCTTTTTCACAAGTTTTGTGCAAAATTATTTACAATTATTTATGCTAAAGGCCGCACTCGATTTGATTTTTTTCTTTTTGCAGCCTCAACCGGATCGAACCGGTCCAGAAAAATAACCGAAATATATATAGTATGTGAGCACGATTTTCTTATATATATTTTCTTATATATATATATATTATAATTTTGAATTTGTTTTTTCTTTTCGAATCGCACGTCTTGAGTTCTTGAATATCGGCCGTAGACTGAACAGCTAAACGAGACGAATAATGCGAGCGAATTTTCATTCGAACATTTTTCTATTTGCTCCTCCCTAAAAGTTCTTTTCTCGGGTTGTCGTCGAAGCTTTTTCCGCTATTTCTGTTGTTAAATTTTTTTTGTCTTTTAAGTTGTTAGTCTTTTAGCATGCAGCATGTACCATATTCCACTGTACATATATTGGATACTTGCTCAGAAATTGTAAACGCGTATATTGGCTTTGGGAAAAACCCAAAGGAATTGAAAATAGAGTTTAGGATTAAAGTCCTTATGTCAGAAAGCCGTTAGATTTTTGGGATATGCCCGAAGCAAATATCTAATAAGGGCTTTCGACCATGGACCTTCGCTACAGATCGACTTATATTTTGTCATTAAGTCTGTGAACGTGTATCGAAAGAGTTAGCAATGTCCAACTGCAACATTTTCACTTGTTTTTTGATGGATTTTGAGGAATTCATGTATGTAAAATTTTCCCAAGCAATGCTCCCAATTTCCTAGTTGAAAGGCAAATAAAAAAAAAAACAGATATGACGTTCGTAGTTTATAAATATATATTGTTTTAGTTCAGCTAGAGTAGGAGAACAGCTTGTGAATGGATCCCGTTTGCGATGTCAATAAACTCTCGAACACTTGTGTCAACAAATCATTAGAAAAATACTTACAATTAACAGTTAACAAATGTGTTGTACTCTAAAGCATACAAGTAAGAAACAAATATAATTGATATTCCAGCTGTTCTTGATTACAATCATTAAATATTCAATAGAAAATTAAAAAAGTAATACAAATTGAAAACGATTCCCAGACGTATGTGCTTATAAAGCAATGTCTGTAGCAACTGATTAAATTCAGTATTTGTATTAAGATAAGCGAGCAAATTCTTATTTTTGTATATAAATACATATACTTGATATTTATGTATATTTAAATTCCATTAAAACTGACTCACATTGCCAGAAGCCAAAAAATATTCATTCAGAAAATGCACACAAGCCGTTACGTTAGACTAGAAAATACCCTGTATTTGGAGAATACATATCGTAATTCCTTATATTTTTGGTGCTCGAAGTCTTAAGTATAAATATGACAAGGAACAATAGTTTATTTGTGGTCTATATAAAAAAGAAGTAAGAAGTACTCGAGAAAATCTATTTTACTGTCATTAAAGTTGGTCGAAAAGCAAAAATATAAAATAAAATAAAATAAAATATATACAAAATATTCATATAATGAAGATTTCTGTTGAAATTTATTAATCTTCGCGGTTTTTTGTAAAAGCCCATAAATGCACTGAGAGAATGAAATTTTCACTTTACGTTCACAATAAACAGATTATTCAGATAGTTACATATATACATGAGTATATACATATAGATATATAATAGGCATCGGGCAATGGCATTTATTGGCATTTCCGTTCAGCAGCCACTGAGCACGACACTTGTCAACATTTCTATCAAGCAACATAAAAGACAATTTGAAAGTCTTTTTACCAATCTATTATTTATGATAATAATTATATGAATCTTTTCGGTTAGCCAAAAACATGTGCATTATAAGATATGTGATAATTATAAGCTAAATACGACTTGTACGAAATGTTTTCGTTTTTGACAGAGCCCAGAGAATTTCCAAGAAATCTCTGACTCACATGGCCAAGATAATTATTACGTTTCGATATAATATGTATACCTATCTATAATATTTGAATTTGCGAATTTGTGAAGAAGAAAATATGCTAGGAATTCGCTCGTGTGGCCCACACGGCAGAGAATCATTCACAAATCGCGTGTTTTTTTGTCATCTGCGAGAAGACATTTATTGGAGGTGATTCTTGAGAATTGCATACATATTTAACTGGGACGCAAGGTCAGTAACCGAAAGAGCCGAGTCGATGGGTAAGTGAAATGACTCTATTATGACTCTATTAAATGCATTTCATGATGTTTATATTTTCATTGCTTTATATAAAAATCGATTTCGAGGTTTTGTTGCTCGCACATTTTAAGTGAAGACTTTTCATAGATCTTCAACAGTTGATCTTAGTAGTGGACCAGGGTATCTATCTAATCGGAACCTCCCATCTAGTGCACTGATACCGGTTTCATTTTTTATTTTCTTCAATTTATTATTATTTTATTGATATTATATTCGGTGTTTAATATTCCTTGCAGAGTCTGCCTCATGTGATTATATGGCAATTTATTTGTTAGAGCACTGTTTATAGCACCTGCTTATGCCTGCACTAAATACATACATATCTGCATCATAAAACGGAACGGAACGTAACGAACGCACGAAATGCCGCAGATAAGCTACCGAATTGCCGACTTTCAGATATGGGCCGAAAAAAATGCGTATCAGATAGCTTGATACGGAACGACGTAGTATTCAAATAAAATAATCGATGATACACAAAAAACACACGTCGAGAGTTTCCAGCAGTGAAGTAGAAGTAGAAACGAAACAGAATTGATTCACAAAAAAAAAAAGGAAAATTGCTCTGCTCGACTGCGAAATACCCTGAAATATTCGCAGCACTACGATGGACTTTACTAGAAACTCTAATATACCTCAGCTTTTTAGTATCTATTCAACACATTTGAGAGAACTTTAAAATACCAAAAAACTCGTATATAGACAGACTAAAGGATGCACAGGTTAGTTCGAATCATTTCATTACTTTTCGCATTTTCATTCAACAAACACATTATACCCGCTTCATTAATTTTCAATTGATTCACGGTATAAAAACAAGGTTTGAAACCGTAAAATTGATTAATGATGGAACCCTCACTCAAACAAAAATAAAAGAGAAAGAGAAAGAAAAAGAGAGAGGAAGCGGGAGCAGGAGGAGAACAGGAATTAACTAACTGGCGCCAATCAGGCAGCTGTGAGCGTTCGGCCAATGGAATCGAATCTCTTCAGTAGAATAAAATATTCTAGTTTTATGATATTTCCAATAAAATAAAAAAAAAAGTAATAATAACCTATGGCGCCAGGCTCTACAAATTAAGATTAAGATCAACATCAAAGTAGCAGCTAGCGAAATTCCTCAATCAGGTCCCAAAACACGTTCAAACTAGTTCCGAATACACAGATGCTCGCCAAAAAGACATCAAGACTGTCGCTAAAACTAAGCAGAAGCCAACTACAACAACAACTACAACAAAATTTAATGATTGCTGGCGTCAAGCAATTTACAGCTAAAATAAAAATACGAATAAATAACTAAGAGTCGATGTCGCCATTGACAAATTTGTGGAACTAGTTCCAACCGAAAAATTTAAACAATTAATATTAGATGTATGTTGTCATTGAACTAGTTCCGACTCGAGAATTGAAAGCTAACTATTTGAAAAAAAGAAACAAAAATTGATCATTTAATGAAATGCATCAATGAACTAGTTCCAACTGGTTCAAATCTGAGAATTAAATTACATTACAAGCATTCACACATTCACACTGACCTTAGAAAATATTTGTCAGTTAAATGAAAATAGATAATTAAATACAACAGTGCAAAATCTATCAATTAATGAATATTGAAAAGTAGTTCGTTGAGATTGCACATAGTCTTACAGAATATCAAGTTCGTAGCTATATATCTACATATATATATATATTTGTTAAATCTTATAAATTGTCACGCCGACTCTCTCAGAAATCAAGTCAAGCCTTGGGCAATGTAACTTCAATTCGATTGCTATGATTGATGATTGAAAGTAATGCTCCGCTATACTAGATAATGAACAGCATATATCGTTTCATCAATCAAATGCCCGCGAAAGTTCCACAAAATGTCGTTTTTTGACTTTGGCTTCGACTACACAACTTGAGCTTTGTATATCACACAGTTGAGTTAACTATACTCTTCATGACTTGCTATATTTGCAGTTGTTGTTGTGTTTTTTCTTTTTATTTTAGTTTTTGTTGTTATTTGTCTTAAACACACTACACACACACACAGAGGCACAATTAACACTAAGTACTGAGTCAGCAGCCGGTTTGTGCAATATAAAATTACGTTGAATTAGCCAAAAGCATCACAACACCTGTAATTACCTGTAGTGCTAGCCCGGTGCAAGTTAAGAAATGATTTACATTTTTATATGGTTTATTTTGTTGGGAAATTTTCTTAAGTTTTATTCAATGGAACTTTGACCATGCTTGACAAGATTCATTTCGACGCCATTCTGCTTTACACTCACTCAATTAAAGTTTTTTTTTAATCGAACCAGATATAATATAATCTACTTTTCCTAGTATTTCCGTTAGCTTTTTCCGTGCAAACACAACCGTCGAGCCCACGAGTCGATCTTCAAATGAAATCCAATTGGATATTCTCTTGCCGTTTTTGACGCCATAAACAAATGCAAGTTGCCTACGAAAACGAAGTGCTAAAGCTTTCCTCACACCCCCTACAAGCACTAACACACATAAGCACAAGCACAAACACAGAAAACTTTTAGGCGACGTCAACGTCGACTGCGACTGTGACTGCGACTGCAACAGCGACAACGACTGCGCTCCCATGTACACAGGTGTTTTAGGTTTTCTGTTTTAATTTATCGTTTGTATAATCCACACACAAGAGCATAAGCGAGTTAGAGCGAGAGAGGTATAAACATAGAGCGAGAGGGAGCGAAAGCGCGCGCTTGTTAAAGCTTTTACAAGGGGGTTGTAAATACACTGCAAGCGAATTGGGGCTACCAGCAGAAATATATATAATTTGATAGCCCTAATCGACTTGCAGCAGATGAGTAATATTTTATTACTGATATCAAAATATATGTACATATGCATATATACTATGTGTACTTTGTATAGATGTTTGCATATTTGAAGTTTTGCGTTTGTCATTGGACTTATGCATGTTGCACACGAAGAAGAAGGCATTTCCGACTGCAGTATGTCCATATCTACATGCAAAAGTGTGCATAGATATATATATTTATGTATGTATACTACATATAATAATAGTAGTAGTAACTGAGTCAATTTGTAGTCTGCGATCAGTATGAAATTCTTTGATTAGATTATAATTATATATGCAATTACGAATTCATAATCAATTCTAATTGATTTTTTTTTCACCCTTTAGCCTTAATTTACAATAATTAAACTAAGATTTATTATAGTATAGAAAGTAAGAAAAGTAGAAAACTAATTTATTAATTAAAGTAAACTTTTATTTAATTGAATTACGAAAAATTCAATTTTAATTTACAATTGATTGTTTAATGATATATTAATATCTATATATAATAGTGATACCCACAAAGTAAACAAAAATAGATTTTAGTCTAATCTGGGATAGTTCCCATATTCAGTATGTAAGCCCCCACTTTTAGCTACTCACCTTAATTAATATGTTTGTTTAATGATAGCATAAAATGCATCGAGTGCAGATCTTTTGGTTTTCTATAGCTTTTACAGAGTTCACACTTTCGGATCTGGAATAGAACACGTTTAGAGCGACTCGACACTCGATAGAAATTGAAGAAATAATGTTGTTATGTAAATTGAGACAGAGTAAACAAGTAATGCGAACTTATTTATAGTCGACAAAATATTCCATGTACTGCTAATGATTATTCTATAGAATGAAGTACGCGTTACAGAAACCGGTTTGCTATTTCAATAACTTTTTAATATACACCACAGAAAAAACTTTTCTCAGTTTATTAAAATTTAATTTCTTTACTTGCGCGAAAAACCGCGAGTCAAGGCGACAGACGAGGCAAATGAAGAACTATGCGATAATAAAGCGAGAAAAAATTAAAAGTGTGAGAATAATAGCAACAACTCGAAGAGAAATTTGCAACCGACTGCATAATACTCGCTCACGCCTGAAAATGCATTTGAATTTGTGAGATTTAAGATGTTGGAGAAGAAAAGTCTTCAGTGGACTTAGATATTTTAGTGACTATATTAGGGAAATTGCAAGTAGTCGGTTTTCAAATTGAAGTAATTGCGTTGTCTGATAGCTGATTGCACAAAGTCAATATACTCTTTAAACGCGTGAGCGAGTATCAGAAAAGTACAAAGCATAAAGTCACAAAATTGAAAACTAATGAAACGCTAAGAAATCATCGAGGTTTGCGGTGAATTGTCGTCGAAAGCGAGAGCGCAAGCTACTAGAGAGAGGTAGAGCAATAGAAAAAGCGCAAGCAAAAGAGAGATAGATAAAGAGGCGACAGATAGAGAGAGAGAGCGAGAGAGAGAGAGAGTGAGCGCGGGCTTTTGTAATGACGTCGTTTTCTTTTTGGGAATTCCGGGCTTTATACTTATGCGATCATCAACAATGTTTTTGTTATTGTCACCGCGGCGGCGGACTTAATTTGAATTCGATGTACATATGCAAAATATGTGCGCTGTTATTGTCTAACAAGCTTTTCTACAAACTTTTGGCGAGCGGCATTTGACAACAAATTTTGTGAGTGGCGTAATCTAATCGCGGCGAAAAGCGAAAAGTGAAACATTCAATTCTTGGCCACATTATCGAGTGTACGTGTATTTTGGGACCGTAGCAGAAGATTGATTTGTTTTTGTTTTTTTTTTTTATAATTATTATTAATTATTTTTATTGGCTTATTGCCTTTACTGTTATGCAAAGCAACCAAAAACTTGTGAAGCTAGTGAAACTTATCAATTTGTATGCACCTTTTTTACGTTTTCATTTTATTTTATTTATCTACAATTTGTCTACACTTGGCATGCACAGGTTTTCTTGACTTGCTTGCGCCACAAGTACGCTGCAGACACACAGAGAGATGAAGAGAGAGACAGAGAGAGTCACGAGAGAGAGCTTTAAGCATTTGCGCGCGCGCGCTGCTGTGCGAGATGCGTTAAGCAGAGTTGTAAAAGCACAAATTGACGACGACAACGACGATTACTGTTCGATCGACCGATCACGTCGCCAGTGAATTGAAGACTAAACCGAAAAGCCAAGAAGAGCAGCAAAACAAGTCACGCAGACGCCATTAAAAAAGTGCCGCCAAGCCAAGAGCTTTTCGCTCGATAGGGCACAGTAGAAACAACACACGAAAACAAAAACAAAGATCGCACACAGTTGAGCCCAAGACAGCAGCAAGCAGTGACGCAGCCGTATCTGTTGACAACAAACTGCAAGAGCAGCTCAAGAGAGCAAGCGAACGGGAGAGAGAGAGAGAGAGAGAGAAGTACCACTCAGGTACCAGCTGAATGGAGCTGGCTTTAGCGCTTGATAAAAACAAAGATCAGAAACAGTTGAGCTCAAGACAGCAATTGCAAAAGCAGAGAGGGAGAGAGAGAGAGATAGTAATAAAAACGTCACAATCTTAAGCAGCTGAGTGAAGCTTAGTTGAGCCAAGTTGAGATCTGAGTCATGTTGATTGCAAAACTGGCTACTGGAAATTTCTTACAGTGTTGATGCCGCTGGTGACTCACACACGAGGAAAAGCTTTTTCACGCTTTTATGAATGAAAATGTTTTGTTGTGGCCATACGGTCTAGCTGGCTGGCTGGCTGACTGTTTGGGTGGCATGGGTGGCCTGAGCCGCTTGTTTGTCTGCGACTGATTCAAGCTACAATTCCTGGAAAAGGATATCATCATGCGCCGGCATTTGTTATTTGTTATGGCAAATAGCTATAGTCCCCACAGCACATGACTCACAGCCGCATGCAGCATGCGTAGCTTGACTTTCACTTTCACGCTCGAACTTTGGCATTCAGGATAACGAATTTCCACGGAACTCATCAATTGTGAAAAATCTTCAATGCTGATTCATGCAACGAAAGTGAAAGATGCCCAAAGTGAAGGAAATATTAATATTATTAAATTCATAATAATAATTAATAATATTGAATTGATATTTAATCCAAAATGGGAAGTCTTTAATTATGCAGAATTTAGCTTGTTAAAATGTACTTCCCCATCATAATCTCGACTATATGCTGGCAATTCCCAAATTTTCTTGATATTCTTGATTTAACTTATCTGCATATACATATCACATATACATATGTATGTATATATGTAAGTCATAAAGTTCAACAGCTGGCATGCGACATATGCAATCGTAACTGAAGTATCAAAATTTCCCCATGAGTTCAATTCCAAATAAATAGAAATTATGTCAAACGAAATCTCACAACAAAATACATACATACATATATACTTGAAGTAACAGAGTTATAGTGGGAGCTGCCCGACTAAGAGATTCGCACACCCATATGCTGTATCAAATAATCTGGTTTTGCAGTTGATTTAGATAATGGAGGTATCAGAAGAATGGACAGCTTTAAAAAGTTTATCGGTCTCATATATTCATTCCTTATACATACGGACGGAGATAGGTGACATTATGAAGTCAATCCGAACATATTCTTTCTTTTACCTACACTTTGAAAAATTCAATATACTCTCTATAGACATTTTCAATGTGCCAGGGTATAGAAATTCAAAGGAAAACGATTTGATAGCATGATTTGGACTGCCTAAATGCAACAACTGTTGTCCTGGCTAATAGCTGCCGGCTCCCATAGCTCCCATGGGCCAGACATCGATCAAACATGCTCCATCGCCGAAGGCTGGCCCAATAACCAACAGTCGACAGCCAATGGGAAAACGTTTGTAGCTGAAATCGCGTGATATTTGTCCAGTGTTTACCTGGCGCCCAGGTTTTTCACGAATGGGTATGACTAAATTTCCGAATGGGGTTCATAAGGACAGTAGCGTGGGGTATTCATAAGGCCGACACGTGCTGTGCCATGTTAGCAGACGCTGATGTACCTTATATACACGACATATTGATTTATTTTTTTGGTTTTTGTTTTTGCCATTTAAGCGCTTTGAACTTCCTGTGCCTTGAGTGTCCTTGAGCTAGCCCGACTAGGGTAACTAACTACACAAAGTAAACGCGTTCAATGCGAAGGTGAAATTGCGGTGAAGGACCTTGTAAAAGTTTTCGAGCTCCTCACAGATTGCAAACGCGATAGGTGTATAGGTGAGGTTTAATTACACTCGACTGCTTTTAATGAAATTCAGTTTAGCTTCAGGTCAGTTTTCAGTTGTTACATTATATTTTCATTATTATTATTTTCAGATTTATTTCATTTAATGTTTAATAAAACCATTTTGATGTCGCCAATTCTAGAAGTGTACATATTATAAAAAGTAATAATAATAATAATAATAATAATAATAATAATAATAATAATAATAATAATAATAATAATAATAATAATAATAATAATAATAATAATAATAATAATAAATATATTTTTTAAATTTGATATTTTTCTTATCAATACCTATGGGTATCGCTCTTCTATTTCATGAACTTGAATGAATATGGCCAATGAAAATGTATATATTGTTCAGGCAAATGCTTAAACCTTTCCTTTATTGACAAGAGCATACACTAGTCGGTTATACGGCTTACACACTGACTTTTCACCTGTGGTCGGTTCTTGCCACCGCCACCTGAGCGAAGTGTGCGTGCAATTTGCCAGTTACATGCAAGAAAGTCTTTGCCACCCAAGCGAGTTCTTGTGAAATACTGCAAGGCAATTAAATGACATAATAAACGATTGTATCAATGTGCGAAATACTTTTTCGTATTGATTCGTAGTACACAATGCATAAAACTTCTCAGCCTACAGGAACTACAAAATTTTGTGTAGACATAAAAATTTATAATTTCTATTTGATTTGTTTTATTTCTACCTGATTTTAGTGCATTTTTTCTTTTATTGGGTTTGGCTTCTACCACTTTTTAAATTGCAGTTTTACCTATTACATTATCTTGTTTAAAGCTCTTTAGAACCCTGTTTCTATATATAGAGGATAAGGCAAAATTCTCAACAGTAATCACCTGATGGAAGGTAATCTGGACAAACCGTGGAGCACGGTGAATGATCAGGTCATACAGTCAAGCAACAATCTAGCGATGGAGCAACAGTCGGAATCGTGGAAATCTACTCAGGATATGATAAGGCTTGCTCGCATGAGGGTCGTCACCTCAGTGATGTTGCACGCTTGGCGCCAAAGGCGCGCCGATGTCCGCAAATTGCAGCAAGCGGTTGAACGTCTCCAAAAGAACGTGAGTATATAGTATGATAACTAGACTATTCTAGGTGAGAATCGACAGCCCAGGCGATATATTTTCAAGGGATTCCTAGAATTGGAGTTATGCTCGATCTCCTATGTCATATTCTGAACCCAGTTTGGACTAGATTATGCATTTATCATACAGACAGATATATTTTAGTCAAACACTCCATATTAATATTTTCTCTTTATTACCCTTTCAGTCCATTTTCTCCAAAAATGAGCTACATGTATCCAAAACATTGATGCGCGTTGAGCAGAAACGCTGCAGGGAGCTTCAATTGGAGCTGAAGAAATCCACAATATCCATGAACCAGGCTCGAAACTCCTGTGAACTGCTCAGCACTTCGCTAATGAACTTGAAGGCCGACAAGGCTCAGCTGGAGCAAGAGCTCAACTACTCCAGGCAGGAGGTATGTTGGACTTAATATACCTTATAGACTTCCCTTAAAAACAGATTTGTTCCTTTTAGCACTTGAATCTGAAAAGAATTGCTGACCAATGCAATGAAGATCTCCGAACTGCGCTTTGCGAGCAGCTCAACTTAAAGCAGCAACTGACCGAGGAGCAGAGCCACGTGTTGAAGTTGAATCGAGAGAAGGAGAAGCTGCTGAGTAAGATAAGCGAGATGGAAGGCGAGCACAGGGAAGTGAAGGACTCGTTTATTCTCCAATTGGAGAAAAAGAATGAGGAACTCGCCAACATGCACTCAATAGTTGAGAATCTCGAACAAAAGCTCAAGGAGCGTCAGTTGTAAGTCGCCCAATTACATACATACATGTGATCATAGCCGTTGCCTAGACTTGACACACTGTGAATTTCAGGAAACGTAATGAACTCAAGGAGTGTATTAAGAATATTGAACGCATGGAGCAGGATGATGTCTGGTCGGGCCCCAATGAAAAGCTGCCCATAAAACCAATCGTTGTTTCCACACCCCAATCACGATCTCTAACAGTGAAAAACCGTCGATACGGAGAGCTTTTCTCCACTGTACAATACTACACATCCATAGCCATGTTTTGGATATGGCTTGCTTTACTGCCACACAAATCATTGCGAAATGGTTGCATGCCGATGAATTACCGAGTCAATTTACCAAAATAAAATATATCCCTTTCCAGTTTTATATAAATATTGTGTGATATTATTATTATTATTGATAAATTTTAGCAAAAGAATGGGCAAATTGCTCGGCAATGCCGCGTACATGGAAGTGTTCTGAACAGCAAATTTATTACGAAAATCCGAAGCTAAGCTACAAAGTTACTTAACCAAGAAATTTTGAAAATGGCTGACTTGGGCAACTGTTGTTGGCTTCAACATTAGCAGCCCCCCGCCCAACCCGTTACCTATGCACGCATCCTCAACCAGAAGCGGTTGAAATACGCGTGAGAGGGGCGGAGGTTGGGCGGTGGGTTGTGCTGATGCATGACCGTGCGTCTCTTGCTAATCGACCCGTCGTCGTTAGCAAAGGCAACGGAAAGCCAATCGAAACGTGTTGCCACATCAATGCCAGGCAGAATTACTGGGAAACAAAGTGTGACGGAGGGTCGGCACTGAGCAGATCTGATAAACAGATGGGCATCTATATATCGATCAATGCACAGAGAACAATCACAGAAGACACTTCCACCTAACAACGCTACGAAACTCGTATTTATATGCAGCACCAGCCGAATATGTACTTGGGAATTATAACGTTTTTACCTTAGCAGCACTGTTGCATTTACAGCGACTGCTGCTAGCATATATATAGGGGTGGTTTTTTGTATGGGCAGTGTACAGCATGCTGCTATTAACAGTGGCATACACTGTTAAATGGATAAAATATCTATGTGTGCTGTTAGAGTTCAATTTGAAAGTATTTTTAATATGATTCAAATGATTAAAAGAACAAAAACAACAATTATATATGCAGAAATTAAAAAAAAAAATAAAAAAATAAAATTAAATAAAATGAAATAAATAAATATATATATACAGAATAATAAATGTTTGCTTTAATTATGTTGTGAATAAGGTTCGAACCACAAACTTGACCTATTAAGCTCATTACATATAAATCTCCGCATATGTTTGAGATGTTTTTTAATTTTACATAATGCCTAAAAGCATGCATTGATTTCTGCTCAATGTATTGCTTAGATAGTTTGGATTTAGATAATATGCAAATGTACATAGTGAGCATCAAACTAATTAAAACACAAAATTTGTTTATATATAAGCCAACGAACTAAGATCGCAAATCTGTGACATAATATTTTAAGAATAAAATTAGGTATTTCAGTTGGCTTAGGTTTCGGAAGAATTTACGAAAATGAAGACAAAACTATAAAGACCGACAGGAATAATAAAACGTATTATCAAACTGGTTTCGTAAACTTCTTTGGCACAAAAGGTTAGCAGCTGCTCTGCTAGTCAAGTTAAGAAAGCGATAGAGGCTGCTTGTTGTTTTGCTGATATTTCCCTTGCGCTTGACTATTTTATAGTCGTTGTCGTTGTCGTTGCTGTTGCTGTTGTTGTGGATCTCGCTGCGGCGCCCACAAATGAATATATAAAATAAAAGTAGAAAAAGCGGCAGAGTTGAGGCAAGATTCCGCTGGGCTCTCAGTTGGTATTTTGACTTCAGCACAAACAGACGGCGTGGACGCAGACGCAGAGGCAAACGCAGTCGAAGACGCTGACGGCAACGTAGCCAGCAAAAGCGAAAAGTAAATAGAAATACACAGCCGCAGTCGAATCGGCAACGAAATTTTAATAAACGTGGCGTGCGCCTGCGCAAATAAAAGAAACAACACAAATAAAAATAAAAATAAAAATAAAATTAATCAAAAAACGGCAACAAAAGACATTCGCAAACGCGCGCATAGAGAAATTTTAAATGAGTTTCATTTGAATTCGTGAATTCCTCCTACCTGGCCAACTCACTACCTGAATCAAGCTGATCATTAACATGCAAAGTGCTTGGCCCACTAGGCGCGCATAACAAAGGCTATCAGACGGACAATCGCGTTTCGCATACGCAACCAGCTGCACACGTGCGTCTCGTTCGGCTCAATACTAGTTACAAGGCCCCGGTCTTATTAGAGTTCACGCATCGATCGATCATTATCAGTGTGGGCCACATTGACCAAAATGACCAATGCCACGCCCCCTGGCCTGCTGCACATGGATAAGCCATTTGTTGCTTTCTACCAATTTTGCCTGGACTTAATTGTGTTTGGATTGAAGTCGATTTTCTATATACTCGAATCGCTCTATTATACCATATTGCCGCAGCGCTTTCGAAAGTTGAAGGTGAGCAAAACCGAAATGAAAGAAATTTATATTTAATTTGCATAATAAAATAATTATATTATGCCATTGCTTGAGCGTCGGGCAATATTTTCTATAAGACTTTTGACATTTGATATATGGCCTAAAGAAACTTTTAAGCAACTTTTTGGTAACTCTATGAAGCAAGTCGGCGCTTACTTAACTCATTCATAAGTAATTCAATTTGACTTAATTGTTTTCTGCTGTTGACCACATTAGCGTTTCTATCTGTAACACATTTTTCGCACATTTCAATTATTTATAATTAAACCCAATTAAATTACAAAAGTAATTTCAGTAAAAAAAAAGTAAATCATGCCAAACATATTTAATGAGAGATACAAGTTATTTATTATATTATATTTCTATACCCTGCAGCCATTAAAAATGGAGACTTGGGCTATGATAAGCTATGATAAGATCGACGCAATTGTTGAGTATATTTCTCTACGAGTCTGTTGAACACGCGCTTTGGGAAATTAACAATTCCGAATTTTTACTCAATTATTATCCATCAAAAAGATCGTTTGAGCAGACATTTTGATGGCTTTGGCTTTCCACTTTAATTTGGCTTTACTATTCCTACAATTTTACAACGGTTGTAAAATTCAAATTGACAACGAGAAACAACAAAGTCTCAAACAAAACATGAGCTTTGTTTGGACATACTTCAATGAGCGCACGAAAAAAATAAAAACAATAAATCGTATTCACACGCTGGCGAGTTTTTGTTTTTTTACTTTTATTGTATTTTTTTGTTTTCTTGTCTTGAGTTTAGCTTTTTATCAATGAATGCGTCTTTTTATTTGCACACTTTGTGTTTGGCTTCGGACATTTATTTTGGCATTCGTGGACGTCACTTGTGATTCGAGTGGCCGCTACCATGGAATCTGTAAATATTTATAATTGCCGAAGATCTGCCTCGGATATTTGTTTCTCAATTGGGGCAGCTGACATTGAAGTGAAGCGTGGGAAGAGTTTGAAGAGTTTGTTTAACTGCCGCTAAATATGGTTTTAATATTTAAAATTAATTTTAATTACTTTTCTTAAGAAAAGTAACTCCATCTTGTGCTTGGAAAACCAGTTTTTCTGCCAGTGCAAATTTTCTTTTGTTGCAGTCACTGGAATCGGCTAACCTGACATTGTTTGCCGCAACACAAAAGAAAATCAAGTAAAATAATATTATGCTATGAGTATCAAAATATATGTTTATATACACGAGAGGGCTTAACAATATATCTGTCTTTGCCTCATGGCAAGTCAAGCTTGAAGACTCGACTTGATTGAACTCGCTTATATATACATTTATATATGTATATATAAATTTATATTTGTGTCTTATTATATTTATTTATGAGACATGTCGAAATAGCGGCTGCTTACCAAATCGATTTTGAACTCTGTTACATGTTGCAAGCGAAGCTCCAAAACATGGTTAACCATCCATAAAAAATATGCAAAACGTTTGCTGCACATTAAATATACCTTTTAGGTATCTCGAAAATGTAGTTTTTAATTTGTATCTTTAAGATACGCGCCCATAAAAATCAAGAAATATTGCATAGATATTTATTACAAAGACATTGTATACTTTTAAATTTCTATCTGTATTTAGTGTGTATCTTGAAGATACGTATCTATATATATAATTTTATATAGAAACGCATAATAGTTAAATATATTTATATTCCATATTTCGATATCTTATAATATTTTACAACCTAACTTATTTTTGTTTAGAAATAACATTTTAATAGTTTGTAACTGCTTAATATATAAATAAATATTTGATAATACAGTTAACATAATATCGATATTCTTTGATAAGCTTAAACATTTCATTTCGGAAATACTTAATCATACATTTCTATTAGGTTTATATATTATTATATTGATTCCATTTATCATAATTCACAATTTCACTTTCTCTTTCATTCGAACAGAATGTATCCGGACAGGTGGTGTTGATAACAGGTGGCGGCGGTGGCGTCGGACGTTTGATAGCGCTCAACTTTGCCAGACTCGAAGCGCGTATTGTCATCTGGGACATTAATCAAGAAGGTGGGTTGAGCAAGCGACGCGATGGGCGGCTTCTGCTGCAACTGCTGCTGCTAGTGGCTGTGGCTCCGGCTCATTAACGCCGTTCAGCTAAGTGATTAGAGCACGTCAGCGTTGGCAATTAGCAGCTCGCACGGCGGGTTAAGGAACCCTGGAACGGAGAAAGCTGCGTAACTTGCAACATTGATTAGCTAACCGTGACTATTCTCTCGACAGCCATCAAGACGACAGTCGATCTGCTGGCCAAACATGGCTACAACAACTGCAAGGGTTATGTGGTGGATATATCGGATCGAGAGCAGATCTATCAGCGGGCAGCGCAGGTCAACGAGGACGTCGGGCCTGTTGACATCCTGATCAACAATGCGGGCATCGTCTGCTGCAAGCCCTTCTGGGAGCTGCACGACCGCGTCATTCAGAACACCTACAACATCAACATCATCTCACACTACTGGACGGTAAAGGCGTTCCTGCCACACATGATGCAGCACAATCGGGGACACATTGTGACCGTGGGCTCCGTCACTGGCATGCTGGGCACCTACGGCTGCAGCGACTACGCGGCCACCAAGTACGCCTGCATTGGCTTTCACGAGAGCTTGCTGACGGACCTCAAGGCGCACGGCTACGACCAGATACAGATGAGTCTCATTTGCCCTTACTACATCAACACGGGCATGTTCTCGGGTGTGAAGCCGCGCATGATGCCCATGCTGGAGCCCCAATACGTAGCCGACCGTATTCAAGGCGCTGTGCTCCAAAACGAGGTCTGGTGTGTTCTCCCCAATTCCATCCGCTTACTCACGCCGCTCAAATGGTAAGTGAGATCTCTGTTTGTTATCTTTGTACATTTTGTAATTAGAATCTATTCTCTTGCAGCTTGTTGCCCGCCAAGATGTGCTGGGAGTTGATGTCGCGTGTGATCCGCGGTCCGGAGTCTATGATGCTCTTCCAGGGTCGCGGTCGAGTGGCTGCCGGCTAGCAAAAGAGCAAAGGACTTAGCTTTTAGTTTAGTTTAAATTTTAATTGTTATAAGACGCATTAAATAACGACATTGATTACCTATAATTGCCATGCCCTAGTCCCGCACTGTGGTTTGCTGATAGTAGTGGGGCGCCAGCTCTGTGAGCCACTCCTTCTTGATGACTGTGACATGGTTCATGAACAGCTTCGTCGTCTGCAGCAACTCGCCGTAGACCACGTACTGGGCCTGGGGCAGCGTATAGAGCGTGGAGTTCGGGTGAATAGCCAGTTCGGTGCCGCTGCTGATCTGCCGGTAGACACCCGAGTGGTGCAGATAGGCGACCTGGGTGAAGAAGCCGGCCGTGATGCATTTGCAGACCATTTCCACGTCGCCCTTGCAGGAGAATATGGCAATGCCGTACTTTTTCCTAGCCAAGTTCAAGAGCTGTTCACGCAGCTCGCAGGCGCGCTTTAGATTCCGATAGATGAGGTAGTATTGGCCGCAGAACTCCTTGGTCATGCCCTCTTCCACAAAGGCGCTGTATACATTGAGCAGGGTAATCAGATCGCCCTCTGCCACCTCGAAGTGTCGGTGCGCAATGCGCCCGCTTTGCTGGGCGGCCGCCGAAGCGGGACGCGAGAAGACGGACTGCACTTGGAGCATGGCTATGATTGTAATGACCTCTTCGGAGCAGCCCATTTGACCGGATATATACAGCATCTTGGACAACATGGCGCTGAAGGGCAGCTCGGCTAGGAGAAAGCCAACAGGTCGGGTCAGCTGACCCTGCTCATCAATGGCATCCAGGGCGTAAAGCGTCTCCAGAGCGGACAACAGATTTTTGGCAGGCGGCGGAGAGGGAAAGTCGAAGCGCAAGACGTTGCCAATGCCCAAGGCCTTGAGCTGCAGCACTGCTCCACTCATCTCGCTGCGCCTCATCTCTGGCGGCTGTCGTGGGGCCAGTGCATCGTAGTCCTGCTTCGTGTAAAGACGGTAGACTTTGCCGGGACGCACTCGACCTGCTCGCCCGGCTCGCTGTATAGCCGAGGCCTTGCTGACGGGCACGACGACGAGGCTATCGCTGCAGGTGGTGGGGTTATACCACTTGACCTTCACATAGCCACAGTCGATGACGTACACAATGCCTGGTATCGTGATCGAAGTCTCCGCGATGTTCGTTGCCAGCACCACCTTGCGCACTCCCTTGGGCGGGGTGAAGAAGACTGCCAGTTGATCGTTGCTCGTCATGCTGCCGTACATGGGAAGCACTTTGAGGTTAGTCGTCTCCTGGCTGGCTATATATTCACGGAGTAAGTCCATTGCCTCCAGCACTTCCTCCTGGCCGGTCAGAAAGGCCAGTATGTCGCCTGGTGGCTCCTTCTGGTGCAGTTTCCAAACGGTTTCCACCGTCTCACGCACATAGTCGGCGCAGGGCTCGTTCAGATAGAAGTGGCTGACGGCGTGCATGCGTCCCTCGATACTCAGCTTAACGCTGATGGGCTGGTCCGCCTCAGCGCCTGACCGTGGCCAGCTGAAGAACTCGCTGAAGAAGCTCGCATCGATGGTGGCTGAAGAGATGATCAACTTCAAATTGCTGCGCTTGCGCAGGATCTTCTTCAAGAGACCCAACACCATGTCAGTGAGCATGTTCCTCTCGTGCGCCTCGTCGACAATGATGACTCCATACTGGGTGAGCAGTGGATCAGCAAGCAGCTCTCGCAACAAAATGCCCTCCGTCATGAATTTGATGTGTGTATCGTTAGAGGTACGCTCCAGAAAGCGTACCACATAGCCCACAGTATCACCCACCAGTTCGCCTCGTTCCTGGGCCACGCGGTTGGCCAGCGTCACTGTGGACACCCGGCGGGGCTCCGTGATGCCAATCATGCCCTTGCTGTGCCATCCCCATTCGTACAGGTACTGCGGCACCTGTGTGCTCTTGCCGCTACCTGTCTCGCCCACCAGGATGACCACCTGGTAGTTTTCCAGGCAGTAAAGAATCTGGTCACGATACTTGCGGATGGGTAAACGTTCGCGTTGCTCAACTAGACCCAGATTATGATTGGCATTGAAGACGAATGCTGAATTTTGTAGCTCCTGGTTGCCACCTCCATCAGCAATGGCATCGTCTGTTTCTGGTTTTATAAACTTTGGCTTAAACGTTGCCATTTGTGCTAGCCGCTTTTTATTGTTGCCGCTATTTCATTTGTTTACCTCGATTCATGTTATCGATAAGTGTAAAGCGACCAGTTGCAGTGGCGGCCTGTCGATATACACCTGTGCCGATACTTGAACTGGTCGATTTAGTGCTGTAAAACAACCAAATCATATCATATATCATACCAAGGTATCAAGTTATCGAACAGTCGAAAATGCGTTAATCGATATGAGCGCCAAATCAAATTAAATAAATTTCCAATAATGAATACTTCGATTTATGAGTAAAATTAGTTATAATTTCTATATTGAAATGAAGGAATAAAACAATTCTTTGTTTTGAATTTATAGATTTATGTTTTTTATTTCAAACTTGAAATCATGACAATATTTACTAAATATCACTGATTCTATAAACAAGTACATTGTTAGCATTTAAAATTCATTTTGGGGCGATTTTTTTTTTGTTCTTTTATTTGTGACTGATGCCTTGTCCTCGGCAACATTTTTCAGAAGGATACGTACACACACACAAGAAGAGTTAAACTATTTTCATACTTATCAAATAAATGTACACAAACCCTTTAATATAATGTATTAAAATTTAAAATCAAATTTCTACTTATGTATTAATAGTAATAATAATAAACTGAAAGCAAATTTACTTGCTATTCTGTATGTGGCTTGATTATGGAACTCTGTGCTCTGTTTCAAATTCTCTGCAACGAATCGAACGATTAATCCGATTAATCCGGGAACTTTCCATGAAGTGCTTGTTGCTAGGTGCGTGCATCTAAATGTATGTTTTTTTTTTATTGTTTTCTTGTATATATTTATATTTATTTTTCTTTGTTTTTTTGTGAGTGCCTATCTGATATATATGTAAGTTTGTAAATTTGATTGCATTTTTATTGTATGTTTCGTTAACACTCTTAAATTTAAGAATAATTTTTTTTTAAATTTACTTTGTGTATTTTTATAGTTTTACTTTCATTATTTAAGTGCAATTTGTTTTCTTCTGTCAACAAAAAACTCTTTATATTATTATTATGAATAACTGAATTGTTTTGAACTCTTGAGATTTGACTACTTTATTTTCGTATACTCTATCTGCTCTGCATGTGACCCATTTCTCCTCTTACCGTTTTAGCATTTCCGTCGACCATTAAAATTGAAAAATGCCCCTGCTAAAACATTTGTTATACTTTTTATACTAAATTGTATTTAGTTGTGTTTTATTATTATTATTATTATTATTTTTTGTATCTATATAAATAATTGTAATTAAAATTAATTTTCATTTATTTTTATTTTTGGCTCTGTCATACACTACATATTTATATTTGTTTTGGTAATTAAAACGTGATCCATTTGCTTTTCGTTTAACACTCTAGTTTTGTTATTTTTTTACCTCTTTTTCATGGGCTTTAAAACAATTTTAAGCTACAGTAAAATATTTTCAATACTTGCTGCGAAGCTTAAGTCTTAGCTGTGTAGTTGGCTACAAATAATGTGTGTATAAGTTCATACGCTAAAAAAGGTAATTGATGCTGAAATACATATATATTATATTTCCTTATTTTTTTTTTTTTTTGCTTTTTTTTTCTTAGGTTTTTGTTATATATATATAGATAGATGTATATAATTTTGCTTAACAGTCTAGAGAGTTGAAAAGCATCTGTATAGACTTATTTGCAGTAAAAGCGCTCTTGTACACGAGTACATAATAAGCGTAAAATACAATACATATAAAGAAAATATTATTGTTACCAGAAGAAAGCTTTAAGTATGGATGTGGGTAGGCAAAGGCGAAAGCAGCACTCGATCATCGCATGGCCGTTAATTTGAATAGTGCAGTGGAATGACACCACAAATGCTGACGGCAAAGGCAGGCAGACATAGAAGCTGTGGAATGACACCTTTTAATATACTACTCCAGTGCTGGACAAAGCAGCGATAATAAACATGGGACATGTGAAATGAGAACACTGCAACAGTGTTGTAAAATACAAAGCAAATTGCAAATGACATTGCGCTAGCAACAAACGGAACTCTTCCAATTTGCTAATTTGCCAGAGGCAAAAGCAGCAAGTGTCATTCCGCTATAAAGAAACAAAATGGCGATTTTTCAATACGTGAATTGTGTTTTGCAGCAGCTCGAACATGCGTCGCATTTATTTTGAGGCCCTTTACTTAATAACTTGATGGTTCCCCCTCGATTGCATTGGTAAGGACATACACACATACATGCATACACATACATATGTATATATCTGATCATTTATCACATGCTTTGCATTTGGGCCGCTTGGTTTGTGTGCTACGGCTTACAGCTTCTTCAGCTCCGATTGGGGCTCAGTTGGACTGATTGGTGACATTTCGACACTGTCCAGCAGAGGCGTTTTCTCCTCGCTGCAGCTGCTGCCCGGCGCATCGTCCATGTCCATGACAAAGATGCGGGAGAGATCCGCTCCGCTTAATGTTTGCCTCGACGGCGATTCATCCACGGAGCTGTTGTCCTTGCTACTGTTGTTGCTGCTGTTGCTGCTATTGCTGCTGTTGGTGTTGGTGTTGGTGTTGGTGTTAGCGTTGCTGTTGCTGTTGCTGTTGCTGGAGGCGTCGAGTGCCTGATCGAGGGACTTGGATGGTGTGCGATAGCTGGCCGTCTTGTTGGTGGCAGTTGGTGGAAATTGGGGGCTTAAATTCGTTTGGCAGGTGAGCGTGGCCAGGGATGTGGTCTTAATATTGGTCGTCTTCAGATGATTAATGGAGCAGCTGCTCCAGCGCAGCTGTTGTTGCTGTCCATGGGTGCTGCCGCTGCTGTTGCTGTTGACTCCAGCTGCGGATGAGGCATTATTGTCATCGTTGAAGCTCATTTCATCCTCGCTGCCGCTGTGCGTGTTGTTGATGGCTGTCTGCTTGAGCCGCACCAGATGCCGCTCCGAGTACGATTTGCGGGCGTCCATGACGCGCAAATAGTCAGAGGATTCCCCCAGATCCTCGCTCTTGGAGCTGCAGTACCGACGCGTGCCCTGGCCCGCCTGGCCACAGAAGCTAGTCGTGACGCTAAGCGACCGGCGACTGCCCTGCGAGCCGGGCGAGAGATGGGCCGACGAATGATTGGGCGAATGCTCCAGCAGCGAGTCGTTGCTCTTGGCAATGCGATTCTTGCGATAGAATTTGCTGTCCCTCCACAGAGTTTGGCGCTGGCTGCCCGATGAGCTGCCCGTGCGCTGCAGCTCCATGTTGCAGGAGCCCGGATGATTGGTGGGCGATGATTGGTCTTGGCTGGAGGAGGTCTTGCTGATGCGAAAGGAGGCGTGCGTCAACTTCTTGTACTTCTCACTCTGCATATTGACGCGATTGTCCGAATGGGTGCGATCTGACATGGGCATGAAGGCGTTGTCAATGCGCCGCTCCTCCTCCAGAGAGCGGAAAGCCAGGCGATTGACATTCTTCAGGTGCTGCTTGTCGGAGCTGGAGCGCTTGGGCGACATATCCTCAAAAGAGCTGACTCGGTACTTCTGCGAGAAGACCTCGATCATGCTGGAGCGCTTCGAAGGCGACGTGGTGTATATAGAATTCTGATCATTAACGAGAATCTTGGGCGGATCAAATTGCTGCTGCTGCTGCTGCTGCTGTTGCGTCTGTGTTGTGGAGGCTAAGGAGGAGCTGCTTGAGTTGCTGGTGGCCGTGACGAGAATCTTTGGGGACAGCGAGACAGGGAAATGTTGTGGTCGAATGTTGCCCAGTGAGGCGCAGCCCGATCCCGATGAAGTGGAACCCGTGCCGGACATGGCGTCGTCGATGTGCAAGAAATTGCTGGGCGAGCTCTCGCGGCAGGGCGACGAGATGGCCGAGTCCTGGGAGACCATGCTACGCGGTATGGTGGCCAATTCCAAGCAGGTCTCGTTGCCGCCCGTTGTGGTGGCTATGATGACGTCCTCAACACCTTCGTCAATAGGTGACGAGATTGATTGGAAACTATTGAGACGAATGCTCGACGAGCCAATGGACAAATCGTTGTCGGTCAGCGAACCGAACGCCGAGTCCTGCGAGGGATTGCTGCGCCCGTACTTCAGACACTTGAGGGAGTACTCCAGGCGGCGACTCTTCGAGTTCTTGTAGTTGCACATGTCCGCTGTTAGCTGGTGATTGAAAGAGGTATGCAAACGCTGCTGGCCACCGATACCCGAACCACTGGCCACTGCATCAGCATCAGCATCAGCCTCAGCTTCAGCATCCTCCTCCTCGCCCGCCTCGTCGTCGTAGTGCTCAGTCTCGATTGCAAGATTGCTTTGACTGCTGCTGCTGCAGCGTATCGTGGGCTGTGTCGTTGCCGGGGGCTGCTCCTGGGTATTGTCATCTGAATAGAGTGCCGCATGGTCGCAGTAGTGTATGGGCGACTCTCTCGGCTCGTATTGCTGCCTGTGCTGCGTGCGCGTAAATGAGGACGATGCCGAGGTGGAGGCGGAGGCGGAGTGCCAGTGCTGCAGCCGCTGCAGGGTCTTCATGTGACAGCTGCTGCCGTTCCCTACGACAATCTCTTCGAGCAGTGCCTCCTCCTCCTCGCTTGATATGTCAAATGAGTCCATTGTTCGGCTGATGCTGTGGCAAGGCGAGAATAACAATCAAAATGCGATATACACGATATAAAAGCAATATGACTATATAGATCTCAGCTTTGCTTTGCTTGGCTTGGCTTGGCTTGGCTTGGCTTGGCTTGGTTTGGATGCTGGCTACGATGCAGCACACCTGCTTCTATTGTTTTTCTTACTCTTGACATTTTCTATGCGTGTTTTGTTTAGACTATGAATAAGTGTATGTATGTGTGTGTGTGTCAATGTGAGTAAATGTGGGCGTGGCAGTTGAAGCATTAACAAATACTTGAGTGCAGTTCTATTGCAAGCGTTGCACGAGCTTCTTTCATTTCTTTTCATAGCAGCTGAATTGCATTGCTGAATCAGCATTAAAATGTATTTTCAATAATTCTTGTATTTTTAAACAACTAGCTATAATTGTATCCTAAGATAAATTAAATTGGTCTTGAATAACCCTGACATCAACTATTAATTTCCTAACTAAAATTAATGAAATTTTGTTTAATCTAATCTTCATAGTGTAGTTTAATTAATCACATTATTTTTATTTCTTTCAAGGACCAAATATTGATCGTACCTATGGACTGGATAGAGATTATTATCGTAGTAGGACTGGGGTAAGTACCATAAACATAATTATTTGGCTACCATATTTGATTAAAGAGTTTCCAAAATACAATCCCTAAGAGAGTTATTTTCTTTAAACATATATAAAATTGTCAAAAATAAATAGATTTACGTAATCTGCACCTTTTGCTTTAGTTAATTTCAACATTTAAATTTTATTTAGATTTGAAATTATATAATCGTCCTATAAATGCGAAAAGGTTATATATAGCCGAAATAGTAAAGTATCTAAGGATTGCAGTACATACGGTTCAACATATAAAAAGTTTAAAATATTCATCTATCTGATGAGTGGTTTGATGAATATGGAAATTGATATTAAAATTAATGTAAATATTTAAAAGTTCTATTTTTATTATTATTTTGCAGGGATTATATTTTAAACAAATATACAAAATTATTTATTATACATATAATTACAAAGATATTCCTGCATGGGTATTTAGAAGTCGGCACGACGAATTAAGTTAATATATAAAAAATACAAATTAACGTGCAATATTTATTTGAAAGCTGAAAAACATCGATATTTGAATACAAACGTGCGTATTACATTTATAGATATGGATAAACAATTATTAAGCGTAGATTATATTTATTTAAAGCATTTAAGCAAGGCGGTGGAAAAAAGTAAAAATATGCGCTTAAAAAAAGCTGAGTTGAAAGAAAATTAATTTTGTTCCATGAAATATTTGTGGTGCTGCCAGAAAAATATGATTAAAGCCATTCAGAAGTCCTTAGTTCGAAAAGAAGAAGACAAATTTTTCAACCTTTCTATTTTAAATGTTTGAAACTTCAATTTATTAAGTTAATTAGTTAATGTAATAGGTTCCGAATCGACGTTCTTTTAATTCATATTTATTTGAATTTAATACAGTTCGATAGATAGTTCGATAGAAAATATCTGTAGTAGCTCAAGTAGTTTTTTCTGAACTTTGTTAAATTTTGTAATTTAAATTTTAAATGACAATCGATTTTAATTGCTCTCTGAGTTAGCTTAGGCAGCTAGAGCTGTATGGAAGAGGCTAAACTGGCAGCACTGATATCTAAATTTGACTTCGACTTATCGTTGGCCACAGCTAATACTCTAAATGGGCGTGGTTCACTTGTGCATTGAAGGCGGTGAGCGGTGTTTGGCGATTGGTGGAGTTTTTGGTGGTTTTGGTTTAGGTGGTTCGCCGCTTGGTGGTTTTTAGCATACAAAAATTTGCCACTTACCACGATTTTGCTTAACACAGAACAACAACAACAACAATTTGCCTGCATCTCGATTATCATATAGATATAAAGATATATATATATATAGATAAAGATCTTCCATTCTTGAGGCTTACAAAAAAACTTGCAAATGGAGTACAAAAAATTGTTGTGCGCTGATCAACGGATTAGATATATGTATGCATATATAGATAGGTTTATATATATATATATATATAATTTTTATTCAGGTATTCGTTTCATTTGCCATTTTAGGTTTTATCAAGAGTCTTACACATTGTAGTTGTGGTAATTGTATTTGTGAGTGATTTGTTGTGAATTAAATTAATTTCATATTCGTTTTTGTTTTGTTTAGATTTTGTTTTTTTTATTTTTATTTTGTATTTTGTATTTTTTTTTCATCTTTTGTTAAGTTGTTTGCTTAGTTGGTTTTGTTGGTTGGTTGGTTGGTTTGTTGGTTGGTTGGTTGGTTTGCTTTAGTACATACGAAAGACTTCATAGGGCGCAGGCGGTACACTGTAGTTAGTTTCGAAACGGGTTATGTAAATAAACAAATGCAGAAATGCAACAATTTGTAAATCATAAATAAAACACACACGTATGTTAGATAAACGAAAATGATCGTTGAGAGACATTCAAGGGCTGATCTGTATGTATTTAGATTGATGTAGAGATGAGGCTTGTGTAACTGCAACTGGTTCAGTTTGATTGTTGGGTTCGCAACACTAAGACATATATTGAGTAGGATTTAGTTTGAGTTCGAGTTGTAGAGAGAAAGAGAGAGTAAACATTGCATACAAAATACTTTAGTTGAAAAGTTTCTCTACTTATATAGTATATGTATATCATTAGTAAAAATATGTAGAAGACATGCGATTTTGGTTAAGGCAGCAAAAAAGAATAAATTTACACTGAGAGAAACATATACATCGATGTATAGTATATGTATGTAGGTATGCTTAAAATATACATGAGCAACGATTGTGAATTGGCCATTTAATAGAGTTGCCAAACCTCTTCATACAACTAACCCTCTTTATTCTTCATTCTCCCCCCTTCAGATATTACTTAATTACGCTCTCCTCTGGCATGCATAATGTTTGGAGCTGCTATCTCGGCTAACACATTACCATATTTACCTTTGGCACACGCACACCCACCTGCACTCACACACACACACACACACACATAGGTAAACGCACAGGTGCACAGGTGAAACACACACACGCACACACACATATACAAATATACATAAAATATGACGCCATTTTTGTTTGTGCTCTCATTTTGCATTTTGTAGTTTTTTCTTTTCTGCTCAACTCTATTTTATGTTTGTTTGTTTAAGATTGTTGTGATATGTATATATATAAATATATATATATATATATATATATATATAGTGTTATTCTTCATTAATCTGAAATGAGCTAGAGCTAGACGAGTAGAGAAACCAAAAAACAGCATTGAACTCTTAACAGATTTTCTATACATATTTAAGGTAAAAAAAATTAAATAATTTAAGCCTATTTAACTAAGATATGAAAGAAGCAAGCTAAATTTTTTTTTTTAACAAAATTTAACGAAAAAAGCTGACCTATAATTATGACAAAGCAAATATTTTTTATAATATTTTAATAAACTGAATTCAGTTTCTTAAATATTAAAAAAATATATATTTTATGCAAATAAATATATATGTTTCTTCATTGCATGCAGACTGAACAGAATTTGAAATTCTAAGCTGAATACGTAAAGGCTAAAACGATGTTCTGATAGACTAGGATTATACCCTATAAAACTCTATATCAGAGATTCTCAGCTGGCAGCCTTTGTGTGCGCGTGTCTGTATGTGTGTATGTGTGTGAGTAGGTGTGAGTGAGCTGCATTGCTATGCTATTGATAAGGCTTAGGAGAGTGGCATCGGATACTCACCCAGTTCGTCGATCATGCGGCGTCGAAGGCGGCGTACAGGGTGAACTCGCCGCGCTGAACGAGCTGCCCAGCGAGGCGCATTGGCGCTTCTTTACGGCATGCAGCAGATTCAATGTGGATTGGCTAAGACTCGGCTTGATTGTCTGCAAGTAATGGAATATGTATATATAATATAAGCTGGATACTAGTGGCTGGTCTTTGTTTTTCTACTTACACTGAAACACGGACCACGTAGCTCACGTAAATCGATGCTACGAAATAGATCGCATAGGACTAGGTCCTCGACGGAGGGGCAAACGCCGCTGGGCGGCTCAAAGATAAGACCTAATATTTCCAGAACCTATAAACGAAATGTAAAGTTTTCAAAATTCTTTCTTAGAATTGATGATTACCTGGCCAATTTGTGGATAATGCTGCAGCTCCATTTCGAGCACCCGCATGGACGGCTTCGGAGTGGTCATTTCCTGACCGGTGCACATTTCATAGAGCAGATGGCCAAAGCACACGATGTCGACATTCTCGATTTCCGTTACGGAGCGAGACCACATGACTGCGTTGTTGCGCGAGCTGAGACCCAGTAGACCGTTCTCCAGGCCTGACAACCTGTAAAGCAAAACGAAATGTTCAACCACCACAAAAGAGATTGCATAATTACGAAACGCTTGCCACGCCCCTTGCCCCCTGCCCCACTGTCCCTCTGTCCATCTGTCCGTCTGTTCCTTGCTTGACAATCGCCTCACGCCTAATAGCAATACTAAGTGCCATTAAGCTTGTTTTCTCCGCTGTCGATGGCCAGCACATGGCGACAACTTTTATGACTGAAATGACTGTGTGTGTATGTGTGTGTGTATGTGTGTGTGTGTGTGTGTGTGTGTGTGAGTGAGTGTGTCATCAAATGTGTTTAATAGACAAAGAATGCTCATCAAATGTAATATGTGAGCATTATTTTATGTTTATACTTTGAGCGAAGAGCAAGAGTCGAAGATGCCCGCTACTACGAGAACTCTGAGCTAGTGTATTGGTTGAGACTCTAGGGTAACAGTGGAGTACCCTAAGATATACATAGTTGCACAAGCTATAGGAGTTGCTTTGTAGCCACTCAAAGGTCATGATTTGTCAGAGACTCAGAGAGATAAGCAGAAGGTCTACTGATTATGATAAATAACTTCTATAACCCAAGTAGGTAACTTTATGTGTCTTCTCTCTTTTCCATATAACAATTGAACTTTTTGTGTCTCACCTCCCCTCTCTACTAGTGCCTCTAGGTTGATTCGTTTGTTTGTGTAAAACTTAATGCGACTCTCTAGCTGTCTAGACTCTGAATAATGTAGTTGTAGTTGGTACTCTTAAAATTATGCTTCATATAATGTCATAATGATATGCTATTTAAGAGTTCTTCAAACATTTAATATTTAATGTGAATCAAATAATTTGTAGTCAATATATATATATATATATATTTGTTAAATATCAGAAGCTACTCCTTATCTTCCTCTCTCATTGACCCTTTTCAGTTTATATAAATCATCATAAAAAGTAGTTCAAACGTATATATAGTATATATTTTAACACATTTGCCCAACTCGAATCGATTATAATCAACATTCTTTAACTGCTTACCATTCAAATTGCCAATTCGAACTTTAAAATTGTATCGATTACCTTTTGGCATTTGCATACGCACAAAAAGAAACAAAATTCGCCCAACCACGCCCAAAATGTTTTCGCCTTTGAATGAGCGCTGCATAAAGTTGAAATTCTTTTTTGAGTGTTTTTGTGACCCTAGCGTTGGGTGAAAGGTGTTAATGTGCAGCCGTGTGCACGGCTTGTCGCTTGCCATGAATGGCAGGGAAAAATGTTGGGCTAGGAAGGGCTGGGAATACGATTCGCGAACGAACAAAAAAGTAGTTTTAGTAGCATGAAATTGCTGTGAATGGGTTTTGATTTGGCTTTTATTGCGTTGGCTGGAGCAGAAGGGAAAGGATTAGACTGCTGGGTGCTCACCTGGCGGCTCCGTTTTGTAGAATGACATTGCCGCTATGCAGATGGCCGTGCAGCGGGAAGCCGCGTTCCTTCAGGAAGAGTAGAGCCTCCAGGATTTGACGGCCCAGACGCTGCACCTGGCTGACGGGTAGGCCGTTCGGCTTGCGTGTGTATTTACGTGCCCAGGGCTCATTCCACTGGGCCTGGAAGAGAGCAGAGAATAATTCCAAATCAGTAATCAATGGAACGAGAGAAAGAGAGCGAGAGAGTGCGGTTACCTTATATATGAGATCCTTGAGGCTGCCGCGCGAGTTGAAGGGCGTGACCAGGCAGGCATAGCTGTGCGAGCTGTTGCGCAAGAATCCCAGGTCCAGCACCGGATAGATGTATGGATGGTGCAGAGATCCAAGCAGCTCCATCAGTATTTCCCGCGCACACTCATCGGGCGGCAGATCCTCGAGGGCCACGCAGTCCGCTGGCAGTGGCAGCAGCGTCAGCAAGCGATCTGTGCGCACCTGATGCAGTGAAGGGGGGGAATATGAAGAGTGGAGAGGAAGTTAGTCAATTGGATTAGCAACTGGACGGACTCAATGGGTCGCAACTCACCGATGCATCAGTGACCAAAAACCAGTTCTTGCCGTGCCGCGAGCCAATCTCATCCAGATGTGCAATCACCTCGTAGCGCCCATTGGCGCTCTGTATCCACTCCTGCGTGGCATTCAGTGCTCGTTCCCTTTGTGCTCGCTCCCTGGGACTGCGCTCCACAATGCCATTGCCGCTGTCAAGCGCTGAGTACTGGTACTTTATGTTGGGTCTGCAAGATGTTAGCCACAATTTAGTCGATTCGGTTGGAGCAGTCTTCTCTTAGTTTTCTTTTGAGCATTTGAGCATACAAAAAGGAATTCAAACTATAGAAATTCAAATAGGAACTAAAACTAGAAGTTATACTTTTTTGACATTCATGATATGCTGATGTATGTACATTACTTAAGCGCTCGTAATTAATGATGATTTCCTTGGTTATAAAGCTAGAGGATTTAGTTAAAGCGCCCCCATTGTAATTCATATTCGCCCTAATCTTAATTAAGATCAGATAGAAATGTCTACCTCGAATCAGAGCTAAGACCAGATATCAAACTACATGAATGTCGCATCATCATCACGCTTTCGTATCGTGTTGTCGAGCAATTTTGTAGCATTTCACTTGACCACAAAACATTATCACATGCCACAGACCACATGTCGCATGCCACACACAACTCATCGCGACACGACACGACACGACAATTGTGGAAGAGGCGAGGCTGCTTGCTTGGCATGCCATTGACATGCAAAGCGCATCCTCATTCAAATTGAACACCGAAATGCTATGAAAACTTGTTGAAAAATAATTTCCACTAGGGAAAGTTGCCAAACAAACGGAAACTTGCCAAACAAGGAAAAAAAGGGCTGCCAACATTTTAGGGCCAAGAGGAGCCGAAGGCAGAGGCGAAGGCAAGGCCTGCCAGCACAATGGCGCAGCGGAAACGGAAGCAAGAGTTTACCGTGTTATTTTTTTTTATATCTTTATTATTTGTTTATTTTTAAGGAATAGACCGACAAAGTGAGGGCCTCACTGACTGACTGACTGACTGAATTTTGGCCAAGTGGCGGCAGATGCAAATGCAAAGTGGATAAACTGAAAAACGAAAGCGTGTCAAAAGGGAAAGCAGTGTCTCGAGTCGCTGCGGCTTAATTGTGTGGCAAAGAGGTTAAAACAGAAGTGACGAATGCGAAAAAGAAAGTCTGTTAACGAAACACAAACTGGATTCAAGTGCTTCCACCCACCCATACACTCACACACACACACACACACACACACATACACACTAACAGAGATGCCGAGACAGGAGGCGAGCTCATAAACAAACACTTAGGGGCCACTCAATCAAAACAGAGCGAAGGTTAAGCACATCCTCGGGTTAAGTTTAGCATGTGTTTGAAAATTTAATAAGGCAACAGCGAGTGCGACTGAGCCGCAACAAAAGCGTGTGTCATAAAACTTGGTCAAGAGACTTGCTTCACGGCTCACTCGTGCGGCTAACGCGACGTATACGCAATTCGTATATGAAGCCCGAAAGCAACAACAACAGTGCAATAGTATAAAAAAAAAATACATTGCAAGGCCTGACGAAACACAGCATTCAAAGCATATTCACACACACACACACATGTCTTTAGCCAACGTTGCGTATGCTTCATATTTATATTGCAGCTTTTTCAGCTGTGCACTTTATAGTTTGTTGTGCTCTTCTTGCAGATGTTAAGTGCCACGACCTTGAATGTAATTGTGTGGTACATACATATACATACACATATATCACTCTGTGCTATGTACTATGTATGTATGTATATTGTAGATGCATGAATGCTGTTTGTATTTATTGAAGCTAATTTAAGCTCAAATGTTGTTCTCAGTTTGTGGCAACGGCAAAGGCTTACGCTTGATGGAGCATTATTTATTATATTTATAAATCATGCAGTTAATCATTTCTGTCTTCTGCTAGAGCATCTTAACAACATTTTAGTATATTTAGAAATCTATGAGAGTGGCACAAACAAATACAGAGATGCTGAGTTCACATTTTTTTTTGTTTTCGGCTCCATAATTAACGTGCTCGTGTGTGAAGATTTTTTATTGCATACTTAACAGCGCAGCAGCTGTATACATATGTATTTATGTATGTATGTATGTATGTATGTAGGTAGACGCGATTCGATGCTCGTTAGGGAACCATTCCAGCACACACACATACACGCAGACACACAGACACACACTCGCATATGTATTCTCACACATGTCGAAAAATCGCGAAAATAGATGCTTTCCACTTACACACGCGAACTGTAGCTTACGCTCGCTTGCACATTCATCATACGGCTCAGCACGCAGCACACAGGTATTCAGAAGCACGTTCAGACACATATATATATACATACATATATACATATATCGGGGGAGGGAGGGCTTTCATCAATGCGCGTCGCTTTCGTCGCTTTCACTTGCCGAGTGAAATTTTCCAAGTTGATAATTTAATTTGCAATTTTTGTGCCTGCTTCTAATTTGAGCAGGTGCAAAACCTTGACAACTTTTACCTGTGCAATGCTGGAAGCCCTTCTGCCCCGGCTTCTGCCTGGCAGCATGTGGCTCACGAAATGCATTTTATCATCACATTTAATTTCTATAAAAAGCGAAATTTCTGTTGCCCCGAGTCTTTTGTCTTTCTGCCCTTTCCATGGCTCGAACTTGAAAGGGATTTTAAACCTATTCGAGCTTTGAGTGAATTCTGTCTTTTTTTTTATATTTTTTTTAATTTTTTTGGAAAAGTTGATTTATGCATTATTAAATTCACAGCAGATAGCAAATTTCAAGTTAATGAATTATTCTGGGAATCCACTTGAAACGATTCCAGTTAATTCAGATTTTTTTTCTCATTTTGCTGGATGTTTTATAGGGCAGCTGTATTCACATTCAAAATCAAGTTCAAAATTGTGAAGTGTTTTTTGCTTTATTTTAATTTTTGTATTTTGGTGGTTTAAATTGTGGTTTCTGTGCACTAGAATTACGTGAAAGCATTGCGAACGCCATTAGCCGCTAATTATTTAGCATGCAAAGTGCTTTTCAGCTACAACAACAAAAAGCAATCGTAACAGAAATGATAAACTGAACGAGAAAGAGAACAAGAAATTGAAATTGAAATAGAAATTGAAACTGAAGCAAATGCACTTGAAATATTTGAAGAAGAAAAACTGCCAAACGAGCAAACGATAAAGAAAAAAGAAAAGAAAATTGTAAGCGAAAAATGCCAATTGTATGTTATATATAAATATATAGAGTATTAGTATGTCGTATAATATGTAGATACAATGAGTTGAGTTGAGTTGAGTTTTGAGTCTCTTTTTGGTTGGAAATTAGTTGTTGTTGGTTGTTTGGTTGGGAAGGAAGTTAGAAATAATATAGTACATATAAATAGAATATGCAACCTGGTTGTTAGTACTGAATCTATAGTATCTCTACTTCCGGTTTCCGCTGGCATCGATTTGCTAAAAAAGAGCCTAGCAAGATTGTCTAACCTCGCGCTAACCAGTGGCGATTTCTCCGAGTGCTCGGATTGATCTGAGTTATCTTGCTCCGAGCTGGCCGACCGGTTGCTGCAAATAGAAGCACGCGAAAAATAACGTACCAGAAAGAATTTTGAACAAATTTAAGCCAAACATTTCGAAACAAACAAAAATATGCAATAAATGTGACTCTTTTGTAATTGTGTATAAAATAGTTAATTTTGATTTTCAATAAGCTTCAATATAGATTATAAACTAAAACTAGAAATATAAACACAAACATCAGAAATCAGAAATCAGATATTTCCCAGAGTTGGAAAATAAAAATAAAAATGTAATTAAATTTTATTTTCTTTTCTTTCCCTTTCTTTCCTTCATAATTGTGTTTAGAGTTTGAAGAAGTTCTAGTTGTAGATTATATAAACTAAAACTATAATAATTAACATTGATGAGAAACCTGTGCATTTACTGTGTGGCGTACATTGAGTTTGATTTTCTTTTTATTATTTTTTGGCTAACAGCTGTGCACACGTCCCATCTGAAGATATTATGGACTCTGCTCTAGTTGTGTGTGTGTTTGACTCTTGTGATCTGAGGCCGTATGTGTGGTCAGTTAATGTACTCACCTACTGTAGATTTGTCGTCGATTGGCAGCTGTCAGCGCTGAGACATCGAACTCAATTGCCGAATTGGAGCGTTTCAATCCGTTCGCCTTGTGCAGCTTCTTCATAATGTGTTTAACTTTCCTAAAAGCGATTCGAGTTCGATATGATGTGTGAAATGTGAACAAAAACTGTTTTTCTTTTTCTTTGCATTTTTTGTTGATTGTTATTATTTTATTATTATTATTATTATTTTTTTTTGCAATGTAAGTGTCGGAAAAGCAAAGAAACTGGGGAAAAAACGGATTTTTCTTGATGAACTTTCGATTGGGATTATATTATCTAGTTTTTGAGTAAATTTCATAAAATTATGAAATTTGCCATAATTTTGAAAAAAGTTGTAAAAAACTTTAAATCTGTTAGGTAGGTCAGGGGAATCATTCATGAAGAGATATGGGTATTAAGGATAAAGTATTTGAAATCTTCAAAGGAAATAAACATTTAAAATAATTAATAACATTGCACTATTAAGTAAGTAGAAAGTCTTGAATAATAGTAGTAGATAAACTAATAAGAAGTGAGACTGAAAAAAAGATGAATGATTTGAATGCACTTCACTTGGTCAAGAAAAGGTGCTAGCTAATGCAATGCGAAAGTTTATTAAAATAATGTAGAAAACTGCTGAATATTTTCTAGGCTAATTTTCATTCTTGACCTAATTCTAAGTAAATGTTTAAAGTTTTATAAATATCTTGACTTTAAATTCAAATTGTTTCTTTAGTATATATATATATATTAATATTTCAAGATTTAATGTAAGCAAAGTTTCGACTTTGCCTTTGCGACACTTAATTCAGTTAAAAATATTTTTGTTTTTTTTTAGAAAATTTGAAAATTTTGGTTTTTGGTTTGTTGTCGTTGGGTGTGAAACTCACTTTTCCGGCACCGGAGGCCTGACAAACGGATCATGTCCGGTTACGGCACTGGCGCGATTATCGAGCCGCTGCTGCTGCGCAGCTTTGTTGAATTTGAACATGGTGAAGGATTTCTTGGCGCTGGCTACTTCACAGACGCGCACGATGATCTTGCGGCTGCTCTTGAAGACCGTGTTCAGCGTCTTGTAGACTAGAATGGAGACGGACTTAGAGGCGTGCGTTTGGTGGTTGTGGTTGTGGTGGTGGTGGTGCGGAAGCGAGTGCTGGTGCTGCTCGCCGTTTGGCTGCAATTGGGGCAGTGGGTTGGGCAGGGACTGCTGCTGCTTCAATTGATGCACTGCAGCATGCGTCGACGACGACGTCGATGATTGTGATCGGGTGATGACTTTCTGTACTGCGGGCTGTACGGGCTTCGGGTGCTGGTAGTGCTGTTGCCGCTGCTGTAACTGTAGCTGTTGGCGGTGCTGCTGCTGCTGCTGCTGTTGCTGTTGCTGTTGCCGGTGGCAGCTGATGATAAGCTCCTGCTCCTGGCTTTGGAGCGCTGGCGCCGCGACGGTTTCGCTGCAAGTGTCCTATTATCGGCAAGGATGGATGCACAAATCGATAATCGATAATAAATAGTGTGTGGTTGTTGTTTGTTTTTGTTTTGTAGTTGTTGTTGATGTTGTTGTTGTTGTTGTAGTTGTTGTTGGTAGTTTGGAACGAAAAGTTGAGTTGCGAAAAGAAATGGAAAGACATATGCAATAACAGTTTAATAAATAAGTTTTCTCAAACTTCTTTCAATAAAAAACACAGCAACAAAAGGGAATTGTACGAAATAACGAAACTGAGTTAAGCGATAAGAAAATCAAAGATTTCTGCATTTGGCATTTGCATTTGCATTCGAGGTGTCTGTCGCTCCATCTATTTGACGTCACAATTAGCACAGTTCAATTGCACAGCAATTGATTAGGTCTGCTTGAGTGTGTGTGTGTGTGTGTGTGTGTGTGTGTGTGTGTGTGTGTGTGTGAGTGTGTGAAATAAAGTTTTGCTGTGAATGAAATATATTTTGCTTGCGTTCAACTATGGGAGTTTGACAATCACAATAAGCATTTGACAAGGCCTTCCACTTGTGTACGCCATTTGAAACCAAAAACTGCATTTCGATAAATCAAAAAAAAATAATTTTCACAATTTTCACAATTTTGAAAAGCCATAAGAAACGAAATTAAAAATAACATGCGAAAATTGTAAATTTGTATCAACTAAACTAATTTGCAGCCAATACTGGTTTTATTGCATACTTGTATAAATATATATATATATTTGATGAAAAAAGCGATTCGATTGCTAAATTATGCGTGTAGAACAACTAAATCTGTGTAGTGTAAAATCACAGCCAATTGATAAATGATATTAAACGTTTCCTTGTGTATTTTTGCGTTGAAAATAAAAATTGTTGAAGACATTTGCTCGATTTGATGCACTTTTGTGATTTGCTCGACAAGTTTAGGTTTGATTTGAATTGATTGCAATTTTGGCTTTGGCATTTGGCATTTGGGCATCAAGCAAATTGCGAATTTACCTACCGATCGCTCAAGCAAGAAAGATTGCAATAGTCCAATGCACGATGCCTATATCTGCAGTTCGATTACAATGTAATATATAATATATAAAAACGATTTCGATTGATTGCATAAATTAATAGAGAGGGAGTTGAGTTTGTTTCACCTATTCTAAAGGCATACGAAATGTGAAATATATTGCAAAAAATATAATTATTTTTTTTACAAAATTATGTGAGTTAAATATTTTGAATTCAACTTTGAAATGCTAAGGAATTGTAGGAGTCCTCATCAATCTATTTGTATATGCCATACGAAATGATTGACTAATCCAAGTTAGCTTTATATTATAGCGTTTATTCGCTTGCTAACTTTGAACTACACACACACACACACACACACATACACATCCAGTCACACACACATACACATACGTTGCTGGAGAGGATTACGTGTGAAAGGTAGCTCAAAGCAAAACAATTGGTTAAAACGTTAGAGCTTTCGCTGTTTGCTATGGTAACTCGGTCAAAATCCTTCGTTGTGAAAAGCCACAGCAACAGAAATAATTGCAACAACTATTGCAACAGCAATGGCAATGGCAATGGCAACACAGTGACAAGAACTTTTAATGGACGTTTAAATAACTTATACGCCCCGTTTACCGCACCCACCCAGTTGTGTGTGTGTGTGTGTGTGTGTGTGTGTGTGTGTGTGTGTGTGTGTGTGTGTGTGTGTGTGTGTGTGTGTGTGTGTGTGTGTGTGTGTGTGTGTGTGTGTGTGTGTGTGTGTGTGTGTGTGTGTGTGTGTGTGTGTGTGTGTGTGTGTGTGTGTGTGTGTATGTGCGTGCATGACATTGAGTTCTTTATGCCCAAAGTGGCCCTTGGCATGACCCTACGACATGTGCCTTCCACGTGTCTCAGCCCCAAAGCATTCTTCGCCATTTGTCTAATTGTCTAATTCTAATTTTACATTTTATTTTCGTTGTTGTTGCTGTTGTCAGTTGATTTAATCGTATTTTCTTTCAGAAACAAAACATTCAGGCCATACACTCGCCCTCTGCTATGGCTACCTATACGATTTATCTAATCAGGCGTGCGAAATGCTCGACAATTGCACTGCCTTTGCTGGCTTTTTTGTGGCTTATTGATTTTCTTTTGTGCCTTCTTTTGGCTTTTGTCTTATTGCCTCCTCTTGCCTTGCTATGAGGTCAAGTGGAAAGAGGCAAGAGGGCAAGCAGGCAAATTTTCAAATCAATTTCTATTTGCCAGTCCACCCTCACCCTCACACCCACACCCACACCCTCACCCTTACCATCTTCCCCTATCCTTATTTATATTGTTGTAATTGCTCATATTGCTTGGCTGGGGGAGTCAAAGTCAAAGGTTGTGTCAAGATATACGAGTTTATAGCCATTACGATTATTGCATTATCCTGTCACTTCGTTGTACTATTGCAAATTAAATTGTCAATTTGCTTCTGGCACGGAATGGCAAGCGAAAAACAAATACAAAAAAAAAAAAAAAAAAAAAAATGAAGCAAGAAACGAAAGAAAAACGCGATTTGCGGGGGGGCGGAAAATGGAAAATTAACGAGCGTTTTATATATCATAATACGTTGGCTTCCCATCAACCGCCCAAGTTGCCCGATAGTGCACGGGCAATGCGCATTATTTACAATTATTTACTATCGAGAATCGGCGGGCCTAATGCCCCCTTAACATGGCAGAGCTTAGCGGCATTAAGAAACTGTTAACCTTAGTCATATATCGTGGTTTAAAAATAGCAAGAGCTTATACCTCTGCCTGATAAAGCTGTCTGCGCAGGTGTTTTGTTTACCTAATGACAACTATTTGTATATATTATATTAATGGAAGTACGTGTTGACTTTAACATTGGACTCTGGCAAAAGCAATTTTCTTTTCTCGAGGAAAACTGTCTGAAGTTTCTTTCTTTCGGTAACTGCAACTTATATATCATTCATTTGAGATTGTTTCAAAGTTGCGCAGCAAATTCCTCGCAGGCTCTTCTGAAGCATTTTGCATTATTAAAACTTGAAGCGAACTTTTGACAGGCAGCGAAAATGTCAAAAGGCCAAAAATTCAATTGCACATCAAATTTAATGATAGTTGGATGTTCTTTGGGGAAGGGTTGACAAATTCTCATTTGCCTGAAACGCAATTTGGCTTAATAGAAAAACACTCGACACATAAAAATTAGCACCTGCGCGTCTAATGAATATTCGGGCTTATCCCATCGGCACGGTTCACAGCTGCACGTCGAAGGATCGCATCAGTATAGAAGCTATCATTGTCATTCAGGAGAGTAGCGCGAGTATCAAGGTTAATTTCTTAATTCCACTTTACTGTTAGACACTTGGGAACTTAACGTGGCGTTGCTTTCCTTTCAGTTTTCTCGCTCTATAAACACGAACACGTGAAAATTCTATCGGAGCTGTTAAGAGCTAAACAAAAACGCGGCCACGCGGCTCGTCGGGTCGTCTGTTAATGAAGCTACATTTCGAACATCGTTTCGGTTAAAGCGAAAAAGTATGAAAAATTCTTTATTCCAGTCCAGTCTGTGTGTCTAGCTGCCTGACTACTATTGCACGAGTATGTGTGTATGTGTGTGTGTGTGTGTGTGTGTGTTGTGGGTGGTTTTCTACGACATGTTTGCGTGCCTCATATCAGAATAAGGTATCGTCGCCTCCGTCGGATTCTTTGCTTTGGTATTGGCTCGGTCCGTCGGCCCCTTCTAACTGGATTATAAAAATTGATTTTTAATTTTTATGACAATTTCCAACTGACTCATGTTGTTGCTCTTGTTATTGTTATTGCTCTTGCTCTTGCTCTTTCCATTTTCATTTCCATTTCCATTGCTATTTCCATTTGTAGCCCCCCCGTTCAAGCACTTGAACTTAGCCTGCTCTTTGACGATGGCCTAATGATGTCGCATATATCATGACACTTTTCATAGTGGGGTAAGACAGTTTTAATTGCTTTGATCGATGGTGGCGATAGTGCGGGAGTCACAAAGATAAACTATCAAAAAAGTGTGACTAACTCGCATTAAGAATACATTAATTAGTCAAAACATTGTCAAGCTTAGCATTGCCAAGATATGCAATTAAATAAAAGTTACTCGTCTTCATTTGATTGCTTCTTAAGGGAAAAATATCCTTTCTTTATTTGGAAAAAAAATATTCTTTTATGCTATTTACCCACTGTGCTTTGTCTTTCGACAATTTGTGGGTGGCAATGAAACTCATTCGTGACACATTAATCATGACCCGCTCAACGACTGTTTACCTCTGTTGACCGTTGGCTTTGGCCACAACTCCGCTATAGCCTTAGCCATAGCCACACATGCTAACATTTTGGTCGCAGGACATTCGTTTGTATGCAAATATTTCAGTTTGTTTGTTTTCCTTTCGCTCTCTCTCTCTCTCTCTTTCTCTCTTTGTGTATGCTCCATATGGAAATTGGAAAAGTTTTTATATACACAAACAGTAGATATGTATGAATATTTGTATATACATATGTATGTATTACGTATAAGCCGCGTTTGGCCTTTCACTTCGCGTAAAAGACACTTACAAACCGAATCGAAATAAAAAGCCAGCCGATGGGAATCAAAAGCACACACGCAACACACCAACAAACACGCAACACACTAAGGCATGCCAGTTGCCAGTTGCCAGTTGTCCTTTTGTGCGTTTGTCCTTTAATAAAATTTTATGTATATTTGTGTGTGTGTGTGTGTGTGTGTGTAGTATAGTGTAGTGTAGTGTAGTGTAGGGACGAACTGGCGCCAACTATCGTAATAGGCCCCTCGGCGACGCTCTTAGTGGTCACCATACACTCCCTCCTCTCGTCCTGCCCAAGCAGCTCGCTTTGAATGTCAACTGCGTCATTCTTGCTCGGCCAGTTGCTTGCTTTTTGTTTTCTTTCTCATTTTCATTTTCATTTTCATTTTCATTTTTTGAAAGAGGGCCACACCCTGTGCCCACTTCCAGTGACCTTGTATCATTAACTTAATTGTTTCGCAGGCAGTCCAATTGCCGACTTGAATTATTCAGTTGGCTTTCTCTGCTCAGCCTTTGTCTTTCTAATGTCGACGTCCCCTCCCCCAGTCAACGAGCTCATGTCTTGGCTGTCTTTGAATGCCACGTGGACTGAAACGTCGTATTCATAGACCTCCCTCTTTCACCCGCCACATGCCACCCGCCACCCGTCACCCTCAACCCGCGAACGGCACCCGCCTGCACGTTGTCTGCCCGCTTGCACTTGGCTCTTTGACAGTCACGTGCTGCATGGCTTAGTGCTACAATATAATCATATCTCAAAGACCAACAACCGTTTAGTTTTGGCAGGCCGTAAAAAAAAACAATGCGTTGAATTGCTTAGTTGGTCGACCTAATTGGATAAATTTTATTTGTTTCTGTTGCAAGCGCGTTGCAAATTTACCAATTTGAATGTAAAAGAAATTGTTGCAGTGACCAGAGACGTCTACATACCTGCATCGTCTTATCCAGTACGAAATGACAACGATTCCACCTAATATCAAACCTCCCAAGGCACACCAAAATAGGGTCTGAAATTAGAGAAATACAATAAAATTATAGTAAATAAGTAATCAATACATTTCCACTATGAAGTGCTAAATACCTTTTCGATTGACTCTTATCTTAATTACATTCACGTTTCAGGCCAAATGTTGTTTTAGTCATTTGACATTTTGATGGCCAAGTTATGGGTCTTATTAACTTTAGTGAACAATGAGGAGCTGATATAAAGATTAGCTGGAGAAGGTTTCAATCATTCACAATATTTTGGGCTATCTTTCCTGTTGACCTTTGTGGCTGAGTCTGGTTTGGTCAGATCATCAATTTGGCAGACAAAGATGTCAAATGCATTGGAATTTTGGGGTCAAAGTGTGACATGGCCATAAAAATCAGTTGGAATCTGTCGATTCACTTTGCCCAAACCAGATGATTTATTAATTGAAGTTTGGCACAGACCGAGATAAAAATGTCAATCTTTTCCCTCTCTCTCTCTCTCTTTCTTTTTTCTCTCTCTTTTCAATGTAAGGAAATTTAGCACAGAAAGTTTGAAGCAGTTAATTAAGTGCATTGCCCTTTGAGAGAGCTTTAGTTGAAATTTCAGTGAGAAGTGAGACGTGTGCATGAAAAATGCAGTAAATGAAACCATAATGGCGGTCTGGCACTTGGCAGCATGTTACTCGGCAATTTGTGATTTTCCAACAATTTCAGCACAATAAAATCCTATCGTCGGCTGCCATTGTCTCTGCCATTTTGCTTGTCTAAGTTCATCTGAAAATGGCAGGCTGCCAAGCTAAATGAATGTGTGAAGGGATGTGGCACGCTAAACGATAAAGAGTAGGAGGACGTGGAGCAGGAGGAGGAGGAGGAGGAGGAGGAGAAGGAGGAGGAGAAAGAGACGTCAGCCTTTTTATTGCTATGAGCTGCATTTTCACTTTGGCAAAGTACTTAGTTCGCTCAGGAATTGGGAAAGACTGGAGTCGGACGTTCTGTTTTACAATAAATTTCAATTTAAAAAAGATAAAATAAGACAAGAAGGTTATTTACTTTACAAGTAATACGAGAGCGGTCTGAAAAATTGCACAGGGGGAGAAGAGAAGTTGAAGCTCAACTCATAATTTAGTTAGTTTGCAAAAGTTTTGGACTGCTTTTGAATATACTATACCGAATCTATTGAATATACATATGTATATTTTCGAGAGAAAGTTCAAGGCTAGTGAAGTCATGGTACTTACAATCCAGTAGTGCGATTCAGTATGTTTGCTTGGATTCAGTTGCATCGCACGTTCCTTTCATTTATGCACGTCACAGTGGGTGGGCTGAAATATACGAGGGGAGAGGAAACACTGATTAGCAGGGATTTTTTTTTTTTTGCATTAAACAAATAGAAGAAGCTCGTCAAATGAATTGTTTTCTTAGTTTCTAATGGGCACACATGTAAGGCTTTTCTAATTTCTAATTTCAATTGAAAAAGTTTTGCCTTCTTTGGCTAGTTGTTAAGTGAAATGATTTCCAGGAAGTCACTCCAATGTCTAATGTAGCTCGGAGGTATATTAGTTAAATTGCTTTAGGGAAACATTCTTGGCTTGCGTACGTATTCGATTCATTAGATTTCATTGATTTGTTTTACCAAAAATAATTGGCAAAGTGTAAGCTCGAGCTGCCGTTGATTGAATGAGCCGACAGATTAGCTTCCTTCATCATATTTCAAGAGCACTTAATTTCAAGACGACCCTGCGGGGGCTGACGACGACGTCCAGCTGAGCGAAAATATCAAAGTAGGCGGGATGCTGGACGTGGGCATGGGCGTGGGCATGGCAGGATGTGATTTACGAGAACTTATTCAATGGAGTTTTTCAGTGTGTTTTGCCTGGAAAATTATCATAGCATAGCTGAGCATAGCTGAGCATAGCTGCGACGAGCTGACAGGCCGAGCGGAGGGAAATGCTGGGGATGTTGGGGAAGTTGTTGAATTTTTGATTTACTGAAATGGTTTCTGCTTGCTGTTTGGCATTTACACACGACACGTGGGCGGGCAGCTGAGCAAATGGCAAACTGTTGATTTAGTCTCTGAAATGCCAGTCATTTGGACTTTCTCTTTCGCTTCCGTATCCCAGCGCATCGAGAGCTCGGCACGCGCCTGAACTTTGAACTTTTTAACAGTGGACTCGTTGACGCTTCACTGCAACACGAAAGCCATTCAAACTGTCAGACAGCCTCGCTTACCCACCCCAGCTCGGCAAATGATAAACTGAAAGTGAATTTGACAAATCCCAGCGAATCTTTCTTCATAAGTTTCATGCGAACAACAGGCTTTCGACTAATCCGAATTGCATACAATTATAATTCACGAATCAAGTTTCATGCAATTGACCGTGTTTGACTCGATGCTAAAAACAACAAATTAACAAGCACTTAAAGCCATTCCCCAGGTGCCCATTTGCATCAAGCTATGAACATTCACAGTTATCCACGGCACAGCATAATGGATCGATGGGAAGGCGGAGGCGTGCAACCAGTGGGCGGGGCGTGTGAAAAGCATATGGCGCGAATTAACAAGTTTACTTTATGAGCGAAAAGTGGCCTAATAAAAATGTCAATAATACGACACACACACACACACACACACACACACACACGCCGTCTCACATACATACAGATACAAGAACTTAACTGCTTGACACGCCAAGTATATTACTAATACGCAGCGTAAGCCGCACGTCTGCTGGAAAATCGACTCTGTGGCAAGTGGCAAGTGTGGCAAGTGTGGCAAGTGGAAAGTGCAGATGACCCACCGAAACTGTGAGCCACATTTGGAGTGTGTGTGCGTTCATTTATCATCAGCTGGCTGGCTGGCTGTCATGTTGAGCCAGTCAGCGTGATTTGTCCCGTTGCCAGCTGAAGCAACTTTGTTCTTGAGCCCCAAACATATTTTCTGATGGCTTTACTTTTGTGTGAGTGTTTTGTTGCGTGTTTCGTTCGCTGTTCGTTCCCCAAATTGAGTGTGGCACAAACTTTTTTGTCGTTGTCGTAACAAACTGCTAAATTCCGTGCACTGTTGGTGGCACATTACGTTTAAACAATTAGTTAATTATATGAATTAACGCCGTCTTGATGTGCACTCATTCAATTTGGCATTAATTGTATTTTATTAAGGCTGCGACATTCACTGAAATTGAGTAAAGTGCACCCTAAGAGGGCCATTTAATAATGCCAACTGCGGCGATGTAAGCCAATGTAAGCAGTTAAGGAATGAACAGATTCGATTAAAGTTCCATTAAGTTTAACCTACTTCTTTTGATTTTCTATGTATATTCATATGCATATACAAATACACATAAGTATAAATGCGTGTTCAAAGTTTACCTATCGTAGTAGTTCCTCTCTATGTGATTCTCATGAATTCTAGAAGGCTTAATAGAGAAGGAGGAGGAATGTATGTATGTGCTTATGTATATATAGTTGACTCTTTTAAGTTTAGAACATCTCTGTTTCTGGCAGTCTCCAGCACATTCGATTGAGTGCAAATATTGAGTTTTGTTTTTAAAGTCAAGGGAAATTCAACTTTACACACTTCCGCTTGCAACGTTTTCGTAAAAAAAAGCAGAAAACAAATGGCAACGGTAATGGCCATGGCAAAGAGAAATGGCCAGAAGAAGAGCCAGGCAAAAACGTGAACGTGAAATGTAAATGAAATAAATAAGTCTCGGCCGCTTGTCAGTTCCGCACAAGTCTGCACGGAAAATGGACGCCGGCAGTTGCCATAAAAAAGTATGTAAATTCTATAAGACCCAGCTGAAACACACATACATACATACATATATCTTTATTATATATAAACTGTAATTGAATATACAAATGGCAAATCGCAGAGATTATTGAAATCATGAATTGACAATCAGTGAAATTGATTGCCGCCAAAGTGAATTGCAGCAGATCGAATATGTGACGGCTCACAATGAGTGTGTGTGTGTGAGTGAATGTGAATGTGAATGTGTGGGCGTGGCAAACAGGCAAACAGGCAAACAGACCAGATGTGGTCACGCAGTGACCCGAATTTGTTGTGATAACTGCTGAGCACATCCCGTAAAAGCGACGATTTGAAATGCGATTTTATTGACGGGCCACACCGGTAATGGCCAGGTGCTAATCACGTCGACTTGCTACGGATGTGAGCACGGACTTCGACGCTATGACTCGGCCGTGACACTCTGCGCTGCGACTCCTACTCCGACTCAAGCACGGCACTGTGTCCGCAACAGCTGCCGGATGTAATAAAAGCAAAGAGCATGGGGGCAGTGAGAGAGAGTGGAGAGTGGAGAGTTCAGGGACAGGCACAGACACAGGTAATGGCAATGGCAACAGCAGCGGTACCGGCAGCTCCGGCACCGGCAAAGGAAGTGCAGGTGGTAACCGTCCCGTGGCTCATCAGCTAACCAACCAACCAACCGACCAACCAACCAACCAGCTAACCATTGACCATCGTCCGGCGGGCAGCGCGCATTGTTTGTGTCGATATATATGCACTCGTAAATTCAAGAGGGTCCGCAGTGGCAGCTGCTGGCTGCGAGCATTTGGGGCTTTTATTTCTGTATATATGTATATATATTTGTATGCAAGTTCACAAAGTGAGATGAGTATATTAGTTTTGTGCATCGCCTATCCAGCCATCTCTCTATCCATATGCAAAGAATCAAAATCGTAGCAATTGAAGCAAATGAATTGAATTTTAAAATATGGATTCATGTATAGAATCTACAGAATTTTTATGAAATATTAACAGATTATGGTCTGTGTTGAGGAAGCTTAGAGTACTTTAGGATCATCAGCGTGCCCAAAGAGGTTCTCTCAGTTAGCTGGCTGGCCGAGTATTATGCAGTCGGGACTGCCGCGTTCTCGTTCGCTTCTTTGCACTATGTGCTATATGGTGTAGAGAATGTGACATTTGTAATGGTAATGGTAAGTCGGCTTTTAACATATTGCAGTGCACAATGCAACCAGTGAAGCGAAGGCCGCGTCGAACCTTTAAGCTTCAAGTTGAAACATTTTCATACGAACCAAAGGCTCTTCTGGCCACGAGCCATAAGCCACAAACCACACGCTGGCTGCAGTTGATTGAAAGTAAGCTCAGCTCTTTTTTGCTGTGCTTATAGAAAATAAGTCATATTTATGTGCGATTTGATTTGCTTTGGCTTGCCACAAACAATAAATAATACGAGCGGAAGAGCTGACGGCACAGATATCGCTATCGAGCAGCACTAGCGATTCGTGGAGAGCAAACAGAGTGTTGATCAAATTTATTTTCATTAAAATGTCAGCTTTTGCTGTCAGCAGCCTTAGTCGCCATTTGTCCCCCGCCTCACTCTCTGCCCCCCCTTGCATCGACTCGTTTCGCATGTGCTGCGGCTGCCAGTTCGCTGGCGCCTCATGTCCTTGTTGACGCTATTCGTTGTGGCTTTGTTATGGTTGGATTTACTTACTTTCTTTTTTCGCTTTTGCAACCCACGAAATTGAATTCCGCAGAAATCGCTTTGAGCTCGCAATGTATGCGCGCCTCACACATTTTTATTATTTTATGACACGGCAAAAAAACAAACAGACAGACAGACAGACAGACAGACAGAACATTTTAGTTCAGAACATTTCAGTTCTTTCAGTTCTTCCATCCCTAGCCACGTTTACTCTTGATGTCAATTTCAAAGTTTTTGCTGATTTGGTTTTATTTACGCTTCTTCTTTTTTTTTTGCAAAATTGAAAAGTATTGAGGCTCTCGCATGAGATGCAATAAAATCAGTAAATTTGCCACCAGACGTTGTTTACAGTGTATGCGAAACTAGATAGTAACAAAATATTTTCCATATTTCGTTCAGTCTGCAGCTGTTTGCTCTTCTGCAAGGCTCTGTTTGCTATCCTCTCGTTGTTGTGTGAGAAGGCGTGCTCCAGTTTCAGTTTCAATTTCAGTTTCAGTTTGGGTTTTATTTTTATTTTTAAATTTTGTTTTTTATTCGAGCTGTCACATTGCATATATTTGTATTTAATTTGCAAGCGCTGTTTATCAAGGACTTGATATCCTCTTTGCCGTCCCTGACACACATTTCGGCCAACTGGAGCTAGGACTGCTGCTCGCGCTTGTGCTGGTGGCCCAGGAAACCGGCTAAATTCGCATCAAAATGCGCGCTTAGTTCCTTTTCCCTTCACACTGGCACAGAGGCCGGTAAAGAGATTAATTACACGAATCCGGCTGACGGTTAGAACACATTTCCCGTCAGTTAATTAGCGAAGCAAGCAAGCAAGCTCTCGCCTTCCCTCCCTCTCTCTCTCTCTCACACTCTCTGGCTCTCTGGTTCTCTTTTATAACCAAAATAGTCAGAGGAAGACAGATGACGTCTGTCAGCTGTAGGCCTGCTCCCATTTAGCTGCTTAGTTAACAATGGTCAATTGTGTGACCATTTGGTCCGTAATTGTTGGCATTGATTATTTATGTGCGACAACGAGTCTGCAGTCTGCTGACGGTTGTCATCGCTTTTGTTTTATATATGTCAACTATTCAGGCTCTGAAAGCCGAGATATCAATCATGCTCAGCTTAAATTGCACAGACTTTGAATAATTGCAGAAATTCTAATTACTTTTGATTGGTTGCAGATGTCGTGAAGCTGACAGCTGAACCACAGAAATGCGTTGCGGAATAATTATAAGTTTTTACTTTATCGTTATGATATATATTAACACTTTGGAATGGAGAATGTTCTACAGGGCATTGCTTGACTAAGAGATATCCTTGAACTCTGCGAAGAGCATGTGGGTCAAGAATGAATTGAATAACTCAATTATCTTTTTCAATGGGAGTAGGATATAAAATAAAGTTTCTTTAATATTTAGATTTCTTGTGAATAAAACAATCTGCTCAGAAATAGTAAAGCATCATCTTATGTCAGATCAAATTAAAATTCATAGATAATCTCTTTTAGAATAGTATCTCTTTTCTCTAACTAAACTTGAACAACGTAATATCCAACTTAATAAATATATTAACTTTAGTTTGTAATTGAAATTTATATTTTGGCAATTGGCCTAGTAGCCGGCGCAGTTGTCATAATAGATTTAGTTTTGAGAGAGCTTACTAAAGAGAATACGTTGATTGGTTTGTTCCAATTCCACTTTGTTCCTTACTTGTGTGTTCATTCTCACTGTGCTTCGGCTTGATCATGCTAAGCCGACGCTCGTAGCTCGAGCATGCTAGAAGCCAATGCGCTTTTGATGGGCGCAGATGCTATTCCGTCGATTATGCTGCAAATTGTCCAAATTACCTATTATTAAATACAAACATATCGCAATGGGGACAGCACGCAAACAATTATCGCCGGCTCTGGCTGTGCGTGTCTCGACAGCTCTGAAAGGTTCCTAAATTGACTTTTTTTTTATATGTATGTACGAAATATCAGTTAGCACGACAGCCCAAGTTTCTTGATTGCCTAAAAGAATTATAGTGTCATAATCGACTTTTGGGTAGTTGAAGAAGTCTCGTACCAAGATACGAAAATATTACTAACATTTATACGTTAAAGTCATTGTAAACTAATTATCTATATTTTTCTTAAATGAGTTGACTTGAATTACACTTGGTATTAGCAGCAACGACTCTGCTTAAATTATTTCACATACTATGCCTTGAGCAGCACAGTAAAATATGCCAATAAAAGTGAAAAATATAATAAAACGGTGCAGCAAAGGGCAGCATCATGGATTGGCAAAGCTGCTAAGTGGTAAGTGCTAAACAAAAGTCGTAAAAAGGGGAATTAAAATGCAAAATTAAATGCAATTTAAATGCGTCCAAGCGTTAGACTCTGCAAACTGAGCCAACGGGCAAAGTAAAAGCCAAGTTAATGCCATTTGCAGCTTGTGCTTAGGATTATTTAAATGAATATTCGTTGGCGTTTTGCTTGTGGGCGTGACTGCATGAATGCTTTCGGTCCATTATCATGTGTATAAGTAATTATGCCAGATATTACGACATCACCTAAAGTGCATATATGCACATATGTATATATATACGTATGGAGCAAGAGAGCTCTGGGTCAGCTCTGTGTGTGCATCAATTGTCAACCCAATGCTTTGGCCCTGTCGAGCATGAGTATGTGGGTCACAGCCAGATAACTGTCAGCTGATGCGTTTATCTATATCTAAGCCTGCACCGGTATCCAGCCAATCTATATGTATCCGTGTGCAGTGTCTGTGTGCTCCAAATGCGCTTTGCCTGAATCCGCTTGCCTTTGTGACGGCTAACAAGCCTTGGAGCTCAAGTGAAGGGCTCTGAATATGCAGATTAGAGCTAAGCTGGATGGGCGATGTGGTTGCGGGTCAAATCCCATCTCTATTTTCATAATATTTTTCTCTCAGATGACCACGTCTGCATTGATGTGCATGCCTTGAATTAAGAAAGTGTATAAAGTACGTATACGACCTGTTGAGCAGGTTAGATATTTTAGAGAAAGCCAAACAAAGTCCGGATGAATCTCGAAACGCTGATTGACCCAGCACGGGTGCCGTAGAAAAACAAAAAAAAAGGAGACGAAGCGAAAGGCAGATAATGAAGAAACAAAAGAGGGACACAGCATGAGAGGAGGCGGATATGCAAAGCGGAAACTACGAGGACAATTTGAGTCCATTAGCTGTTAAGCCGCACCACAGGCCAAAAACACAAAAACCAGCGTAATAATGTCGTCACATCGCAGCTGCCAGCCAACTGAGCCATTCAACGAACCCACTGATAATGTCCTTCAGCAGCTACCCTACCCGACTGACTCGCATCTGTTGTTGGCAAGCGTGAACATTTTGCGTTATATTTACCCAGTCGACTGTGGAGCACCCAACGCGCTTCTAAACATCCAATGCCCGGTGGTCAGCTTGATTTCCAGTCAATAAATAAATAAGACTCCCAGAAGCAAGCAATTGCAATTACACTGTGCAGCATGGAGGATATTTTCTGTAAATTCGAAATCTGAGAACAGTTTCCCTCTAGCAATCAGATTTATTTCTATTTCAGAGTAGCTGAGCATTTACAATTGAAATTCTTTTACACACAGTACTTAATGTGCAGATTATATTTTTTGTAGGTCAGTGTTATTGTTCTTGTGTGCGTTGAAAGGGAAATGCTAATATGCTATGTTCAATTAATAATTACACACATTCAGCCATTTGTATATATGTGTGCATTAGCATCTGGACATTGGAAAATCTGTGATTAAGTGCAACGGAAATGCAATTTATACTTCAGTTTCGAGCATCGGCAGCGTAAGCGGAAGCGGAAGTTCTCGTTGTCAATTATCACAGTCAACATATTCCATAAATAAACACTACAAAAAACATGTTTAATTGCATGAATCCATTTGGATTACATAGCTAAACTAAATTTCGATTATAATTACTGCATTATGCGCAAATATGTAGTTTATGCCCCAATTACTCTAAGCAATCAATTCGGTTTGCCAGATTTTAATTGACTTTGCAATTCTTATGATTCTCTCTGATATTAAGCATAGCTTAAGCCTTTACGTGGAACCTAACTGTTTTGCTATGCCAGTTATTTAATCTGAAGACTCACATAAAGTCCGATAGAGAAAACGGTAAATGTGTATGAAATGTAAGTAAATTATTGATTAGGATCCAGCTCTGAGACATTATTCCTTCCACCCATACGCAAGACTTATTGAACCAATTTCGCCAATATTGATTGGCATGTATCGGTTGCATAAATATGTTTCGCTTAAGTATATTTAAAGTTTGCATAAATTATAAAGTTTGTTTGCGTTTGGAGCGGATCAAACAATCCGTCAAAATGTTGACATTAGAGTATTAGCATATTCGCAACGCTGGCATCAGAGCTTTTACCGTTAAACGGAAACACTTTAAAAGTCATAATATATAACTCTCGCCCACACACACACACACACACGTATACCCACGCATGTCAATACATGGAAAAGGCTTGACTATCCTTTTGGATTAAGGATTTGAGTTTGTAATATTTTTAGTTTGAAAATTTGCAAACTGACTTGCCAAAAACTTTTATTAATTAATTTGAATCATAAATAAGCGTATTCAAGTCGTATCTTATTTAATTGAATATATACTATGTGCCACGTTAGCTCGTGCGTATGAGAGTTTGCATTAATTGTTGTGCTCTAATAACAGCTTAAGCAGGGTTCAAGTATTTCCTAGTCGGTCACTTCCGGCTAGCAAACTCCCACATGTCCATTTGAATTTGTATCGTTAAGAGACTCACTCTATACTTAAGTCAGTAGAACAAACTCTTAAGTTTATGCTTATCTTGTAGCTAAGTTGGCTTCAACAAATTATTTGACAGCATATTTCATAGGAGATTTATGTGGCCCGCCCTTTGCTGCTCTGCTTGTATGCTCTGCCGCAAGAAAAAATTGTTATTTTGGGTTTTCCTTTAATGCTACGAATTAGTTCATGTTACAGGCTCCGCCCACACTTTTACACAAAGTCGCAATCACACCTACGTACACAGACAGCGCCCACACCCAACTCGTTGGCTGTGGCATTTTGCTTTGGTTTAGAGGCGGATTTATTTTGTGCTTGCTTTCATTTGTTTGTTTATTTCACTTTTCGCATAGTCACAAAGGTCAAAGGCTGCAACATTTCTCTTTTTGCCATTCACTTTGGCCCTTTTGCCACACACACTCTGTGTGTGTGTGTGTGTGTGTGTATGTGTATGGGTGTGGTAAACGGCAACTAAATAGAAAACATGTTAAATTTTTATCTAAACATATTTCATTTACTATTGAGGACGACTGACTTAATATATATATATATATATATATATATATATATATATATATATATATATATATATATATATATATATGTATTATATTTGCCGTATGTCCACACTTTTTTCTGCCGTTATATACTCTTGTTTTTTTTTGTTTTTTTAAACCGACGCGTAGGTTTTAGTGCCTCGTTAGCATGCAAATATATGCTGAATGCTAAATAATTAGATTCAACAAAAGAAAAACTTTGTTAATATTTTCATTTATATATATACCTTTCAGTTTTTCATATCATAGAGTTTATAAATTCAATAAATTTTCCATATTTATATTGCTCATAACATATTGTATGTCTTTGTTGGGAGTTGATATCTGATATAGACAGCCCCCACTCTGACTCCTGCTAGTACATGGACATAGATATATGTATACATATATTGGTATATCGTGGAAGACATGGAGGACTTGCCGTCAATCTGTAGTCAAACAAGAAAGAAAATCACGTAAAGAGATTTGAGCTTGTTTACAGAAATATTTGTTTGTGTCATAATACATTAGAGGCTTTGTGCCTAAGCGCGACTCGCTTTGCTCTCGTTGTCAACTTTGCATTTTAACAAGCAATTTATGGCCCACACAGAGTTTGCCTGGGAATAAACTGAAATAGCAAATATTATGTATACGCCGTGGAGTGAGGCTCGAACCAAAATTTGTGCTGTTTGCTGTTGTTGCTGCTAAGACAATGCGCGACGGCATAATGCTGGCTGTCTGTGGCTCCGTTTGATGGGCTTTCTTTTTTTCTGAAGCGTTCGGGCATAATTAGCATAAATGTCATAAATAGTCCTACATGCCACGCCCACGCACTGGCAGCGACACTTGGACGCATGTTAGAGTCGTTGTAAGTGGGTCTCGAGTTCGGCATCTTTTATTATTATTATCTTTTATTTTTGGATGCCGCCTTCACCCACCCAATGCAGCCCACACTCACACGAAAAGAAAATATCGATTCAATTTTTATTCCATTTAAAATTAACATACAAATCAAATCGAACAAATGAAACGAAGAAGCATAGAGCAAAATCGAAAATCAAATCAAATCGAATAAAAATGTTTGTGCGAAGAGAATGCGAAAAATCAAAACAAAATCAAAACAAAAGCAAAACAAAAGCAAAACAAGAAATAACAACATGCTGTGCTTTTCTCTACTCATGTGCTTCAACAAAAAAAGTTCGCCAAGGACCTCAACAACTAAATTCTGGACTTTGAAAAATTTGTATTTCGTGAGTTTGGCATTTGGGCTTTGTTAGGTGCGTACAACTGCATGGAATACAAAGCATAGCCAACACGTAGCCCGGCTCTCAACTGCTGCTGCTGATTGTGTCCTTGAGCATAATGCACTGCCCGTCAAAGAAATTTTAAAAGGGTATTCAAAGCATTTGAGGCGTGCAGCTTAAGGGTTCGAAAGACGATCAACTAAAGCCCAAAAGACGCCAGCTCTGACGACTGCGATTTAATTGTCTCATTACAGGAAATTTCGCATTAAATTCTGTTGCTGACAACTCCGTTCGAGTACAGCACTGACCTCTCAAGCAAGCAAGCAAGCTCAACTCTGCTGTGGACTTCGGGTCGTATACATAATGTGTCCTCATACTACTGTACAAGAAGCAGCTGAATAACAGTTTGCAAATGCTTACAGAATCAACTGTAGAAAGAATTCATTCTACCTCTATATATATATATATGATATACTATAATTTATAGTTTGATTACAAGTCATATTTATCCCTGTCGATGAAAGGGCAGTCTTGGGTCTCTTTCTTTTGAACTACAATTAAAATTCTTGGAATAGAAATAGAGTGTATTAATAATAAATTTATGTGTGAGTTAAGCAGCTGGCTGGCCGATTATCCAGGGCATAGTGAAGCTGTTCTAGAATGCTCTATATTTAGTATAAGAAACTAGTTATTGAAATATTGAATGTCTTAGTTACTGAGTATGGAATCATAATTAAAACATTTACATATTCACATATTTACTATTTAATTTGATGTTGACACCGAGTCAACAAATTCTATAAACTTTTTCACTCCAACATTTCATTTAGGTCAGAATTAAAAGCTCACAGACAGTATTAATAACTACTATGTTTTCTATACAGTAACTTAATTTTATGTTTGTTGTAATATTTATTTATTTGAGATTCAAATTCATAAAATTCTTAAAGATAAATATTAATAGAATCGAATGGAATACATGTATTTTGTATTTTTATTTTTGAATATAAACTTATTCTCCTTATGCATTCATTTACTGCTTGAATAATTGTTTATAAATATTTATTTATACACTCTTTTAGTTAATATTTGTCTTTAAGAATTTATTTACTTTCCGTCATTCAGCGTACAAGTAATACATAAAAAATTGATTTTGCTCCTGCCGAGCTGCAATTGGGTCAGTTAGCGTTGCCTAGTCGAAACAACAATTACAATCGAAGTAAATGGGAAAACTCACCTGTAACCAGGCAGGAATATTTTTAGTTGCAGCCAGCGAGCGGCTTTCTCACTTTGTCACACTTTTATTGCGGTTCGTCTCGATGCTCTCGTTTGTTTAATTGAATTGGCTCTAGGCTGAGGGCTTGCCGTGGCCGTTGCCGTTGCCGTTGCAGTTGCAGTTGCAATTGACGTACCGCGAATGTTTCAGTTCCAGCGAATGCCAAAAAAAACCTGTTTTGGATAAATGTACAACAGCGGCGGTCAGTTGCTCTCGCGCGACTGATGAATGGCGCCTCGCAATGGCCTTTATTCGCGGATTCAGTGCACGGCACAGAGTTCGGTGCTCGGTGTTCGGTGTTCGGTGTTCGTTGCTCAGTGTGTTCGGTGTTCGTTGTTCGTTGTTCGGTTGGTGATTCGGCATTCGCTTGTTGAGAGTTGGGGTTGTGTTTGTTGTTGTTTTGCCTTTGGCTGGAGGCAAATGGGCAAACAATTCTCAATTCTCGGCAATGAGACCGGGAACTGGGGACTGGGCCAATGGGCCAAGTGCGAGCGCAGCGAAAACAACAGCAACAACAACAGCCTCAACAATAGCAACTATAACGCCAACAACAAGAACAGCAACACCAATAGCAACAAAAGCAGCAGCGAAAGCGAAACGAAATAAATGCCTTAAATAATTTATTGCATTTTTAAATGTATATTCGGAGCAAATAAAACCAACAAAAAGGCAGAAATAGGGAGAGAGAGAGAGTGTGATATATATATATATATATATATATATATATATATATATGTATATATATATATATATATATTGTTCCGCACAACAAAATAAACACAAACTATGCACAGTTTTAGTCTTAACAAAATTTGATATCCTTCTTCAGGTACTATTTGTGTGGATTGGAATACGTTGGGTTTTTGAGTTGAGCGCGCGTTCGCCTACCGCTTGAGAGAGAAAAGAGTGAAGCGTCCACTTCGCTGCGTGACTCGAACTGAATTGAAAAGTTGGCGTTCCTCGAGTCTGGTGGAAAGTTCGCCTCACCGAGCTACCTCAAGTTTCCCGACATTTGATGCTCACTCGTCGCGTCGTGCTCCTCCTCGTGCGTGTGTGTTTTCGTTTCGTATCTATAAAGTTTATATTTCCATTGACACCCTTTCCCCAAGTATAGTTGCCTTCGCCTAACGCATCTATTCTGCGTTTCGCTTCCATTCCGTTTCGTGCGAAAGCTTCGCACAAAAGCTCTCTCGAATGCTCCAGCTGTTTGTTATGCCATTTCTAGAATGCACAATAATAACAACAATTGCAGCTTTTTACATATGACCTAACTGAACTTTTGCCCTGTGCTCCTTAGCCGTCCCATTGCTTCGTCTCACAGCTGTTTCTGCCTGCGTGCTACGGGCTTACTTTACTTTTAAAGCTAGGCTTTCATATACATTTTCTAGATGAATATCTAGATTGCAGAGTAGTTAATTCATAATTTTATTAATATAATAAAATTAATATTATATATATTCTTCTGCCATTGTTTAGCTTGTTATCATGCATTTAGAGTAGCACATGTGCTGCACTCTCTTGCTCTGGCACTGGTGAAATGTGTGGAGAGAGCGTTGACCACAACCTTTAGCTGCTCGCTTCCAGTTCGAAAAGCTCTCTTTCTGTGAGTGCTGAGCTTTCCAGTTGAGTCACAAGCGGGCGGTTACTCGCACAGCTTTTACTCAGGCAACGCAGCCTATTCGCTCTGCTGTTCGCATTTCATTGATGCCCAAATATAGGTCAACAACGTGCTTCGTGCCCGGCGGTCGGGGTGAAGCTAGCGGGGGAGGCGCATTGATGACGGCAGAGAAAAAGACATCGTTGGAGGGTTTATCAGTACAATCGAAACAATGACTGCTGCCGCTGCTGCTGCTACTTTGTGCTAGTAAATACTTACATACATATATATACGTATGCATAGCGTGTATATGTATGTCTCTCTCTCTCTCTCTCTCTCTCTCTCTCTCTGTCATTGTTTCTCTTTCTCTTTTGCTGAGGCCAGACATTGCTTAGGCGGCCAGCATGAAACGAACGCTAAAACAATTTGCACGACAACATCGCGTATACGCCACGTTATCATCAATGGCTGAATTTATGGCCGACCTTGTCGGGAGACACAAATATTTGGTGCATTTGTCACGACTCATTGCTGTTGCAAGGCATTGTCCGCTCCATAATTAAATTGAGCGCGGAATGCTGTGCTTCTCACTCGATGCATTCCACAAATTGTGTCGAATGTTGAGCCGACAACTGGTACTTTGGCTAAATGTATTTGCAGGATTGTGGATTATCTTAAATGTGCTCTGTCCCAACACTGCCGAAGGCATTGGAAACGAGTTCATTGCTTTACGCCATGGATGTACTTAAGGCGTGAGGCAAAAGCTTGTTCAGTGTACAGTATAGGACCTCAAGGATTTTAGAGCTCGCAGCTTACGCGTCTTCCAATGCCCCACAGTAAAATAAAAACGATAAACTTTCTATTGAATTGCTCACCAGACGCATTTCTTGAAGTCCAGCAATAAAATGTATTTCAAACACTTGAAAATTCCATTTGGCTTATCGCAAAATAATTTGTGTAGCCACGTTTCCACAAATTATCTACGGGAAACAATGAATGAATATTTGTTATTGACTCAGGGCGCCTGGGGCGAAGCAATTGTAAATGGAGGCACATTATGGCCAGTTTCTAGACGGCAAGCCATTGTTGTTGCATCATTAATTGTTGACCATAATTCAGTGGCGATTACATTGAACAATATATGTATTATTGTATATATAATATAGAATGTAATAAATATATATAAATTATTATATTAATAATAATGAAATCTTAATAATTCGGAAAATCAGAAACCTAATTTTAAATTCAGATCCAATGCGCGTAGCAATGGGGATTGCGTATATCTACGTAGTTATTTCATAAAATAATTTCAAATCATTATGTTTGTTTACTTGGTGGCAAATGCCTCTTTGTTCATATCGAAGGTATTTAACTTTGGCTTTCATAAATGACAGTACATTATGATTAGAACTCTGACATTTGTGGAGATAACGAAAAGCACTATGACAAATCGTTGTGAAAATAAAATCGCAAAACTTGACAGTTGAACTTTGTAGCATTTATCGAGTTAACAAACATTCACCTATTATCAAATTGAAATTACGAAAATCTTAATTTTTACTAGATATATACATATATATATATATATATATATATATATATATATATATATATATATATACTACATTGGTATATAAACTTTTAAGATCATTTAAAATACTTCTCATAAATTGAATGCATTTGCTGCGCAGAAATTAGATCATTAATCATGCCATTGTCATACTTTGTTCTATTGATTAGAAAAGTCATTCGTAAATCATTTTAGATCAGCGATTATATACGTAAGGAGCTCTAATCATAAAAAAAATGTGTGCTATTTATCATTTATCAAATGTTGAGAGTGTTTCAAGCAATGTTTCTCTATCCACGGATCAGTTGAGTCTTGTAATTCAGAATATCTTTTGACATATACCTACATATGTCCGATAAGTTAAGATGGTTTAGATCACGGACATTCTTGTATGTAAATGAGCAAAATGTATTTAAATATATCTTCTACAGCTTTAGAGTTGACCTGTTGAGGCCTCTACAAATTGACTTCTTTGCGAAATGGTCAGTTCATTGAGACGTGATAAACATGGATTTCCGAATTAGTTCGGTTTTATTGTGGCCGTGATATACGTTCACAATCCCCCAAACGACATTTAGTGACTCATCGGCTTGGTTATATGGTTAGTTATTTATGTATATGTTGTTATAATTGTTGCTTAGATTGGCTCATTGGCCGATAAGAACGCTTGAAAACATCGATTGATAAGCTGATAGACTTTTACAAATATATTTCATTTATTTGAGTTTTCTTTACACTTGTCAGAGTGTAAAGTGAGTGGAGGTCTGTGGGCCTGTAGTTCCCTGGCCGAGTTTTTCGAAATAAATTTCCATAAAATTCTGCACACTTGATCGAATCCAGCCATATGGCGAAACGCCGCGATAAGGTTAGACGGGGCTGCCAAAAAACATATTCAATATTCATTATCAATATCAACTGTGCCGCCGACGCCGGCGGTAACTGCCAGATAAGAAACGAAATGACAGCAAGGGCTACAGTTGTAGACCTCCCCGTTCACAAGTTAACGAGACTCCGCGCCGTACAGAACTTCACGGTCGAAAACGAAAAACGAAAAACGATAAACGATAAATAAAATACAAGTGAGAACGGCTGTCAAAATAAACACCAATCGTTGGGCAAATATTTGTTAAGCAATAAAAAGAATCCACGGCGCGTGTGTCTCGGCAGTGCTCCATTAAGAGTGAACTATCCAAACCTTTCCGTGATACGACTTTAAATTTCTCTCTACCAGTCGAATAAATAAAATGTCTGAATTTCTCAGGGAGCATGTAAGTTTTCAGAAATACTGCTTTATAAAAGTTAAATAAAATTATGAACTCAAAACTCGTTCGGTAATAAATGTCTATTAAGCAACAATTTAAAAAAAAATATATGTAATTAATAAAAGCATAATCGAAATTATTTGTTTCATAACTAAGATAGTTATTATATATAGAAGATGGTTTACTTAGAGTTTGTTATTTCCAATTAAACCAAACACATGATAAGCCAATTGTTTTCCTTATCAAAAGAATGTGTGGCAGTATTGCAGTGGATACCCGTAATGATCGACTTTCAGATACCCTATACAGAACTCTTCTGCTAGAAAATCATAGAAATGTATGTGCTGACCCACTGTGACTGCTTGATTGATTTGATTGATCGCTATCAATTTGTCGGTGGTCAAAGTGTTATATTAACCGACTAGCTAATACTCATTCACAGTGGAATTGTTGCTTTCATTATAAAATGCGAAAGAAGTGACGCCATTTGGGACTTCTTGAGTGCTTCCTAGCCATACGCATGTCCAAATCAGATTTGTTGGCACTTGTGTCAGTTGGCAGCCTGATTGAGAGTGGGTGAATGCGATAATTAGATCATCGTAAAAATTAGTTCCCAATTACGTATAAATTTATAAACTAGACATGATGTGGGTACAGCATGACCTCATATTATAGACAGCATTTGAAAATCACGCTTATAATGGAATATTCTAATCAGGAATCAACCTTTCACTGTGGACTTATTTATTTTCCTTGTTTTCGGCGACTCTTAGTCATGTTCTTATCAAATAGACTTCGGCACAGGTGTCTTATACATATTATTATAGATAAACAAGGTCGCAGAGATAATGTATAATAAATAATAATATGCTGCCCTGCTGCCTGGCATGTCTTCAGCATAAGATGAAATGTTTTTGAAAAGTCCTTTTTATTATTCAAGTCAAGATTGCTTTTGCTAACTTTCTCTTTGGAAATTATTAACTGTTTGTTGCTGTGCCATGTTTTCCGTTCTGATTGTAAAATTCCGATAAGACTTTTTCGTATATCGACATTCCTGCGATAAGATAGATACATCGAACATATATATTTGATTCCCAAACAGTTCGCCTAATGGCTACCGTTGGCGTGCTTCATTACTAAAATAAGCCCCCAAATAAATGTTGAAGACTGCGAAAGCTTTGTTTAACTTTGATAAAGTCTCATTAAGACTTTGAGTGATATCTGTGGTATATTTTATATAGTAGCATTTTATTGCTAAAGCTGAAGAATATGTATAAAATGATATAATAATAAAAGGCATAATTTATTCATGGTGCACTGAATATATTTGACTTCAACATTAATTAGGGACTGAGAACAGAATTAACGTTGAAAAGCGAATATCTTGGAAGAATTCTGCTTTTCTTCTGCTCATATGTTATCAAAGTTTATGTTGTGGCAATAATTATGGTAGCAGCAAGAAATGTCAACTTTTGGGGCACAGATATGAGCAACATTAATTGCTTTACATGACTGCTCTAATCGATTTCTAAACACTTGGAGTTCCTTGACATTGGGCAATATTTTCTTAGCTCACAAGGTCTCGGTATGATATCTAATCATTTATGGTGAAGTGAGGCGCGTGTACAACACTTCTATTATTACATTGATAAGATCTCTAATTTGAGCCACATTTATGATCAATTGCAGGGCGAATACGTCTGGGTTAAGCCACAGGGCACAAGCAGCGAGTTCGCTGTGCCATTCGGAGCTCGCATTGTGCGCACAGAAAAGACTCAAACATTGATTTGCGATGATTCCAAGAAACAGTTCTGGGTGCCGGCAGGCGATGTGCTCAAGGCCATGCACGTGACTTCCCACCAGGACGTGGAGGACATGATCACACTGGGCGATCTGCAGGAGTACACGATACTGCGCAACTTACAGACGCGCTATGACAAACAGTTCATTTATGTAAGTAAACAAAAGAAATGTTTATCAGCTGATGATTTTAATATCTGCTGTTTCTGTTGCAGACATACACAGGCTCCATGCTGGTGGCAATCAATCCCTATCAGATACTGCCCATCTACACGCATCGCGAGATTCAGTTGTATCGGAATAAGAAATTGAATGAGCTGCCGCCACACATCTTTGCCATTAGCGACAATGCCTTCCAGCGTCTGCAGCGACTGAAGGAGGACCAATGCGTCGTGATCAGCGGCGAATCAGGGGCGGGCAAGACCGAGAGCACCAAATTGATACTGCAATACCTGGCTGCCATAAGTGGCAAGCACTCGTGGATCGAGCAGCAAATCATTGAGGCGAACCCAATCATGGAGGCCTTCGGCAATGCGAAGACCGTGCGCAATGACAACTCGTCGCGCTTTGGCAAATACATTGACATACGCTTCACTCCCGAGGGGTCTATTCAGGGTGCTCGCATACAGCAGTATTTGCTGGAAAAGTCCCGCATCGTGTTCCAGAGTCGCGAGGAGCGCAACTATCACATCTTTTATTGTATGCTGGCAGGACTGACGGCCGCGGAGCGGGAAAGACTGCAGCTGCAGGAGCAGTCGCCCAGTCAGTACCATTATTTGGCTCAGGGCGGCTGCTTTGCGATGCCGGGCAAGCAGGATGAGAAGGACTTTGCTGACATACGGGCTGCAATGAAGGTGCTATCGTTCAAGCCGGAAGAGCTCTGGAGCATACTCAGCCTGCTTGCTGCCATACTTCATTTTGGAAATCTGCGCTTCAAGGCGACTGAGGTCGCCAACCTGGAGGCCGCCGAGGTGGATGATACAGTGAACTTGCAGCGCATAGCCCAGCTTCTGGGCCTGCCCGAGGCGCCACTCACTGCAGCCCTCACACAGCGCACGATCTTTGTGCATGGCGAGCACGTGGTAACCAGCCTATCAAAGGAGGCCGCCTTGGAGGGGCGAGACGCCTTCGTCAAAGCCCTGTACGATGGGATTTTTGTGCGCATTGTGAAACGCATCAATGAGACGATCAACAAACAGCCGGTGCAGCCAGTGAACAGCATTGGAGTATTGGACATCTTCGGCTTTGAGAACTTCGACAACAACAGCTTTGAGCAGTTGTGCATCAACTATGCCAATGAGAACTTGCAGCAGTTCTTTGTCGGTCACATTTTCAAGGTACTCGCCAGCTTGTTATTAACATGTGTAAAAGTATATATCTAATGCTACTAGTTTTGCAGATGGAGCAGGCTGAGTATCAGCTCGAGCATATAAACTGGCAGCATATCGAGTTTCAGGACAATCAGGACATACTCGATCTCATTGGCATGAAGCCCGTGAATATTATGTCCCTCATCGACGAAGAGTCCAAGTTCCCCAAGGGCACGGATCAGACTCTGCTAGAGAAGCTGCACGTACAGCACGGCAATCGATCCATATATGTCAAGGGCAAGACGACCCAAACTTCGCTCTTTGGCATACGACACTATGCCGGCGTCGTCATGTACAACCCACTGGGCTTTCTCGAAAAGAATCGTGACTCCTTTAGCAGTGATCTGCGTAACCTCGTACAGCGCTCCAGCAATAAGTATTTGGTAGACATATGTCCCCAAGAGCTGCCCATGGACACGGCTAAGAAGCAACCCACGCTATGCGTCAAATTCCGCAACTCTTTGGACATGCTAATGCGCACCTTGTCGCAGGCACATCCCTACTTCATACGCTGCATCAAGCCCAATGAGTACAAGGAACCCAATGTAAGTACTTCATCTCCAATGTAAGTTATTTTCCCTGCAGAACCTAGATATGGATGAGACTTTATATATTTGAGCATTTCAGAGTAGTCAATTCTTGTCATCAAACCTCATTCTCATCCACTTCCCTTAAAATGGCTATAGTTAACACTCATTCATATTTCGTTGCATTCTGCAGAACTTTGACAAGGAGCTGTGCGTACGTCAGCTGCGTTACTCTGGCATGATGGAAACGGCGCGCATTCGTCGTGCTGGGTATCCCATTCGGCACGAGTACCGAGCCTTTGTGGAACGCTATCGATTGCTGGTGCCGCGGACGGGTCCTCTGGACCAATGCGACTGCCGGTTGCTGGCTCGTCAAATTTGCGAGGCGGCATTGTCGGCTGACTCGGATCGACAATTTGGACGCACGAAACTCTTCTTGCGGGATGAGGATGATGCCCTGCTGGAGGCGAAACGATCACGGGTGATGCTTAAATACATTATTACTATACAGAGGGGCATGAGACGTGTGCTCTTCCGTCGCTACATGGAGAAATATCGTAAGGCTATAATCACAGTTCAGCGACATTGGCGTGGACGTGCGGAGAGGCGGAGATTTTTGACCATGCGACGCGGCTTCCACAGATTGGGTGCTTGCCTTGCAGCCCAGCGGCTGACCACACAGTTTACAATGGTACGCAGTCGCACGATAAAACTGCAGGCTCTGAGCCGTGGCTATCTGGCAAGACAGCGATTTGGCCTAGCACTACAGGCCAAGCGAGCAAAGCAGAGGGAGTCACAGCAGCAGTTGAAGCTATTCAAAGAGCAGGAACAACTGCGGCTGAAGAAGTTGGAGCAGCAGCGGCTCATGCAGCAGCAGGCAGAAGCAGAGCAGCGGCTGAAGGATAAGCAGGCAGAGGAGCAGCGTCTCAAAGAGCAGATCGCTGCGCGCAATGCTCTGAACATGGCTGCAGTGCAACAGCCCAGGCGCTCAAAATCGTTCAAGCGATCAGAGCAGCCGCAGATGGCGGTCAATGTGATGCCTGCACCCACATTGCAGGCTCGCATGTCACTGCCACCGCCTCCTCCGATGTCTCCGATTGTCGCAGTTGCGCCAATGGGTGGCAAAATGAATGGCAACGCTCTGGATAGTCCTGGCTACCTGGATGTGGAGTCATCCAAGCAGATTGTTGATGATGTGTTCGGCTTCCTCAATGACGAGCCCGATGTGAGTGGTCCACTGGGGCCGAATGTCAAGGAGAAGTCTTTGATATTTGAGCGGCAGTTGCGCTTGCGCAAAGATGTCCCCACCAAGCTGCTGTCCCGGCCTGTCAACTATTATGAGGCGGCGCCTCGAAAGATTGTCGATCAGACGCGCCTCTAGCAGTTGCGAGTGCTCGGGCAGCCCTGAACAAATTAGTCAGACTATATGTTATGTTAAGTAGTTAATAGCTGATATTATTTAAGGAATGCGATTGAAAGATATTCTTCCTTTAATGCAAGCATCTCTTCCAATCGCTTCATGCACTGGGTAGGCCATGGGAGAGTGTTTCACCTGTACATATATATTAATATCGGCTTATATATGTATATACATATATATATATATATATATATGTATGTATATATGTATGTATTTGTATATGTGTAGTATATGCATACATAATTACAATCGATTCGTTTTGTGATCATTCTTTTTCTATGTACCAACTTATATATAAATTATATATAAATTATACATATTTTTGTAAATAAAAGCCGCTTCGGTGGTGAATATCTAAGGAACTTAGAGATATGTGCAATCCATTTCGTCTTTTCTTCATTAAACGTATTTAGTTGTGGTGTATGTGGTAGTTGCATACGGATCTCCCATATGTGTTTCCGTTGTATTGTTTGGTCATTTCATACTGTGCTTCTTCCTATAGTCCATGTCCAGAAACTTATCTGAAATATTTGTTTGGACTGCAACACTATCGCCGGAAATTAGAACATTATTTTTGCTCTTGTTCCTAATCTATTTTGAATTTTTGTGATAAGAGTTTCCACTTACTTGGGACAATATTTATATACAGGGGATACAGGGGAACAGGCTAGAGCTGTATAATCTAAAAAATTTGATTGCTCTCAAGATTAATAAATAGCTTTTTAGCGTGTGGGGAAGTCGCACAAATAACAAAAAACAGTCATTGGGCAAATAAAGCTATAGTTTCCTAGCCAATGAATGAGAAATGAAAGACATATTGTTTTCATGACCTTTAGCTTTACCCTTACCTTTATTACCTTCCATTTCTTGTACTAGGAGTGTTTTTGTGTCAGAAAAACAGTTGAATTTCAGTTTATTTTTATTTTAATGTGGGCTTAATCCTTAATAGACTTTTGATACGTGGAGGAGGAAGACCTGCACACAAATTCATTTAACTAAAATTATTTAATTCGTTTTAAATAAATTGAATTAAAATTAGGTTTTGAAATGAAACAAGAGTAAGCAGCAAGAAAAAAGTTTAATATTTATTAACAAAAATATTTAATTTTCTTCGAGTCCCGCCAGTTAGAGTCCATATCCGCACAGCTTGAAGTATAGCTAGCAACTAACTTTATAATGAGAAATTTTAAAGCAAAGCCCTCGCTTTCGTTATCAACAACATTAAAACTTCAAAGCGCAATACCCCTCCTGATTAATTAAATAAATTGTGATTGTAAATAATATTCGGACTCTTATCGAATCAGCAAGTCTTCTGCGTAGCTCATGCAGAGAAAACTTTAAGGCCGGAGCGGTCTGACAGGTGGAAGCCACATAGATAATAACTGTCTGAAATTCAAATGGCAAAAAGTATTTATAATAAATTATTTCCACTATCATGAGTATAAGAGAAATCTGGGAAAAACTATAAACTTGAAGTTTAACTGTTGCATATGGAATACCCTTATTGATGGAAATTATCTTTTAGTTATATGCACTTTATATATTTGTTTATTTGTATCTGGTTGCTGGTTCATTTTGTAATTGTCGTTACTTATACAATATACTTTTGCATATTTCACTTTTTATTATTTCTATTTTTTTAAATAGATTAATCTGAAAAAGACCAACAGCATCAGTTCCGCTGGCACCATTCGACTGCCGAAGCCAACACCTCGTAATGTAGACACTTCTGACTTTAGCTTCTTAAAATTTGCCTCCACATATTTTAGCAGTGGCATCACATATCAGCATGAAAAGAAGCCTCTAAAGCAAGCTCTGCTGAAACATGAGCTGCCCATTGATCAACTGGCTGCTAAGGTAAGTGACTATATATACTTGAGGCGAAAACTATCCGACAGAATTATCGATATTCATTCTCTCCCTTAGACCATTTGGATAATGATTTTGCGCTTTATGGGCGACTTGCCAGAGTCTGTTCCCACTCAGACTCAGCTCTCGTTGCGTAGTCCACAGCTAATGCAGGAAATAGCATCTATATTTGATGCCAAGCCGCGGCGCTTTGTGCGGCAAACAGTTAAACGTCAATCAAAATCTTTTGGTAACACAAATGGCCAACGGAGTGCTGAAGAGTTCTATCAACTCTGGCTAAATTCCGGCAGCAGTCATTTGGATAAGATCCACTTCATCATCGGACATGGCATCTTGAAAGAAGAGTTGAGGTTCGTCCGAGACTTATCATCACATAGAGTTATTTGTATATCAAATATTAACGCATGGAGTTGGCTAAACAGCTTGAAGCAGTGCTGCTGTTAGCAACACTAACTAATACTGTTAATCTAACGATTGCGATTAACATTTCTGACCGCCACACGGCATTAGGCAACAGCAAATAAATTGTTGCACTGCTTAACTAGTTCATTCCACTAAGCAGTGCAACAAAGCAGTTAATGTTAGTAATAATACATACATGTTTTTAGTCATAAACTAAATCCAAGACTTACTATTAACTTACTTTAATATATTGCATATTTTTATAGTCTTATAAATATGTTTGTATTTTGTGTTTTACAGAGATGAAATTCTGGCACAAATATGCAAGCAGCTTTATCTCAATCCCAGTCGCAGTTCAGTCTCTCGTGGCTGGTTGCTGCTGTCGCTCTGTTTGAGCTGCTTCCCACCCACATTGAATTTCGAGCCCTATTTGCGCAGCTATCTGAAGTTGGGCACTGCCAAGTTGCACGCCGTGCCATCTTTGCATAATTTGGAGCGCACCTTGGCCAATGGAGCGCGCTCCCAGCCGCCATCGCTGCTCGAGTTGCAGGCGATTCGTAGTCGGCAGCCTTTAAAGCTGGCCATTTATTTGATGGACGGCCAAGCGCGTAAGCTGCAGGTGGATGCAGCCAGTACTGCCAGAGAGGCAGTTCAGCAGCTATGCGATGGACTGAGTCTCAGCGACAGTTTTGGCTTTGGCTTAGTCCTGTCACTAGACGAAAAGCTTATGCCTCTGGGAGCTGGACGTGAGCATGTCATGGACGCAATTTCCAGCTGTGAGCAAAGGCGGCTGGATGCGCCCTGGAAGCTATATCTGCGCAAAGAAGTGTTTGGCGCCTGGTACGATCCTACGCTGGACCCCAAAGCTACGCATCTCATTTACAAGCAGCTTATGAGTGGCTTAAAGTGTGGTGAATATCGCTGTCGCTCAGAGAAAGATATAGCCATGATCTGTGCTCTGGCCACCTACATCGAACAGGGTGCGGGGCCAGTGGCCAGGCTGACAGACACCCAGTTGACGGCCTTTGTGCCACAGGACTTGCTGGCTCCGGGTGAACGTGCTGTCCACAATTGGAGCCGACTCATTGCTACCATGTACGAGAGTAGCGCGTATGTGAAGAAAGGGCAGGACGCGGAGTCGCAGTTGCGTGCTAAGGAAGATATTTGTCTATTTGGTCATCTATCCTGGCCCATGCGTCATTCTCGTTTGTACGAGGTGCAGCACGTGTCCGGTCCCAAACTTCAGAGCGATGATCTAATGTTAGCCATCAATGCCACAGGTGTTGCGCTTATTGATGAATCGGAACAGGTGCTCGCATCCTGCAGCTATGCCGAATTGATCAAAGTGCATTATCAGCCCAACGATCAGATGCACGTGCTCACAGCACAGCAGGAGAATTTCGTGCTACAGTCAAGCGAGGCTCGTGATGCTGTCGAGCTGATTGACTACATGATGCTGAATTTGCAACAACGCTCCAGCTACGGCGTAGTCATCCAGAGTAATCAACAAGACCAACTGAATGATCAGCTACCTCTAGCACCTGGTGACCTAATTCAGTTCGAGCCCGGTGTAATGGGCGCTCAACTAATGGCAAACGATCCACAATGCAGCTGGCGTGGATGCTCAAATGGGCAGTGGGGTCAATTTGTGGCGCAAAATGTACGAATCTTAGCCACGCTTGTGAAGCCCAGCTCTCACTTACAGCAAATATTCAAAGAACGAACAACGAGTGACTTGGTGGGGGAAACTACTTCAACGAAGCCAACAAATGCTTCGCTTCGTCGCCAGCATAGCTTGGCCAAGTTTGCAGACTTGCAGTTTAGGGAGATCTTTGAGTATGCTGTATAATGTATTGCAAATTTAAAATGTTAAAAACTTATTATTTTTATTTTCCTTTAGATCGGAATTGGCGCCTTTATGGAGGTATTCCTCTGAGCCGCTCAAGGCGCCGCTTCTTAGGTCTCTTCATGCCAAGCCTCATCTGTACCAGCAGGCGCTAGTCGTTCATCATCATATACTGAAGGTAGGATACACGAGCATATGCATATATGATAATCTAATTTGAATTTATATTTAATTTACTTAAGTATATGGGCGACATTGTACGTGGTAATCTGGCAGTGAACACGGATCTAATCTTTCAGCCTGCATTGCAAGATCCTTTGGTTTGTGATGAGGTCTTTTGCCAGCTGATGAAGCAGCTAAGCGAAAATCCCAATGAGGTGAGCGAGCAGCGTGGCTGGGACTTGCTCTATTTAGCCACTGGGATCATGTCACCGAGTATTCTCATAATGCGTGAACTTGTCTTGTTCCTGCGCCTGCGGAACGATTCACTGGCAGAAGCGTGTCTCCGACGCTTAAAACGTTCTGTGCAGCATGGGCAGCGAAAGCAGGCACCGCATCTAATAGAGGTTGAGGGCATTCAGCAGCGTTGCATGCACATTTACCATAAGATTTATTTCCCGGACGACACCGTTGAGGCATTTGAAATCGAGTCACATACGCGGGGAGCAGAACTCATCACGACAATAGCGCAGCGTTTGGAACTGAAGTCCCAATTGGGCTTCAGCATCTTTTTAAAGATGGGTGAAAAGATTTATGCCATGCCCGAGACAGAGTTTGTTTTCGACTTTATTACGGAATTGATGCAGTGCTTGCGACAGCAGAAAACTATTCGCTCCAGCTGCGATGGCCACTACCAGTTGCACTTTATGCGCAAGCTTTGGATTGACTGCCAACCGGGAGTAGATCTCAACGCGGATTTGATCTTCAGTTACCCACAGGAATTGCATAAGTACCTAAAAGGGTATTATGCCATTCAACTCGACGCGGCTCTCCAACTGGTTAGTCTAATATATAAGGCGGATCCAGATTATGACGAACGAATGCCCTTTCACGACCTTTTACACCGCCTAGTGCCTGAAGACCTGTTGCCCCTGCAAACTGTTGCCGAGTGGCATCAACTTCTGGTGCCCATTCTCAAGCATTCTCAAGATGCTGGCCTTGACGACAAACAGGCTAAGCTCATGTTTCTGCAGGAGCTTGCCAAGCAACAATGTTTTGGATCCACGTTCTTTGTTGTCAAACAACTTAACGATCATTCGCTGCCCGAGAATCTATTGATTGCCATCAACAGCGAAGGCTTCCATCTGCTCGATGGAAACTCGAAAAATGTGTTGCGTAGCCACAGCTATTCAGAGTTGGGCATGTGGAGCTCAGGGAAGAATCATTTTCATATTCGGTTCGGAAACATGATTGGCGCCGCGAAGCTGCTCTGCAGCACCACCCAAGGCTACAAGATGGATGATTTGCTAACGTCCTACATGAGGTACTTTACTGATAAGTAAATGATAAAAATAAATACTGGATCATATCATATGTAACCCAGCTCATTTGTCTTGTCGATCAGCGCAACCATGCCGGCCATCAGCTCTTCGCAATTCGCCAGAATCTGCGCGGGTGGTAATACAAAGCCAAAGTTGCCTTTATCTCGAAACTCGATGGTAAAGCCCACTTTTTTGTTGAGTTCATTAAAGACCCAATCCACAGACGAACCGGAAGCGACATCTGCAAAGCGTAATCTCTGTATAGTTTGATGTCAAATGATATAGTTCTTATATTAGCTTACATAGGACGGAAGCTGTGGAGCCATGAACGTAGTCTGTACTGTAGATCAAATTCTTGATGGCACTGGAAAAGGCGCTGCCTATTTCAAGTAGATCGGCGTAGTTCTCTGGAAACTCATCGGCTGTGTGGCCATATGGTGAAAGCAACCATTGACCATAGGAGTGAAATGAGAGGTACACGCTGAACTTATCCTTGATTGTAGTTAGGTATTCTGACAACGCCTTTGTCTCTGGCTCTGACCAAGGCACGGCACCAGCAAATGTCTCGCTGCATGGGTCTGCCGATGCACCATTATTTTCCATGAAGTGCGAATCAAAATTACGATTACCATCGACTCCAACGCACGTCGAGGTAGCGTGAGGCTGCCGGGTCTTGCGCCACAATCGGTTCTATATACAAAGGTAATCAGCTAGTGCTCTCTGCTCAGACATATATATATAAACTGACTTACAGATCGATGGGAGTATTCAAAGCCATCAACATTAAATACTGGGATAATATACCAATCGTAGCTTTCGGCCAAATTGCGCACCTCTGCTTTCTGCGAGGTTAGCAGCTCGTTGATGAATCAAGTTGCAGTGGCGGAAGTAATCCATTCGCGGGCATGAATGTTGGACTCTATGAATATGCCCGGCTTATTCGATCCGTGAGAAATCTTGATGCCGCGAATGTTACGCCCTTCGTATGATTTACCAATTGAGAACTCTTCGGTCACAGTGGGATATGTGGCAAAAATATTATCCAACCATTCGTAGATCTCGTCCAGTTCATGGTACTGTTTCCAGCCAAACGTTGCGCTATCTCTGGCGCTGGATAAATGCTCGTCGTCGATAAGCCTAAACGCCAAATTAAACTGTACTTTATAATAGGCAATTCTCCATCTTATCACCACTGTGTAAAATTTATAGCAGCAAAAATATTCTTGGGTCTACTTACTTTTGTACGTTGGGTATTGAGAGCTGACTGCTAATGCCATAGAGCTTGAGGAGTAACTGAAAGTGCTTTAGATCTGCGGGGCTGACCATTATGTCTAATTGCTTGGAGTACTCGTCATACTCCTTCCAAACATTATACTAAAGAGCAATTACAAAAGTTTCAAAAACTGTGCTTGTAATATTTAGTCCTTTGCATACCTTGCCGCTAAGTTCATTTAGTCTGCTTATCATTGACAATTGTATTTTATTTCTTATACTCAGTCGATGGACACTGTAGTTATCGTAGCGCACTTTCGATGGGTCCTTGATTATCCCAGCGCTAGCCAGGACTACAAGCGTAGCAAACACCCAAACCATACGCATTGCTAAATTTGACTGATTTATATCGAAGTCAAGTCTTTACTTAATAGGTAGGTTGCACTTTCCAAGACTTTTATTTATGTTGAACTTATCTAAATTAATTTATTGCTGATTGTTTTTGCTGGTATTTCCAAGTAATATATTTTAGTTTCGATAGCCCGAGTTTTGCGACTCTATTTGAATGGATACTGAGCCATTCACAACTGTTTTGGTCACGATTCACTGTAGTTTTCTGTAGTCTTCTAGCTATTTTTAATAAATATATCCATCGATTAATGGTCTAACTTATTCCCTGATGTTATAAGTGTATATATAATGTGTTTTACTGTAAACTGAGAACCACATTGCTTTAGGAATTCAAGTAATTTTATAACGAAACGATTTTATTTTGAAATGCTTATGTATATTTTGGTTCTAAATAGCCTAACCTTTTGGATTCTGCCAGGAGAGCCATAATGCCTATCAATGCTTCTTCCGCATTGGGTTTTATAAAGGCTGGTGGCAGTACAAAACCAAAATTTCCAGTGTCACGGAACTCAATGGTGTACGATATTTTAATATCCTGTTCATTGTATGCCCAATCGTTAGTAGCACCTGAGGCCGGATCTAAAATTTAATCATCATATTATAATATACCACCTAGAAGATGTATATTTTTTAAACTTACAAAGAATACCAGCTGATGAACCATATTTATAAATTGTTCCGTATGGCAGTCCATTGACGGCATCACTATAAGCCTTCGCAACTTTCATTAAATCATCGTAGTTTATCGGAAACTCCTCCGCTGTGTGCCCATAAGGTGATAACAAAAGCTGACTATAGGAGTGAAAGGCAAGCATGACATTCATTTTATCCTTAAGGATGCTAATAAAATCTGACATCGCTTTAATTTCTGGCTCGGAGAAAGCATGCGGCCCAGCATAAGTTTCGGAACAGGGATCCGATGAAGCGCCACCATTTTCCATCCAATGCGAATCGAAGTTTCGATTTGGATCAACTCCAATGCAATCGGAAATCTGCGACGGTTGACGTGTTTTACGCCATAAGCGGTCCTGTACAATGTATCTTAATTTAAAATGTTACATTTAGTATATAACTTGAATTCATTTACCGTTTCGTGTGTGTATACAAATCCATCTACATTCAGAACTGGGATAATATACCAATCATGGCTTTCGGCTAATTCACGCACTAACTCATCTTTCGAGGTGAGCAACTCATTGATCAACCATGTAGCTGTGGCGGAGGTAATCCATTCGCGTGCATGTATGTTAGATTCAATGAATACACCAGGATTACCCCATTTGTATGAGATTAGTAGTCCACGTATATCCCGACCTTCATAAGACTGACCGATGACAAAGCCATTAGTAACATCAGGGTAATCTGCTAAAATTTTGTCCAGCCAGGCGTCGATTTCAGTCAAGTTATGGTAACGTGTCCAGGCAAAATTCACATCAGCTCTTGTGCTTGATTCGTTCTCTTGGTCAATCAAACTGTAAATGAACAAGCCTTTCAGCACAAGTATTAAAAATTTCACTTGTTTACACTTACTCCTGCACATTTGCAATAAACAATTCAGCCGTTGCGTTAACCTTTCCCAATCGTTCTTCGAATAGGGGCAGTGCATTTGGAGCGACCATCAGACTACACTCTGAACTGTCATCGTGCCACACATTAAACTGTTACGATATTTCAGTCACAATAGCTTCTATTTTCATTGAAAATGGGAATTCAGGGTATATGGTTTTGTGAAAATGTATGTAATGAGCTGAGTCGATGTACCCATGTTCGTCTGTCCGTGTGTCCGTATGTTTGACTTCATTATTTTTGTGCTAGATCCACGTTGTTGCACGTACATATAGAGTTTGTATCCGAAAATCGATAACTACTCCCGTTTTAAAGTTATCAGCCCCGTTTATCGACAATTAGTTCAATAACTATATCTTATTAATTTTTAGAGATAGACTTACCAGGTCTTTTGCATGTATATATATATATATATATATATATATATATATATATATATATATATATATATATATATATATATATATATATATATATATATATATATATATATATATATATATATATATATAAATAAAATTTATTAGATTTTGGAGACCGGTCACCAATTCACCTCACCTAAAATATATATTTTAAATACTAGAGTTTTGGTTTGTTGTGGCATATATGTATGTATATATGAATGTCATGATCATAATCCTAAAGCTAGTTTACAAAAGTTCATCTACAAGGAGAATTTTTCATAAAATGCAGCAGCATATTCGTTTATCATTGTGTGTGTGTGTATGTATGTGTGTATTGTGTGCATGTATTGTTTGTTATGCATACAGAAACGAAACGTTGAAACGAAGTGGAGTAGTTTCGACCACAGCGTTCTTACTTACTTTTTTAAAATAATACTTACACTTTGCTTTATATTTGTTAGGTCGAGTACAGTCTGTCGCTGCATAGGGGTTTTATACTTTATCTTGTAAACCCGATAGTTGTCATAGCGTACCTTCTCTACAATTTCCCGATTTTTAAAGACACTGGCCCCATTAGTTAGCGAACTTAAAATAATTATAGCCAATATTGTGTTAATTTTCATCTTTACTGCTCGGAGTTTGTTCGCTAAATACTGTACACTTTATAGTTCATACGACACTCCTTAACAATTATTAACCAATAAAGATACGAGCTGAAGTATTTACTAATAGTACTACTAATTGCCCTGATAACGGCTTGATGGCTACTTTTAATTACGTAGCTTCTCAAATATAGCTAATTGTAAATGTTATGTACATTTAAATGACTGGGTCTCTTGCCAATAATGTCTGTATATTTGATAGTTACATACATAAAATGGGGTCAAGCTTTAAGTTTGCTAAATACCGTTTTTGGAATCGAATTGATTCCGAGTGTAAATATCTATTCACCAATTTGCTATAGTCTAAGCACTTTTCAAAATATTGATGTGATCAAAAAGTACCTCTAAAACTTTGCATGAATAAATGGACTGTTTCTCAACTTTGACTGAAGTACCTCTAGAATTTTGCATGACTCTAGCCCGGGTGTTTGTTGCCCGATATTGGAGTTTCTTATCATTTTCGATTCGTGTGAAGCACAACTATCGATTGGCATTCAAAATTTTAATTTTTAAAATTTTGCCATTTTTGACAAAAATCTGATGTTACCCCTTACCATTTCTGTAAAAATCGTGCCCGAACGGCAAAAATGGACAGTTTCTCAACTTTGACTGAAAACAAGTTTCGCATTTTTTAACCCATTTTTGAAAGCGTATTGATTCCGAGAGTAAATATCTATTCACCGATTTGCCATAGTCTGAGAACTTTTCTAAATATTGATGTGAGATTGAAAAAGTGCCTCTAGAACTTTGCCGAGCTAGAGTCATAGCTCGGGTGTTTGTTGCCCGATATTGGAGTTTCTTATCATTTTCGATTCGTATGAAACACGGCTATCGATTGGCATTCCAAATTTTAATTTTTAAAATTTTGCCATTCGACTAGAGCCTTCTTACTTGATACTTTTCATGTTATATTCTTAGAACTTTTTTGAACAAATATTGGATGGTAATCCTTTACCATTAAGACCAAAATAAATACAGAATAAGGATGTTTAGCCGGTTTTGTTGTATATCGCTTCATTCTAACTTTACTTTTAATTTTCAGAAAGTTACTGTCAATATAGTCAGTGGTATTCTCTTATTTTATTATAGTCCTCTGGTGAGTTTTTCTTGTAATTACAGTTTATAATTCATATTGATTACATTTTATTGATCCTTATTTAATTGCTGGAATAGTGGCTAAAACATGTTTTGCTCGTGCCAAATTAAATATCGTACGGGAGCAAATTATGTATCCGTTTTGCATCCTGTACCACAATCTGAGCCTTCACAAATTTCACAAAGGGAGGACTTCACTTGATAGTATTCGGTAGCACGTCGATTTGTTTCGTAGTAGTCGTAAAGAGAGACAGCAGCTGGTTTTTGCTTGGCTACTGAATGCGCACGCACACCTTCAATAGGTAAACACTTAACATCACCAGGCGTCAAACTGTCAAAGTAGACAATCACCGTAGAATCTGAATTCTTTGTTTCGATACGCTTAACTCTGTCAACCTCCTCAATTTTGCTGAAGCTATCCGAATCACTAATGAAACCCGAAGGTAAAGCTATTTCCATTACGGCCATGTTTGAATCCTTCTTCTGGTCGCTCATCTCGAGTGGTACGTATTCAGCGCACACCTCAAGGGATAATTGTTGCATGGGTGTGTCCTTTACAGTGGGTGTTACCTTAAAGCTTGGCTTTTTATCCTTTTCAACTAAGTTATATCGATACGACAACTGAACCATTGCTGAGCCTTGACCCTTCGCGGTAAAATTAATCTTACGTGTGTTCTTTGGTAAGATATGGCTTTGTAGTACCAGTGAATTTTCTGGATTCACTTTAATAGTACCATTATTGTCGTTATTGGAAGATACAAAATCGATATCAATGGTGCCAGTGCCAGAGCCGGTCTTAAAGGCAAATTTAGTCAGTGCTTGTAGCCCAATCACTGTATCCTGTGTCGATGAAAATCCACCATTACTATTACGCTGAGCAATAAGCCATTTGATGATTGGCAGAGAATCTTCAGCCAGCTCTTCCTCTAAGAGAGCCATCAAAACGTAGGAAGTAATTTCGACATCGTTGCTGCTGGGACGCCAAGACCTAAATCCATTTGTATCAGTGGTCGGCTTCTCAGTCGATTTTGACCACCACTTCCGACCATCCTCCACTTTAGCGAGACTTTGAAGCTTGTCTAAAACCTTTTTCGTCTGAGGATGTTTGGCCAACTGCAGAGCTACAGCCGCAATCGAGAGGGAATATTGGTCATCTGTCTTATCTACCTCTTGAGCAATATACTGAAGAGCCTTATGAATCGCTTGTTGATATTCTGACTTATCCATCAATTCCTATAAATTGAGATGGTTAGTAATTTTACAATCTTTCATCATTTACTTACTTTATTTTCAAAGAATGCAATAAGCACAAAAGATGTAAGTCCTAAAGCGTTCTGATTGGCATTGTCAAACAATTTGCCAACCTCTGGAAACTCGCCATTCTCTCTTTGTGTCGAAACAAGGAAATTCAATCCCTGTATTATTATCGCGGGATCGACATCCGTATACTTGGCAGCTTGATGGAAAGATCGCACAACATAAGCTGTCAACCAGGTGCTGCCCGACTTATCTGATTTGCCGAAAGCACTATAGGAACCATCATCGTGCTTATATGTTAATTCACGCTGATAGCCAACTTCGAGGAACTTCTTTGCCTTAGCCACTACACTCGGCATTCTTCGATCGGTGACTTCCAGATATTTGACAACCAGAATATTGGGCACAAAGTTAACCATATTCTGCTCACCACAGCCATAGGGCATGCGAACTAAATTGTCCAAGTTCTTTATGGTGGGACCCAGCAGATCACCAACTACCGAAAACTCTATAAATTCAGAGTCTGGAATTGCTTCAGTGGGTATATTTGCATTCAGTTCATGGCTCAATTCAGATTGATTCTTCAGATTAACGAACACGGCCACATTTTCGAACTGTGTAACACCTTCCGGTTCGACCTTCAATTTCTGATGAATTGTGTCGCCTGCTAATGGAGTTGTGGCTGTGATCTTCAATGTAAGCGATCCCACTTTATTGGGGCGTATCATAAATGAAATACTCTGGCCATTATTCGATGGTATGGTAATGCGCTTAATTCGTTTTATATCATCTATTGGCTTCTCCTCAACCTCGTTGGTTGCTTCAGTAAACTCAAACTCCTTATCTGAATTATCCATCATAACTTCAGCGTCGAGTGCCTTGTCCATATAATTAAAAATAATAACGGGAACGGCAATGACCTCACCTGACAACAATTATTATAAGATTATATTAATTTGTATTTGTTTTATGATGTTTTTAACTTTAATTCGATTCTTACCGCGCTTAACTGAGTAGGGCAGATTGGTAGACACAAAGAATGGCTGGAATACTCGAATCTTGCTTGGATTCTTTGTTAGAGCAATGCCGGTCCTTGAGTTTAAAGAAAACCCAGTTATAACCCACGAAGTTATTGTATCCGGTATCTTTTTGACCAAAGTAAAGCCTTCAGCATCGTCACTGTTCATATAATATAATATTATACAGAGTTAGTTTTACATATAGAGATATTTATATATAAAAAACATTCTCATTTAAGAACAAGCACACAGAAGCACATAAAATGATTAGAATATATATGGTCCTGCTCCTCAATGAATGTTAATTATGAATAAGCTTGATTCAAATGACTAAACTAAGCAATACCAGTTAATGTGAGATGATTGTTGGAGTTAAGACTTTTCTGTAAGCGGAATATTTGTGTACGTTTTTGTAAAATTTCCATGAAAAATCCAAGTTTCCAAAAATATTTCGCGTGGGCCAGAAATTTTGTGCAAATCGTATGTCCCTTCATCGGAAAAATGAGGTTTCTGCGTAGTAGTTTTTCGTATTTTGTTGCTGTTTTGCCTTTCCCCACTGACTTTCATTATGGGTATGATACCCGAATCCAGTTTTTTTAAATTGTTAACTTAAAGTGTAGATAAATTAAATTAATAATAAGATCGTTAGTAGTTAGTTTTTTGCAGTGGCAAGTAAAATCCTATTGAATTTGTGTACCCAGTTAATTTACTCGTAAAAAAGCTTTGGTATTGAAGACTCAATCTATTACAACATTGTCTATGCAGTAAATACTAATTACGTTATATTGCTTGTAAACATCCAAGTTTCAGGGAACATTTTTCGAATTTGAGGAACGACTGCTGGAACTGGTCCTACAGGCACTTCAAATGATGGACGAGATAAAACTGCAAAAGCGACTGCTAAACCAGGGCCTGGTCTGATTGGACTTGGAAAACGTTCATAGATTGGGTGATAATATGGGAATTCTAGGAACAAATTAATAGTATTAATAATTTTATATTTGATTGATTTTATAAGGTCAATAGTTGTCTCAAAATTATTACTGTTTTTCTTAAGGACAAGTGCTAAATAGTGCGTTGCTCATAATAGGTGGTGGTTATTGTTTTAATATTCCAATCTCAGAGTTAGTTCTGTACACACAACATTTTCACTTAAATAAAATAAAGTGATAAAATTACATTATATTGTTTGAAAATATCCAAGTTTCGGGGAACTCTCTGCGAATATAAGCAGCAGTTGCCGGTGGAGAACCATCAGAAATTCCTATGAATCCTACTGACTCTGAATCAATTGAAGGAAATGAAACTTCAAATGCGGAAGGGGAAATACGCAGTGGATGTCGCAACAATCGAATACCTAGGCACAAATAAGGTATTTTAGAGTATTCTGCATTGCGCTGATTTATTAATATGTGATTGGACTAAAACCTAATCCGCATATAAAAAATCATAAAATATATGTTATGATAGTAATCAAAGCGAGAAGTATTCAGATTACACCTCATAAAGTACAATTTAAAAACGGAATGCTTACGATTTAACGAAACCAAAATTTCGAGCATATATCTATTTAGATATTCAGATACAAATATAAGTACTTAATGTAGTTCAAGGATCGTAATTCTAGTAATAGAAAGTCAAATGATAAGGAAAGCGATTTGACTAGAAAGGCCCCAAATCACAGAGAGAAAATAAAATAATTTAGTCAAGATCTTTAATACTTCTCCATGTTGTCAAATATCCAGCTTTCGGGAAAGTTTTTTCGGATTTGAATATTCTGTTCAGAAATTATATAATTTGGAGGTTCCACACTATCTAGCTCGACTGCCAGAATGATCTCAGTATCTGCATGAAAAATACAATTAACAAAACAAAAATGTATGTAATTATGTCGATCGGCGAAAAGCCGCAGCACATTATATTATCTAAGCACCCATAATAAAACATGATTAAAGTTAGTTGTAACGCTTATTTCATACTGCATTTAGTCTGAATATTGTAGTTAGTTGTTCACCCAAAGCTGTAGCTTTCATAAAAAGTATAATATATTCGGAATTACGTTGTATTATCAAATATCCAAGTTTCTGGAAATTCTTTGCGAATTTTGTGAGCAACTGAGGGAACCGCAGGAATGCTTGACGCATAAAGATGATTTCTCACTGGCAAAGCCGATCCTGCCATCCCAATGTCAGCTGACATGGAATACAGGATAATGGACGGACTATTAAAAGGAAGCGCCATACTGAAAAGTCTAGAACCTAAATACAAATTGGTTTCATTAGTGCAAAGTGAAGCTGAAAATTAATGACAAAATCGGCAAAACGGTTAAATGAGGTTCATTAAATATATTCGAACATAACATTCAAAGAACTTTTATCCAGGACTTCTGAAAAATCGAATTGTATTTATTCTATTCTTCTTCGTTAACTGATTCAAGAATTCCATTATATGTCACATCCTCGAGATACTCTATTTAAAGAACACGACTGAAGTAAGAACGTAGATTGAGTGGAATGAAAGAGCCTCAACCTAAGTTTACAATTTCTAAAGAATTATTTAAGTGTAATTTTATGTTATGTAAGTTCTCAAAACTATTTTGTTACTTGTCTTAATACTTGATTAAAGTGTGCTCTTCATGCTTTATGTTTTAAGGCGAGAACCCACCTCATATTGGTGAATTGCCAAATCCAAACCTCTGCAAAATTCTTGCGTATCAATTCAATTCGATCCTCTGATTCAATCATTACAACGTCTTTGGCAACAAAATCATTGAATTGTTCTCCTTCATCCTGAACGTCTAGGTAAACTTGATAATCAATTTCGCCGTCAACCGCATCATATGATCGTGTTGCTAAAATTTGTACACCAATTTGTACACCGTCTAAAATTCTGTATAGTCGTTGCCAAAGTCTCCCCTTATCCTACAACAATTATTGTGCAAATTACTTTTCCCTTAGCTTACCAAAGTTGTATGGATAATGGGCATTTGTAAGTGTGACCAGGCCTGATGTCTGTCCTGGGTAGCGTCCATATCCCGATTGCCAGGGTGTAGATGTTTTGAACTTATTTAGGCTGTCGAAAACAGCATCACGAGCTAAATCATTTCCAGACTTCAACAGCAGAACACTTTGATCAACGCCCAGCAGACCCACATAGGAATCAGCGTCTGTTTTGATTTTCAACTTCACGTCCTCACTGGGCTTAGCCTCCAATGGAGCGGAGATCTCGATCTGCACAAAAATACTAAACATTATTAGAAAAATAAAAAGTATAGCTCAAGATTTTTACCGAGTTGTCGAACTCCTTCTCGAAATCAACTGTTCGTTCCTCAAAGCGTAACTCGTTGTTAAAAATGAAATACACGTAAATTGAGGCCTGAGGTACCATAGCAAATGTAGGAGTAAACTTAATGGTATAGACCTTGCGTCCTTCAGGGACATCGACATGTTCAGCTTTAACAATATTTCCACGAGCGATGATGGCGTAGACGAAATATGGAATATTTTCGTTTGACTTTACATCGAATGAAACGTCTTTGCCTAATTTGGGACTAAGAAATAAACTTTTATTATTCGTGTTACAAACTAATACTATATGGGAACCTACGTTTTAGTGTTCACATTTATTTGGAGAGGTTCCGCACTTTCAATAGTAGGTTGAAACTTGTGAATGGATCCCAAGTAAGAACTCGAATCGTCATATAATCCCTTAACATTATAGAAACGAGTGTCGTTCAAGGGCAAGACCACGTCAAAGGTGGCTATTCCGTGCTCATTTAACGGTGCTTCCCACTCAACGCTTTTGAGTTCGGGTAAGTCATAGGATCGGTCAACGAAATATCTATGGGGCGCCTCGAATGTCAACTTGGCCTTTTTCGAACCACCTTGTACAGGGGAGCCATCCAAGTTCTTCACTGCAAACTGATAGACAAACAACTTGCCTGGATGATAATTAGTGACCGAGTCGACAGCCTCGATTTTGTAGCGTTGCGAATGCAGATTGACAATTGAAGATGCATTTTGTTTGTTGCCCGTCAAATCCTCCGTAACTTCCGCAAAGATTTTCAAGGGCGGCGTGTAACCGGAGGCATATTCTGAGTTTTGAATTGGGAATTCCACATGAGCTTTCCCATCTATATCTATCGTCTTCATCCGTTTTGATTCTCCTCCGAATGGTCTGTAGTAGTTATATTCTGCTTCAAGTGAGACAGTTGCCTTGCCTTTCACCGGCTTGCCATATGTATATTTCGCACGAATTGTGGCCTTAACGACACCATCCTGAATGGCGACATCCTTGGCTGATTCGACAACTACCTCGAATTTGGGCAGCACATACTTGGCCACCTCAAAGGACTTTGTTTCGGCTTTGTCATCGGCGATATTAACAGCGATGCCCCATGTGCCCAGCACCGGCTGCTCTGACAGCTGCAGCTTTCCCGTGTAGACGCCATTCGTCAATTGAACATCTGTTAATTGCTTAATGCGATTTTGCTCTCCATCATTGATGACAATTGTAATGGGCTTATCAATAGTCGCGGGCCGCGTATTCTCATCTAGGAAGAGCACTCGGTACTGCACCAAATCCGATGGCTTGTACGTGGCCTTATCGGTTTGTATAAATATTGATGGTTTGTTATCGGCATAGTTTAACTTGGTGGAGTTCTTAAAGATGATGCCCTCGGTGCCGTCGGCTGTCAAATTGTAATCCCCGCTCGATAGTTTCGGTACATCGAACTCAACATTTGTCGTGGACATAGGCGGCAGTTCTACCTCTTTTGTTTCATTGTAAGAAGGTCCAGTGATGCCCACCTTTATGGTGCTCTTACTCTCAGCCTTGTGCACAGACACAACCACATTATATTTGAAATTCGACCGGATCGTTCCAGGTGCGATTATCGTGTACAGACTGTGTAAATTCAAAAGGTATTCATTAGTTCATAAATATGTATACGGCTATATGGTAATTATTTTTATTTCTTTCTTCTTATACAAAACCGGATTTTGCTTAATTTTTTATTAATCATTAACAAAGTGTGTTTATCTGATAAGTACTTATGAGTTTTATTGTTCGTTCATCCATCATTATTCCTACGGATATTAGCTCATTTTACGAGCCCCCAAATTGTTCATTAGATAACAAACCGAATAAATTAAGAGGAGTTTTACCCCGCTTGTTTTCAATCAAGCATATTGAAGACATTTTAACATTTTGTGTTTTTTTGTTTTTTTTTTTTTTTTTGTTCTTCACATGTTGAGAGATAACGTAACATGAAAGGTTTTGCTTTGGAGTGAAAAAGTATGCACAAACTTGACATTTTACGACTGTGCAACCGGTTTTAAATACACAATCAAAAAATGTTGTCTATCTCCAGGAATCTCTCTTCAAAGATTTCCACAGCAGCAGCAGAAAGAAAGCAGCAAACATTCAAGTTAAATACATATTTGATTCAATTCCTAGAACTTTTGAAACGTTGATAACCTTATGGGATTGAATATATGTAGATAGACTAAGATTATATATTACTTACCCAGTGGCATTGATGAGCAGTCCCAATTGAAATACACAGAAACAGAAAGATAACAACCGCGACATAATCGCGGCTTTGGGTCTCTTTGTTTTCTTCAAATTAATAAAAATGCAAATTTTTTATTGTTTCTATGGCTGATATGGAAACTAACGAAAAAGGGTCAGGGAATCACTGTATTTGCTCAAGTAATTATAATTTAACGATGTACTAGATACTATACAATAGTGTTGTTCAACATGATTCATAGGAAATATTGTTTTCACTTGATTTTTGTTTTTGTTTTGTGTTTACTATCACCACATTTATATATTTATAGGCACACAATACAGCATATATCATATAGAACACTGAACACAGAACAAAGCTCAGCTTCAGATTGCTTCGCGACCACAACAGATGCTTCGATGATACGAACCGTATGCCGTTTAGATCCACAATGAGCTCGCTCTCATGCGCAGCGGGCCTTAAATATGTTTTTTAGTGTGACACGAACACCGATCGGACTACTATTGTCTACTATGTTCTATACACACACACATATACACACACAGTTACAGTGCCTGTTGAGAAAATCCCCGCTGTTAGTTGCTTCGCTTTGCTAGATCGGCGCACGTTGAGCGATCTTCGGTAAACGTCACTGATGATGTAGCCAAACCCATATTCTCTGTATTTAAGACTTTATTTGTTTGTTTATATAATCAGCAAGACGAAGTGTGAGCACAAACGTTTTCGTCTAATCCGCACGTTTCGAGAGTATAAAAACAATATTTGAAAGAAATATAATTTATGTCTGGTTTATCCCGAAAATTCTTCGAGCTTAGTGCTAATAATAATAATAATAATAATAATAAACAACAAAATATTTATAATACTGATCCATGAAACACTGAGATTTATTAATATAAAGTTAAATTATTTTAACTATTATCATTACTTATCCTAGTTTTTTGTCTATGAAAAATCTCCTTAACAAAGACAGACGCCTGATTTTAGAAACAATTCAAGCTCTTGTAATGTTTAGTCAATGGCAACTATAACTAATTTTGGGTATATGCATAATGATAATAGACTATTCTTATAAGTTGTTTACCTTTATCGATGGAAAACGTATTTCAACTCTCTGTCCACAGCAGAGACACCCACCTTTAGTTGAAAGCTCTGCCCGCTTCAATATTTTATACTCAATGTGAACAATTTGAGAGCTTTGGCGTTCTACCTATTATTGAGAGTATTGAAATAAGCGAGAAAGCTCCACTTCTGTTGGGAATACAAAATTTGCAAATAAATACGCGTTTAATTATTTTATTTAATGATAATATTGGTTTCTTTATTAAAAATATTCTACTGGGTTGTTGTGTATGTTGTGAATATGAGTATGTGTAGCTTCATTACACAGTTAAACAATTAAGAATATGCATACATAAATTGTTATTTAATTGTTGACTGCCCAAAAGACAATTACAATATTATTTATAAGTTTTTCTCCTCTGAGGATGCTTAATATGTGGCCACACAGCTTGCTGTTTTACACAAATCAAAAATATTTATTTTTTTTTTTTATATAATTCTAAATTTATCACAAATTATGTATAACTTATAGGGCAAATGTAATCGAAGAACCCAACTTATATGCCTGAATTATATTTCTTTGGCTTTCCATTGCGTTGGGTTTGCAAATCAAATGAAAATGCTTTAGCTAATATTGCATTTGTTTTTGACCTCACTTAAGTGGACAAATAAAAAGTTTACTTAATTTCAAAGATGTAAAACGTACGTACATGCATACATCATCAGTTACAAAGATTTATTGAAGATTAATCGTAAGAATAGTGATAATAATAATAATTGCTTCATATCACCAGTTTGCCTGGACACAATCGAATTCTGTTTCCGTTTCCGTTTACTTTTTCTTTTAGACAAATTTGTGTATTTTAAATTGTTGTTATTTTCAGTGTATCCTGTATCACAAGGTTCATATAATTTATTTCAATTGGATTCTAAGCACGTTTCGGTTTGTCAAATCATAAAAGTCTCACGAATTTAAAGTTATTAAATTTGAATCATTGACAAAAGGTGGTTTTCACTTAGATTTGCGCTGTCCAACAGTTAGAGAACTACAGAGAGAGAAGATAGAGAGAGCCTTCAACTTCAACACAGGGACGGAACGATTAATAAAACGTTGGGATCTTCTATTGAGCTCAAAATTATATTCTTGGTAAAGAATGACAAATTTTAAAGGAGGCGGCGAAAAATGCATAGCAAATATATAAATGTTTATGTATGTATGTCAGCTACTTCACAACTTGTCTAAAAATTTGTTATAATTTTCAACCTATTTAAGTTTCAGACTCTTATGCTTGGTCAAGAGATTTTTCATTTAATGGGCTATATGGTATGTAGCTTAGAACGTGCCTTTGGTACGCTAATAAATCATCCATGTCTATTTATAAATGTACAACGTTAGGTCTATATATGTGAATCTCAAATTGTGTTACTCAAATATATCGGATTAAATATTCCGCTACATATTTCGTACATGGAACAGCTACAATGAAAATATTATGAATTAAAAATCCGCGTACGATAACATATAATTTTGTTATATGGTAGGAGAGTCTACAGCAAAATAAACGTGAAACAAAAATTCGAAGCACCATTTAGCTACGCCTATCTACAGTACTCGAATATTAATTCCAATTGCGCGTCTTCCATTCATTATTTACAATAGTTTACGATACGATTACTCGATAGCTCTTTAGCGTATCATGTGCAGCTTCCAGCGGAGCACAAAGTATGCAATTATGCGTAGTGCGAAAAAGATTCCTATCAGAGCAACCGCATCGACCCAGAAACGGGCGTCCTCCATGGACATCCACTCCAGGAACTTCTTGGGAACGCGATGATGACAGTAGATTTCATTACAATGCAATTTTGCACGGTCCATACCATAAATCGACACCATAGCACCTACAACATTCGAAATTAGTTAAAGGATTAAGGAGTTGGAGTATTTGTACTTACCCTCAAAGCCATACCGCACGTAGCTGACATATGTGAGCCACTGCAAATAGCCCGGTATAGTATCGAAGTTGACAAAGAAACCTGAGAACAAAATTGTTGGAATCGTCGAAACGGGCCCAAGAAATACTCCCGTTTCGACATTCATTCCAGCACCAATGAGTAGTCCCAGGGATTGAGCCACCAATGAGTTGAGCACACAGATGAACACAAACATTGAGATGCGTTCTATTTCCATGGGCTGAGAGGTTAAATAGTAGACAACCAGTACAAACACACTAGAGAAGACAATCTGAAAACGAATGCATACGCATATGTTAATGAGATGATTTAGTTCGGTATGCATTACGGCTACTAACCTGAAAAGGAATGTCAGCTAGGGTCTTAGCAAAGTAGAACGATTTCAGGGAGTACCAATAGTTGAGATGCTCACGTTCAAACACCGACATCTCTGTGGGAACTGTTGGAGATTGAAGCTGTGTTAACACTATATAAAAGTATATTTGTGCTTTATACTAACATGTCAGAATGGTGGGCATCATGGCCGTGAACGTTGTGAACAGAGCGACAAAGAAGATACAGCCAGCATTGCTCATAATCTTGCTAGCCTCGTTGCCGACATCATAGTAGATCATTCCAATGATCGCACCCACAATGACATGCGATGCTAGTCGCATGTGAGTCAGCATACGATCCCGCATAATTGTGCGGAACGAGCGCTTCAAGAGTATCCAAAACTGCGTCCAGCCGCTGGTCGGGAAGCCCGTCTTGCTAGGCAGCGTAACGACACTCTCATGCGAATCGAGCAGCGAAGTCATACAGCCGACAACGGTATTTGTTCCACCGGATACGGCATTCTGGCTTTGACCACCTTTAGAGGAACTAAAGCTGCCGCTGTCGTCATTGGTTATTTGGATGTTAACGCCACTGCAGTCGGAGGTCTGGGATTGCTGGGCCTTCAGCTTCGGTGGTTTTAGTTCAGTTAGTTCGTCCGCTTCATAGCCATTGGCTGACTTCTCATCCTCCAAGCTGATCGTAGCAACGGCTCTCGTTGAAGCTGCACCGCTTCCGCTGCCACTGCCGCTGCCGTTCCCCTTAATAATATCATTGTTGATGGACTTGGTGTTCGATAAATTAACTCCGTAATCCTTGTGCATATATTTCTTGCAAATTCCGCCTTTGACTGCCTCGACCAACTTGGGCACTGCCTCGCCGTACTCGCCCGATGCCACCTCTAGCACATAGTCAGCTGGGTTGTGGTACGAAGGGCATTCATAACCCAGAGATGAGAGGTACGGCACCAACCCGTGCACTCGACCTTCGTACACGCATTGTCCCTGTGCCAACAGATAGAGATGATCGAACTTTTCGAAGAGACGCGCCGACGGTTGGTGAATCGTACAAACTATGGTGCGACCGCCGCGCGCCAACGACTTAAGCAGTGATATTAACTGGAAACATGTCGAGCTGTCCAAACCGGAGGTTGGCTCATCGAAGAACATTACTGGCGGATTGTTAACCAATTCCAGGGCTATGGATAGGCGCTTACGCTGACCTCCCGAAAGATTACATGTTAATGTATTGGTGGATTCCTTTAGGCCAATGGTCTCCAATATCTCTTCGACGACAACACACTTGGCATAGTTGATCATGTTCTTGCCGAGCTTCAGATTGGCGGCGACCATCATGGCCTCACGCACTGTCAGATTGGCAATCAGAACATCATCCTGCATGATGTAACAGGAGAGCTTGCGGAAACGCCGAAGATTTCTTTCCTTGCTGTTGATTAAAACCGATCCGCTTAGCTGGGACGTTCTGCAATGCACCAAAAACTTCTTATTAGAGAGCCTGTTATTGAATCATCGACACTTACTTATAGCCAGCCAGAATGTTCATCAATGTGCTCTTGCCTGCACCGGAGGGACCCATTATAGCCGTTATCTCTCCATTGCGAAACTTGCCAGAGACGCTCTTCAGGATAGTCTTGAAGCCACGTATATGTCCATCCGGCACCGAGTAGGAGATATCACAAAATTCAATATCCACCGGCGGTCGCTGAGGCAGATGCGACAACGAAATGGTGCCCTTCTTCTGTCCATTTGGGCTTGTGCTGGAGTTGTTTTGTATCTTAGGCGCCAGGCCATGATTGTTGGGCCTGCCATTGCACAAATTGTTCTGTGAGCTGCAAAGGAAAGTAAAGATTTCGTTAGGCAATGGTGAGTTTTCTGACAACCAACTAGCTAAATGTAGCCTACTTGACTACGACTGCCTTCTGCCAACATGGAGACCCGTCTTCCGGCCGCTGCAACGCGCTAACACAGCCGTTCTTTGTCAGCTTCGTCTGAACAAAGGAAAGCGAACGCTGCGTGCGTGCTGGATTGCTCTTGGCCTGCAGATCCTTCAGCACATCTGCATAGCTCTCCACATACGCGGATCGCCTGAACTGCACATTGTGCGCAGCTGCCTCAAAGCTGCTGTTTTGAATGCCATCCAGTTCGCTTATTATCTGTCGAGAATTGCTATCGATGATGCCGCTGCTGCTGCTGCTGCTGATTAACGTCAGCTCCAGGCTGTTCGGCATGTTTCTTTAATTTATTTTACGCTTTCATAGACACATTTTCAGTTTTACGACACACTATTCAGCCAGCTTCTGTATATGAGTTGTGATTCTAATTCTGATTCGATATTCAATCGCCATTAAACATGACCAATCGGCAATTCTCAATGCTCAATAGCCAATAACCAGTCAACCGTAATCAAATGTATGTGTGAGTCTGCCTTCTGCCCGCTGCCTGCTGCCTGCTGCCTGCAGTCGCCCCAAGAGCTCGTGTCTAAACACCTCGTGCCCCGCCACGACCACAGCTCGACCGTCAATCGGAATGTTTGTAAAGAGCAAAGTTCAATTTGCGTTTCATTCATAAACTGCCGTGTGATACCCTCGATTGGTCTGTTATTGATAAAAATGTGCTGACTACATGAGAACCTCACTAAGATGCCCAATGCCAATTGAGAAGTCAGTTTTCGGTGCAAACTACTTATTTTAACGAGTCGACTGAAGCTAATTGATGATGGATGAATTGTCGTTTAATTGTCGTACAATATGGGTCGGAAGCTGCTCAACTACCTATGTACAGCTGCAAGAGCTGCCTGATCGGTGTCAGAACATATAAATACTATTACACTGCACACATCTAAATATAAATATAGTCGTGGGCGCAGTTCAAAGTTCAGTTTTCAGTTGTTCCTCTTGTTGTTTATAATTACCGACTAACGCCGTGCCCAGAACACGTACATAGAATCGGAGCACGTTGCTCTGCATTGAGAGAACTGCGAACAGCCAGTTTCCTTTTATCAAAACTTTACACTCACAAAAACCGGGAATACATTTCGGTTCAGTTCGGTTCGGTTCAGCTAATAAAGCGAAAAGAATCACATTTGAATTCCAGCACTGCTGCAAAGCCATTTTTGGGCCAAGTCAATTGTGCGGCTATTTAGCGAGAATAATTATTGTGGCCGGGAGTACAATTTTGGCTACACAAATCACAGCCATGCGCCATTAGGTAGCAATTGGGTAGACAGCAGATCCAAACAGACTGCAGACGACGGCAATCAGCCAGAAGCGAAGCCAAATCAGCTGTTGGCTATTTTCGCTCATTCGGCTGTTACCAATACTAAATAGCCAAAAAGCAAAACATCGAAATAGCCAAACACATGCATGTCTGCTATCCAAAGCAACAACGTCATCAACGCAATTGTGTTGTTGTCGGTACCATTCAGTTTGTATACAGACACGATAAAAACGAGTCACACTCTCTCTCTCTCTCTCTCTCTCTCTCTCTCTCTCTCTGTCTCTCCGAGTCTCAATGTTTGCCGTTGCTATTTCTGCTGCTGCTGCTGCTGCTGTTGGCGTGCACAGTGGAACAATTGCGAATTGCTCGATTCGTTTCCCGCGAATTTCTCGGTGCGCGTGCACCGAGCAACTGGCCTGGCCGACTGGCTGGGTACATTTTAAGTGCACATGCACTCGATTGCACTCTGCAGTGAATGTCGATGTAAACGAACTCAAGCAACAACAGCAACAGCAACAACTACAACACTTTGTGCTTGACAGCGTTGCGAAAAGAAGACCTGCAGACCACAAAGATACCACGAATTAGACATTCATTCTTTGTTTCGATACCCGTTCATAAAGTGAAAGGAGCATATTGGTGTATAAATATACATATGTATTTCTTGTGCTCTCTGTGCGTATTGCAGTCACTCGTCTGATAAAATGTCAACATACTCCCATCGGGGGCGTCGCAAAGTGTCAATTACTTTATTTTGTACAACGCAATTACTTTATGACTCTATTAAAGCTCGAGAACTATATATAGACTTCTGTACGGCGCTGCTAGATAAAAGAAGTTAAGATTATTCAAGAACGCGTCGTTTCCTTCAGGTTGATCACTGTCACTTTGTTCAGAGATTCACGTCACGTGACGAGTTTCCTTTGAATCAGAAAATCGAAATAATTATTAACCCTTATAACGGTAATTGCTTATCAATTTTAATGTCTTGTAATTGGCAACAATTTGAAGGGCCATTATTATTATTGATTGTTTAGCATTAGGCTATAAAGCAGCTGCTGTCGTTCCCCATGGAAGCTAATAGTAATACCTATATAGTGCAATGAAAACTGAGCTTTGACCGCCTATCCGAGGACTGGGTAATAGTTGTTACATTGTTGTTTTCCACTATTTAAAGTTAAGCGGAAATATCAGATGGCGTAAAGTATTAGATCATCTACGTTTTGTGACAATTAGGCATTTTACAACAGTCAGACTGAGTTACTCGGTAACTGGGTAAGCGGGTAACTGTGTAGCCGTTGCCTAATCTAAATTCATTGTTCCAAATACCCTGTAACCATTGCAAATGTCCAGACAGGGTATATATGCAAATGTATTTATGAGTGCAAAAGGTTGATTACTTTAAACCTTAAGAACGAGAGATCTAACGTAACATTTTTACTTCTATACCATCCGCATAAGTTCTCTAAGTTCACCGTTTCTGTGGAGAGGGGAAACGGTGTAATGGATATTGTTTAGTCGGGTAGAATATTCTTGCATGATTATTATGTGTATGGTTACATAGATGCACCCACATACATATATGGAAGCATTGCTTTGGGGGATGTGTGTTTGGTTCGTGGCTCTTAATTCCCTTCGAATTTGGGAGATGAATTCAAATTCGCAGACAACGAATATATATGCAAAGCCTCAAAGCAAATAAAGAGTGCGAGTATAACCGATAATAACGTAACGGGTTCAGCGAATGATAACACTCTACCCGTGAGTATGAAGCAGCTACATTTATCAGTCTCACTGCTTAATGTTATTGTGTTTAATATTGTGCTAAAGAATAACTAGTCTACCCTTAGCAGTATACCTGACTGGTGAATATCCTTCAAGGGAATACTAAACAAATTGCAAGAATAACTACTGTTAGTCAGCCTTAGGAGAGCGTGTAGGTGGATCAGATGAAATCCCTATTCGCTTTGCTATTCTCGTTGACCTCGATGTGTGAGAAAGGTCAATATGTCTGTAAAGACTTTTTGAGCGCCTTGAGGCTGGCAAAGAAAGAAACACTTCGGAGGGTTTACAGGCTGCCAACTGCGGAGCCCAGCTGTCTGTTAGTCAATGTATTTTTTATTGCTTAGGGCCAATTGCATAATAGACGCCAGTCTCACGCCGTACGCTTTACGCCGCACGCCACACGTCGCACGTCGCACGTTGCACGTCGCTCATCGCTCGATTTTCACCTCCGTTTCTAGAGCCGAATAGCCCCGACCGCTAGTTTAAACATCGTTTTCCTGGCACATTTCATTTTCTAATATGCACATATAAATAGTTAAAGGCCAACTGCAGCTCACAAAACTGGGCACTACATTAAATAAATAAATTAATGTCCGTAAGGCGACCTCCGGCACCGACACCAAACTAAACTGAAACTCAACTCAACTCTCTGCTAAACAGAACCGACTACGACGGCAAAGTTTGGACAGCTTGGCGGCTTGTTCGATTTTTCCAAGCACGCGTAGCCAACGTTGCTGAGAGTTGGTTGCCAACACTATCGAAGTTGAGTGCCCTTTCTTTTGCCAGAAGGGAGTATTGCAATTGGCAAGCTATGGACACACATTTTAATTAAAATATGAACAGAACTCTAACACATGAATAGGGACCATGGAAGGCTGATCGATCTAGCTACGGCTTTGAGGTTTGGTATTATTCAATCTACTGATTTTCTGATATGATAGAGTAATCCTTAGTCTGTACTTGCTATGGCTAAGGGGTTTTCTTTTCCGCTTCGTTTTACTATTGTTTCTAGCAATAATAGTCGGCCCTCCTGGCAATTGCCGGTCTTTCATACCCAGTCGTATACTATACGTACGCTTGAATTTTGCTCGTGGCTGTTTTTAGTTGCTCATACGACTAGTTGGCTCCTCCTGCAGACTCGATGTGGGCCGAGTGATGAGTGGGTCGACAATGTTAGCCAGTGTACGTTACAACTACTGTAGCGCAAAAAGGATGTGTCAAGCATTTTAAACGTTTTTTATGACTTTTCAAACTTTTGTCTGCCAAGCAAGCCACTGCTCTCTTTCGCTCTCTCTCTCTGACTGAAATATGTGCAGCTGTGCAATTTATGCAAAGCTGTGCTAGCACCTGCTAGGATGTCCTCTTTTAATTACATATCGCACATTGTGGGCGTTAACTGGACAGCATTGAATTGCACGTGGGCGACAGAATATTCTATTAAATCCTCTATTTGCATTTTAATTACAACGCTCTGGGTCGATGGTTGTCGTCTATTCAAGGGCAAATGAATGATGTTCTCTGAACAACGGTAAGGATTTTCCTGTGTCGAACATCTTTTGCTATTTACCTTCATCTGTTTGCCATACCTATTGACAAGACACTTAAGCTATTGACACATCACTTATGGTCGATTAGAAACCATCAGTATACGTGGGGCGTGAAAATTGGCAAAATTCCTGAGTTTGTATTGAATGAAAATATGACGATGGGATTTTCCTTCAAATACATTTAGGGTTTGATTGTAAATTTAGTAATTGGTAAACAAATAAGCAATTATTTTCTATCGCTTTCACTCGGTTTATTCTTATTTTATGCTCGGTTTCTCTTGTTCTTATAATGTTCAAATTATTTCTATATATAATTATAATATGACGACGTTTTATCTATCTTTGCAATGAACTTGCATACCATATGTAATGTCTCTAACTATTATTGTTTTTGAGTTGTGCGTAAAACTCTTTGTCTACAAAGTGCCTATCTGAAATAGTTTTAGCTCTTTAATTAAACAATAATTAAACACTATGATTTGGAGTTAAAAATTTGAATGCATATTAAATAGGAGACATTTGAGTTCTCTTAGTGAACCAAAAACTGGTTCTAATGTTAAAGTCGTAATATTTAAATTTGACTTTATGCAACAGTAAACAAACTGAATGGGTTGCCCGATGGTGTTTCGTTAGCTTGGCACGCGATTTGTGCGCTACTCCTTGAAAATAAGCTCCTGCCAAGGAAGCTTTAAGACCATAAACACGAATTGCACTCAGTATATACATTTATATAGTGCGAGTTTATATTGTCTATCGATTTTTCACAGCTGCTACAGTTTCCTTGGAAGGTGCGCAACGACGTGGAATATATCTCTACTGTCAAAGAAAGCATATCAGTTTGGTAGACAGTTCTAAATTTAGACTCGCTCAAGCATGCCAAAGTCGACTGCTCGCCTGTCGCCTGATTTATGGAGCTAAGCCTGAAGTGTCCTGAACTGATTTAGCTGAGTAGGAAGTCTCTATGACTTAATGAGCGCCCACTCCCCAGCGCGTTTTTGACTTTCGACACGCCCTAATTATGACAGACTATACGAATCTGGGTCATTCAAATTGAAGCTCCCACCTACGCCGCCAGGTATCCCATTATCAGCACAAACATAATCCATGCTAATCTCATTAGTGATGAAATCGAGGCCCCCTTTGTACTCACCCATAGAGCGCATTGCATTGCTTCAAGTCGTTCGGCTTTTGCAGAGGCAATGCCTGAAGCTGATTTAGCAGGGGAACTGGCTCGGAGCTCGATGTGGTTGTGCTGGATCCTTGCTGGATGGCTGGGTTGGCTATTGTAGCAGTTGTTGCTGTTGCTTCTGTTGTTGCTGTTGTTGGGTTAATATTGCTGCTTTTATAGTGAACTACACTAAGAGGTGCTAATGTGGATGCTGATGTAGATGCTGATGCTGATGCTGATGCTGATGTTGGTGCCTTGCTGGCAGGCAGTATGACGGCGCTGCAGCCGTTATCCTTGTCCACAAGTGGAGCATTCGAGGCGAGCGACTCGTCCATTGCTTAGATTTCAATGAGTATCTGACCAAGTGTAAGTGTAAGTTCTAGACAAGTGCGATTGGCATCAGGCTGCCAGCTGCGAGCTGTCTAGCATATACTTATATGGCTTTGACTTGATTATATATTTCTATAAATTTCAATATGAGTTTGGCCTTCGTTTTCCTTTATTTACAGGGTATCTAATGTGCTTGCTACTGGCTGAATTGATGTGGAATTATTCATTGCTTATGTTTCACAATTGGTTTGGCATATTCGTTTGTCACGTAGTTGGAAGTCATGAATAATTCAGATTCCTGGTTTCCACCGCTCCACAAGCAGCTGAAAAAGAGATGAGAAGATACAAATTAGATGCATGTAGATATAAACTCCTCTTTTAGGATCCACTGAAGATATAGATATCGAAATAACTATATATGTCGGGCAATCTAATGGCGAGCCAGCTTTCTTATGTGCGCGTGTGACAATGATCAAGAGTTTCTGAGTTTAGCTGCACCCGCCGGATGCTTTGTCAGGTGGCTGATGTGATAAGATTGCAGTTGTGCGGAACCGTTTCGCTATTTGTTCGAAAGCATATATACAGAGTACACATATAGATTATAAAACATTTATATGAACTGCCTGCCTATACATATAAATTTATTACAGATTTGTTTGCCTGCGCGATTAGGGATGATTGTGATAAGCACGCCGAGCTCGAGCTATTCGACTGGCTTCTGCCTGTTAATCGTAGATATGTAATAATTGACTTTAAACTGTTAAGACTGCACAGGTGTTTTATGCTTTATGGGCTTTCGTCTGGCTAGCCACCTGATTTATAAGCCAATGGCAACAGATATAAACCGTCTGCTCCGTCTGCAGTTGCGAATCTGTCAATCACAGTGTGTTCGGCGTGACAGAAGCCTTTCAGAAGGCTTAAATTTGTGCTGCAAAGTGGAGCATTTTGTGCGTGGGCATCTGGCCCTACCTTAAGCCCCTTTAAGTGGGTTAGTGGCACGGACGATGAGTGCCCTATCATCCACGAGCTCTGTCAACCTCTCAATATGCACATAGGCACTGCCAGACATATTCGCGAATGGCGTGGCACGAGGCTTTAATCACATATTTATAAATGGCATAATGTTCATAAACAAATTGCGACCGTAAACAATTAAATAAAAATATTTTGCCAAATTCCTCTCGGCAACAAACGCAGATAGACAGACCGAGAGAGGGAGAGCGAGAGCGAGAGCGAGAGAGAACATCACTCTGAGAACGCACGCGCGCTCAATAGATACAGAAGCAAGAAAGATACATATACACTTGAAGATACATATGCTTTTTTTTTTTTGTTTTTATTGTATTTTTATATATATTTCAAGCAGCTATGCTGTTTCTATGGCAGCACTTCGAATACATGTGCAAAAGTGAGCGATTATGTTTGGATGTGGATGGAACTATAAACTGTTTATCTTGGCAGCGTAAGCTGAGGGGGAAGTTTAAAGCAAGCAGTGCAGCAGTTGGTGGTGGCACGGGGCAGAGTGCGGCCGATCCAAGGGGCGACTGCATTTTGTTTATCCGCAGAGGGGGTTGCAGACCAGCAACCACCTCTTGCAGCGTAATATCATAGAACAACAGTAACTGAGCCGAGCGGAGCTGCTCACGGCGCAATTAAAATTTTGTTAGTTTACTAAATTTTCGTTTGCAGCCATAGCTCACCTTAATCACAATACACGAGTTCCACGAACTGCTGGCGCATAAAACTAGTTTTTCTCTGATTCTGCTTTTGTTTTTTTTTGTTTTTCTGCCTTTTATTTTATTTTTTTTTTTTTGCCACACTCACAACAGATACGTTCCTTGTCGGCGGTTTGCTAGCGATGCTCACTGCTTTATTTTAGGCTCATTTTATTGTCGAATAGTATTTCATATAAATTCGGCTGTTGGCGATGAAGCACACACACAATGAGTGTTTGTTGTTATTTGCTTGCTATTGCTGCGTCTCTCTCACTTTGAATACGTAATTGTTTTTGTTTAAACTGCGATGTGAGCAGCGGACTCCGAACTGTGGAGCAACACCAGCAGAGCATATCAGACAGGTAGATATAAGCAGCTGCTTCTCCACCAGAGAATCACAATTGTTTGGTTCCTGATCTAATTTAAGAGACTACACAGCTCAGCAGAGCTCAGCACAGCTGGCTGAACGAGGTACGAAACGTGTTTCCTTTGGCGGATCACGCGACGAGTTTCCCCAACAACGCCAGGAGTAGGCAACTTGAGCGCACCGCGAACGAAAAAGAACTGAATCTGCGAGTGCTGCTAATGCTGCTGCTAAGCTACCCAGCGTTGCTCTTTGTCTATCTTTCTCTGCCTTCTCTCCCATTCTCTCTTCCGCAGATAGCTGTGTGAGTCGGATATGTGTGCATGTGTGTGTATCGAACATGTGAGGGAGCGGCATGTACGACGAAAAGACGACACGTATGTTTTGTCAATGGCGGGAGAGTAAAAACCAACGAGAGAGTGAGAGAGAGAGAGAGAGCGAGCGCGCGCGTGGTCATAGTTCTTGCTCCACAGTGAGTGGTTCAGCTTCTGCTGCTGCTGCGTCGTCATAATTTGCTTGCCACGCTGTAATGACCTCTGCCTCTGTGTTAGTGCCAATATGGTCTGCGGCAGTCTGCGCATGTCTCACTTTGCTCTGTGTGTGAGTGCGTATGTGTGTGATTTCAGCTGACTGCGAACAGCTGATCATAAACAGAAAACAAACTTCTCCCATGCTGCACTCGGGTTGGGTGCAACTGCTCTCAAAACTGGTTTCTTTCTTCCTTACTGCCCGCAGTGTTAGTCGCTGTTTGCTTGGGTATGCGTCAGCCGCACTTGCAAGTTGCAAATGCTTCGACCGCTGCAAACTTTAAGAGAGGATAACTTAGTACGAGGCTAGTCTGATAGATTGTCGATTTTAATGGGAACAAAATTAAATAAATTCGTTAAGCTTAATATTTTTATAACTTAAGTACTATAGAAAAAACCGATTATTGTGAATTTTTAATGTGGTACTGCTTCATAGTTACAAATTGTCTTAATATTGGATAGAAAACTGTTAATACCACCCTCGTATTTCTCAAATGATTGTTTCCAGAGGCTTTGATATTGCCCCGTCTGACATTTCATACCGATCTTTGAACCGCTTAATGCTTGCTGGGTTGACAGAAAAACAAAGCACGTCTCGATCGACATGAATAAAATCCAAAACAAAAACAATTCTGATTTGCGGCGGAGTAATCGCATGAGCAATTCGTATGGGTACACTCGCACTCATTTATAACGATCACAAAGCTATACTCACACATGCATATTTGATTCTAACTCTCAGCCTGAGCGGCCAAAGTTCGCAATGAGCAAGCCTGACTAATGCATGTAACACACTCATACATAAACAGCAGCGATATATAGATACATATATACATACATACATACATATGTCCTTACATACACTCTCATCCAAATCTCTAGGGAAAAGCATGACAATGTTTTAGCATTGAATTAATTTGATTTCCTTGTGTGTGAATACGAACGCTCGTAAATTCCATTTCATGTAAATGAAACGCAGCTCTGCTCGAATTCTTATCAGTAATAATTTGCTCAAACTGTTGCGCGACATTCCTTCTTTCAATCGAAAGAGAGCACAAGCGAACCTTATCGTAACCTTACGTAATTTTAACATAATATTACCATTTATGCATATTTTACTATTGCAGAACTAGATGTATATCGTAATCCAGCCCATTCGTTATTCTCAAGAGAGTCCATTCCATTGTTCCGCTATATGCTAAATACCTTGAAAACTAAATGAGATTCATGGCATTTCCAATGGGAGTATTTTCTACAATTGAATTTCGTAAGAAAGGAGGCCAGAAGAAGAGGGCTTTCTGCCTGGGGGTTTTAATAAGTTGAATTATGATACCAATATGTATACCATGTGCTATTCCAGTCCGTTAAAAACAATATGCATATCGAGATGTTCGATGCGTGGCAGAGTCGGATTGACTCGGATAACGGCATCAAAGCATCGCGAGTGCAAAACATTTGGCGGGTTAAGTGGGTTAAATGAATTGAACTTAAATAGTCTTAGTAGCAGCAGCAGCCGCCGCAGCAGCGGATGAAGCCAAATAGTTTTGAGTGCACAGCATTTGGTCCATGCAGCAATAAAGCCCAATTGGTTGCATTGCCACTTGCCGGTGCAACCAGGTGTTTTTCTCTCTTTGCGGCGATATGTCGTGCGCTAGAAACGACCATCCAGCCTAATGGCAGCAATTAATACAAAAATGTTCGCTAACTTTTTTTTAACAAGCCTCAATGTACTTGACATCCAATATCTGGAATTGACTAATTAGCATTAAGTTTTTTATCACGTCTTAAAACTTATTCATTTCCGAGTGAGTTGGCGAAGTAACCAAGCCGAAATCGAACCTGAAACTGAAGCCGAAGCGACAACTGAACTGCAGTCAAGTAGCGCAGGGTCTCAAGTATCACCCAATTATATGTAAAGCAGACATATATGAGCTAATGTTATACACAAATTAAATCACGAACTAATAAATGTGAATTTCAATTACAATCAAATAATAAATACATTTTTCATAATAGAGAAATGGTTTATCAAAAGCCTTAGTTAGTAGCCATAAAAAGAGGCTTCATTTCAACACGTAGATAAAACAATTATTTCGAAAGTTGCGGATAAATGGAGCACAGAGATGAACGTTATGATAATAGACCCCACACAGTGCCTGACATCATAAAACTATATACATATATATATACATATGTGTATAAACATGTAAAATTATGCGATACAGAAAGAAACCGTATATTTGATATGTTTCGGATAGAACATTTATCTGGGGCTCATCCATTCATACATCAATGCCACGAAAAACACGTTAAAGCTTTCCATAAATTCAAATACCTAAAGCTCTTTTCTAAAAGCTTTCGGCCATGACGGTCTTGCCGGTTTATCTTGCTGTCCCCTTCTGTCACTCGCTGTACTTCCAATATGTTGCTCGCCTGTAAGATTAATATGTGTAAGAGAGACAACGCTAGATGATATCGCTTTAGAGTGCTGCCCATAAGGCGGGCAATTCAAATTCAAAATTTTAATTTCATCCGAGTTTAATATCTGATGCTCAAAAGTTCACTTTACAATAAGGAATTAGTAGATTTAATTTTTACAATTAGAAACTAGAAATAAATTATAAATCAGTATAACGCAGTACTGAGTAACGATCATCGGCAAAAGTGTTATTCTAAAATTCATTCTCTTCATTCCCATCATCCCGCCCATTCTGGCTCGAACTTTGCTTTGACTTTCTGGTGCCATGCTGGAAGATCCATGTGATCTGCATCTCTCAGGAGGCTGTGCGTATTTTGTTGCTGTCTCGCTCCTGGTCGCTGTCGCAGTCGCCGCTCTCTGCTGTGTCCTCGTCGCAGCTGGCTCCTTCGTTGCCGTTGGCTCGGGCAAATAAGTGGAGGAGACAGCTACGTTTCACGTATAAAAAAGCGCACAGGGCACAGAGTAGAAATAAAACGCCCACTGAACTACCAATTATCAGAGCCCGCACCTTCCTCTGCGAGGGCACTTCGAGAATTAGTTCGGGACTCGCAACTTCCTGGTTCTCGGCCCCGACAGCGAGCACTTGAATCTTGAAGGTGACGTCCTCTTTTAGATGTCGCAGCTGATAGAAGTTGTCAAAGGTTTCGGCGGTGCCGATGAGGAAGTGTTCCGGTTCCTTCCACCAGCGCACGGAATAATGGCGCAGTGTCTCTAGGCCCACTGTCGGATGCTCCCAGTGCAGCAGCCAGCCTTGCGGGGTGCTCAGCACACTCAGGTTCCAGGGTGCACCCAATCCCCCAATGGTCGATGGACGGCTCTGTTGATGCTGCAATTGCTGTGCGTCGAATTCTGACCCTTCCGGCGAGGCTGGAGCAGAAGAATGTAGCATGCATTAAATTTATCACCTTAGACGTAAGCTGATACGTAAGTGCTCTCTCTTTGTCTCACTTGGAAATGCCCGTCTGGCCCTTGAGAGCGGTATGTGCGAGTGAAACAAAACTACTCTCTGCATCGGGTGTCAAGTGCTGCCCATAAGGCGCGCAATTCAAGCTCAATTTGAAAACTAATTTTCGTTTTTACTGCTTTTAGTTAATATGCAATAGGAATTAGAATTAATTAGATTTCTTTTCCCTATCTCCCTCTCTCTTTCCATAGTCAATTTGACACACTTATTACTTTTTACTTTTGTATTTTCCCAAGTTTTCCCAAGTTTGCACCCAAATTCTATTAATTGAGATAACTTGTACTTACGTTTCGTCTGGAAACGGAATTGTTTGCTAAACATTCCATCGCCATACTTGTCCTGGCTAAGTACCATAAACTCGTATTCTCGTCCAGGCAGTAGGTGCTGCACGGTGGCTTCCATCTGGGTCTTCTCAAGGACGCGCAGCGTGCGCCATTCCGGCGCATCGCTGAGTCGATACCAAACGGTGTACTCAAGATTGGGTCGCAGGTAGCCTGTGGGGTAATATGGGCTAGGGTATACCCAAGTCTAATGCTTGCGCAGCTATCGGCTCACCTGGCTGCCAGCGTATGGTAATGCAAGTCTCTGTGCTGTTTGCCGTTAGATTGTAGGGCGGGCGTGGCGCAATGTTCTCAATCATTAATTCGGCTTCGGCAGTTATTGTTGCAGCTTCATTGGTTGCCGAGCACTCGTAGATGCCCCGGTCCATCTCGACCAGGTTCGTGATAGTCAAATTGCCGCCGCTAAAGCTGTGCCGCTCCACTGGCAGCGGCAGGCCGTCTTTCTGTGTGTGTGTACGAAATTAGCTAAAATCAGAATGTGAATGCGAACGCAAAGCGCTGAATTGCTCCACACTCCACAATCTGTGTGTGTGTGTGTGTGTGTGTGTGTATGTGTGTGTGTGGAGCATGCATATTTCAAAATGCAATCAAGCAAAACTGCAACAAGGCCAGCCGAGGGCCTATTTGCCAGGTGGTCAGGTGGGCAGTCAGGGGAGAGACAGATGGCGGGAATTGTGGGTCGGGCTTGGACATGGACGCAGACTGGGACTTACCCGACTCCACATAATGGTTGGGCGATTGTTTCCGTCCCGGTCGATGGCTTCGCATGGCAGTTCGACCGTCTCGCCCAGTTTCTGTATGTAAATCGCCTTCGGTGTCACGCTGAATATGGGTGGGCGCAGCACAATTACGCTAATGATGGGCGAGGGCCCGTCCGTGCCGAGGTCGTTGTAGGGCGTGCAGGTGTAGCTGCCAGCATAGTTCTCGTTCACCTTGGAGAAGAACAGGCTGCCGTTCATCTTGTAGAACACCCCGGGCACATTGTACGAGTCGAATAGCAGGCCGTCCTTCTCCCAGCGCAAGTTCTTCAGCGGAGGATTCGCACGGAAGTGGCAATCGAGCACGGCGGGCTGACCGAAGGGCAAATAAACCTCGGGCGGTGCATAAATCACCTTGGCCTTATCTGTTCACAGAAGAAAACCATCCGTTAGAAAGAGAGAAAGAATGAGACAGAGATAGAGAGAGAGAGAGAGACAAAGAGTTGAACTTATCTGATCTTGGGTCACTCACATTGAATGTTGAGAAAGGCCTTGGCCGTTTGCAGTTCGCCTTCGTTGTTTCGCACCTTGCACTCGTATTCGCCCAGATCGCTCATCATGGTCGGATCGATGCTGAGGCTGCCGTCGGGTCCCATGAAGGAGCGACGGACCAGATCCTGCACCTCCTGCAGCAGGACACCGTCCTTGTACCAGGAGGCCTGTGAGTTGTCCGGATACTTCATCACGCAGTGGAAGAAGGCCGTCTGACCCTCCATTATGGTTTGATTCACCGGTGGAATTTTGATAAGGGATCCGCCCTGCACAGCCAGGTGATAGCGAGTGCCGTTGTTGCGCACGCTGGGCGAGCGATTGGGAAAGATGATCTGACAGTGATACCAGCCCTGGTCAGACTCGCGAATGGCAGTTAGATTGATCGACGCTCTGCCAAAGTCACCTGGCTGCTGGACCAAGTGCAGCCGCCCGTTGAATAGCTCATTTGTGGATGTTTCATTCTCGTACCAAGTAAAGATCTTCTTGTTCTGCGAGATGAATAGAGTCGGCAGGTGACAATAAATAGCTATTGTGTGAATGCGATTCAATATATGAATATATGAAATGCCATGCAATTCGGTAATCATTATGATTCGATTTGGTGATAAAATTACAATTACAATTCCCGCTATAAATCATATACAAGCACTCACCCACCCCTGCACAGATACACACACACACACACACACACATACATACACATACACATACACATACATACATACATATACACAAACACACACAGATATCCGCACCCACGCAGCACGTAATTGAACGCAGTGGCAGCCCTGACAATGTAACAGTTTGTGATGCATGTGTGTGTGTGTGTGTGTGTGAGTGTGTGATTGTTTACGTACCACATATAGTAGAACAATATCTGAGCATTCATACAGCATTACAATTTTCGCAAACCCCCGCTGCGCGCACTGTTGGCAGCGCCCTTCGCAGAGACAGACAAAGCAGCGCCAAAGCAAAAGCAAAAGCAAAAGCAAAAGCAGAAGCAAAAATCTGGCCACAAAAAGTGGCTCGAGTAACTTAATTCTTAACAGCATAGCCTAAACTTTAATATAAATACAATATTATAATTACAATTTATTGATTTTTGGACATATAATTGAATTAGTTTTAAACTAATTGAAGTTTCTCAATTATCAATTGCAGCAGCCAAATGAAATATGAAAAAATTTTAACTAAATAAAAGATTTTCGCTTTTTGTTTTAATTAAAGTTGAATAGATTTGTCAATATTTGTTAAATATGTATTGTGACCAGATCGAAATTAATTGGTTGGGCGAAAAAAAACGCAGATTCTGTTTGGATAGGCGCTGGACAAACACGCGCCAGGAGCGAGGCTAAATTAAAATTATTAAAATGCTGTAAAACTGCGCCCTGCTCTGCGACCCGCTTTAAATCGAAGCAATATTTTTTATACCATTTTGTTTTTGCGCCTGCATTGTTTGTGCGGGCATCCGGAGAGGTGGACAGCTGGCCGGGTGAACAGGTGACCGGGCAGGAGGGCGGGCAAGCAGTTAGCCAGTTGATAGGCCCACTAATAAACCGCATGCTAGGGATTTGGTTGCCTGTCGGTTATTGATAGCTGGCGACCGCAGCAAGTGTCAGGCCCGATGCAATTTGATAGCTCCAATTGTGCGCTAGTTGCTGATCTATTGACATTATTTGTCGAGTATACACCTTTAATTGAAATCGTCGAGGAATCCGGATGGCGCATCAATGTCAGTCAGCGCTGAGCCGCCAGATTGTTGTTGCTGGGAGACACGGCTGCGCGTTGCATCATTTTTGGCCTCTACTTGAAGCACACGGCGAAGCACCCGAGAGGGAGTCCAAGTACGCCCAACTGTGTGTGTGAGTGTGTGTGTCTGTGTGTGTGTGTGTCAACTGGCGTCGCCATCTGCTGCCTCAGCGCACATTTATCAACATTATCTAACAAATTACAAACGTAACTTGATTTATCCGGTAATTTTTTTGCCGCCCGTCTACGTGCGCGAAAATTCGCAATGGCCGTGAAGAGTAGTTTTTGATTGCACACACACACACATACGCACACATATATGAGCATTTGCATAAATATTTTGTTGTTTTTTTTTTTATTTTTTTATCGTTCAATCACGGTGGGCAGCACAGATGGGCGCAGACGCTGCCCAAAAAGAATCATAACTGACATTATGCATATGAGTAGCAACAACATGGCCTCAGGTCTAAGCTAACTTCCACATATATATATATATATATATATATATATATATATATATATATATATATATATATATTTGTAGCGAGACTAAGTCAAATCGGAAATTTCAATTAGTTTTTTTTTTTATAATAAACAAAACATTAATTCAAAGTCAATAGGCAACTTAACTTTACCAAAACAATTATTTTATTTATTTTAACTATTTTCTTTTACAAAGAATATATGTAGGATATACAAAAACCTATATCTTCCGCTCACTTTAAATATGAATGCTAATTAAATTATTTTCACAATTCAAAATGAAATCATAAATTGTTTTATTTCAATTAAAAACATTGAGACAAAACCAAACAAGCAAAAAAAGGTGTCACTGTCGGCCTTGAAACAAAGAGTTGGCTCAAAGCGTAAACAGAATCAACAAAAATGTTTGCCCTTGTTTGCAATTCGGATTTATTTTGATGTATCTAGTTTACCAAATAGCTGGCCTGTATTAATTAGTTCATCAGATGGCTCTTGCCCAAAGCGCGAGAACGCAAAAAAAAAAAAACGATGCGTGAGCAATTAAAGTGAATCTATCAAAATGACATCATGACCCGTTGACCGAGTGGAATTTTCTGCATTAATACAATACAATAAAAGCGAGAAAAAACAAAACCAGACGGAACCCACTGTGTGTGTGTGTCTGAATGTGTGTGTGTGAAAAGTGCCAGCAAATTAAGCAAGCATCCAAATAGTTAAAAACATTTTGCGAGAGGCGGCAGACAGATGACGGCAGACGACAGACGATAGAGGACAGAGGGCAGAGGGCAGAGGACAGAGGACAGAAGACAGATTGTGGACAGTACAGAGGCGCAGCCAATACGAACCCCTAACACCATTCGCTCTTGAGTGTGAACTGAATAGTAATTCACTTGATTTAAATACAAGCGTGCGTTCCTGCAAATAATTCGCAATTGAATTTAATTGCATTACTCACAGTTGTCAACAAAATGCCAACCATTCAATTCGATTGAATGCAATTGAAATTTATTTCAACAGTTTGCAGCTTGCAGCTTGCAATTCACAGTTCGCAGTTCGCTGTCCGACTGATGCTGTTTTTGTTGCTTTCCTCTTTGATGTCACACTTCACGTTCACACTTTGAAGGAATGGAATTATTTAAAGCGCACCGCGTTAAATTAAATTTCAATTTAATACAGATACGTTACATCGCATCGAGTGTGCATATGCGGGCGGTCGTACAGACAGGGGTCGGGGTCGGGGTCGGGGTTGGGGTCATCTGCTCTGTTCATCCCTTTCGCATATGCATTTAAGGTCGCGCACACTCATCGGCCAGCCATAAAGTCCCTTTTTAATGAATGTGAGAGCCCCGTTGCTTTGTTGCACTGCTGCACAGTTTCGCTGTGGACCGCCCAGCCGTTGCAATTAAGGCTAACCATGCGAATAGCCTCCCACGCCATTCTCCCACTCGCCCACTCTCTCGCCCAGTCTCTCATTCAGCCCACCCACGAGTACAATGTTATGTGTATGTGGTATATGATAAATTAATAATTTCAACAATTTAATTTTAAAGTGCGTGTGGAATGGCGTGTGGCAGCAGATGCGAGAGATCGTAAACGACAAAAAAAAAAAAAAAAAACTACGGTAAGTGTGAATGCGATTGACGTTGGCCAACCGTTCGTATGAGCGATATTTGCAATGCAAGCAAAATAACGCATGCGACCTGCTATGCACGTTTAGGTAATATCTTAGCATGAGAAGTGGTGAGTCAGAGTGTGAGGGGGAATGCTGGACTTACGTCTTTGCTCCAGTGAACTATGTAAGGTATGGGCGAGTCGTATGGGAAATCTATATAACAATTAAAAACAACATGCGAGCCGACTTTGGCCTCCAGATTTGTTTGTTTACGATGATCGCGCGCGCATGCCACACAGGATGTGTTCATTAAGAGCGCCAGCAGCAGCAGCAGCAACAGCAGCAGCTGCTTGCCACCTCCTATGACATTGGCAGTTATCATCCCATGGCAGTTCGCCTCCACTGCGAGGCCTGATCGAATTTCTTTGTTCTCCTTTGACATTTTGCTGAAGACACATACATATATTTTTTGGGGTAGCTTAACTTTGCACTCTGCACTGTAAAACAATTAGCGGCGGCATGGCTTTCTACTGTCGAACTTCAGCATGGTCACAGCGATGCCTGATTGAAACGCAATTAAACAGAAAACAGGTCAATTGAGTCTACGCACGTCGCACGCCGTTTCTTCACTCAAGCACAAAGTATAAAATGTTATGGCAGCGTCTGCTCGTAATGTGATCCGCGCGGCGTTTAATCTGCGCAATAAGTCGGATTCGGACAAGGGGTCTGCGCTCTCGTCAACTGAACACGGCGACTGGAGAAGCTCGACTGAAACTGAACAAATAGAAAAACAAAACAAAGTGCGATCAGAAGGCAGAACATTCTGTTGTGTTGCGCGCGACGATGATTTTGTCAACATACATACATACATATACATATCTATATCTATATGTATATACTAACATAGTAGTTAGAGACTGTGTATGTCGAGTGCTCGCATTTACAACTGAGTCGCTGTTGAGGCTGCACACACACACACACACACACACAGCGCTTCACTCCACTCTCACATGTCAAACGGGAGCTGCCCGCTCTGTTCCAAATTTGACATTTGACATACGCCCACGCAGCTGCTGAGCTCAGTTGCTGTTCTAATTAAAATTTACTCACAATTCACTTTCATCGACGTTCAACCAGCTTGGTAATTGGGACGCTGTTTTCAATTGCATTTTCGTGAATTCCAATTCAATTAGTTGGACGTTAATCAACGCCTTCGCTGTGACGGCGAGTGGGTTATGAATTTGAGGAGCAGCTCTGCTGATGTGTGTGAAAACTGCTGCATTAGCTAATTGATGGAGCGTATCAAGTGGCGGCGCAGGTTTAAGCTTCCGGGTTGCCTGGTTGCCGGGTTGCCGGGTTGCCGGGGTCAAAAGGTGATTGCACCCAATGCTCGGATGGGTATTGGAGTAATAAAAAGACATTTCTCTATTGTTTTATTTGATCAATTTCAAATTGTTTTTTTTTTTTTAAGTTTATTTGTTTAAAAATTTTGTTCATTTTGCTAATTTGTTTTTATAATTGTGTCTTGTGTTAATTACAATATATTTCGTTCTAAACTGATTTTTGTTGTACGTGTTTATATGCTGAAAATGCTGGGGAACTTTGTTGTTGGAATGAAATACGTTTGGAATTAAGCGAATAATGATACGAGTGTGTGAACGCTAGTTGAAGGTAACCTGAAGAAAGGTGCAAATGGAAGGTAGGAAAGAATGGCAGGAAAGAATGCTAGGAAGGAAAGAAGAGGAAACAGTTACTGTTTTGTCATTCGATAGTTATTTTTGTTTAAAGTTTTTCATTTCTTTTTTCTTCATTTTGTTTTTTGTTTTTTTGTTTTTGTTTTTGTTTGAGTCGAGAAAGTTGAAGTTGACTGACGCACCTTGTCCAAAAATCAAAGTGGCAGACTAAAGCGTTTGATTTACTTACGAGTTAATTATTTGTTAATTTTGTTTTATATTACTTAATGTACATGCCGTTTAATTCAGTAGTTGTAGTAATTTATATTCATATAAATAATAATATATATATATATATATATATATATATTTATTATATATGTATATTTGTTGTTAAAGTCCGTCGCTTAACGTGTATATGTGTTGCACTACATTTCGCCTTGTCGCATCTCTCAATGCCCTCCTCAGTTTTCAATTAAAATTTAATACATATTAATACGGCATACTTTTATTGTTAATTTACCTTTTGTTTTCTCTTTTATTACTTTTATCTTTCATTTTTGCTTTCCTGGATTCCTTTGTTAATGCTCAATTAAGTCATTAATTGCGTTCTAGTTAACAATATGTATTTTATATTGTGTTATTAATTAATTTTCTTTCATTATTCATTCTTCAGTTTGTGTATGAGCGTGAGAGTCTATTCTGTTTGCTTTCCGTCCTACTCGATACAAAAGTCAACTTATCTTAATATTCTCGGTTAGCATTTACAATAATCGAACCTCGTTGTGCAATAACATTAGCAAGTATATATATATTTATATATATGTATATATTCAATTCAGTTACGATTTCCGATTTCTGTTTTCTTGATAAAATAAGAAACCATTTCGACAAGAGCTTCTCGCAATAACTTTAGTAAAAATCAACACTGACACGACGGGACCTTTGAGGAGTTATTCGAATTAAAGTTTGCAAAAGGAGGAGGCGTAAAACAAATAATTATTCTTGAGATCATTTGAGTCAATTTACTTTAAATATTATTTGTTTTCTTTTTTCTTTTTTCTGCTCAACGATTTGATTAAATTGTATTTATATTATGTAGTATATATATATTATTAAATGTTTTTTTTTTTGTTTTGTTTTGTTTTTGTGTTTTATTTAAATTTGTTGTGTAATTTACATACATTATAGACACGGTAATCGTCATCTCTTCTTCATTCATCTTCATTTATCTCTTCTTTCTTCATTTTCTCTCTGGCAGTGTTTTGGCGTCAAGTTGTGTCAAACCATTCCGTACAATTTGTTTGTTTTGTTCAGACAAGTTTATCATTAACAAGTATTTACGTAATATTAACTGAAACTCATTCATCAAACATCTCTTTAGCTTAAACGAAACATGGCTCTCACGTACTGAACACAATGGACAGGCGGACAGGAGGAGGCTTAGAATAAGCTGATAAATTATAACTGTTATAGTTAGTTATGCACAATCTGAATCTGAATCTGAATCTGCATTGGAATCGGCATAGAACTCCTGTGTATCATCTATCTATCTGTTGAACACAATTAACTACAAATCCAATATCCAATCACGAACAACTCAAAGCCGCTCTCTGTTTTCCACTTTCCATTTTCCATTTTAGTTTCAATTAGTCTGAAGTTTAATAAATGTTAAGTAACATACTGTTAAGCCAGCTGCCTCAACTGTTGCTATTGCTGTTTGCTGTTGTGTGAAACATGTTGCAATGGATTAAAGTACATTTTCTATACTTGTACTGGCAAAAGTATTTAGGTTTTCAATAAATATATTTTTCGAGTTAATTATTTGTGTGTAGCTCAACAGTAAACAGTTAAAATCCTGTTTTGTTTTCTTCTTTGTAATTATTTATAAACTGTTAAATTGGTTTTTAATTTCTTTGTTTTTCTTTCTTTTTTCATTCAATAATTTAATTATAAAACAATTTGTCTATATGTAATTTTTCAGAGATTTTATCGCTTTTATTTTAACATTTCGTTTGATCGTTTAGTCTAACAACTAAAGACTTAATCGCTATCATATATTCCGCTTTAATTTACGTTAGTGTTAATGTAACATAATGTAGGTTTACGTTTGTGGATTTGTTTAATTGGTAATTGATGTTGTAACAGATCAATCTGTATCGCCTATGCGTTACCATATATATATAAATATCTAATACATCATTTTGCTTTTGTTTATAAATAATATTCTCATTTGCATATTGTGTTCCATTCAATCAATTCATATATGTAAATTGAGTTTTAAGTTATAATATGTGTTTCATAATTGCTATAGGTTTTTACCATAAATATTATACTTAAACGTTGCTATCATATTTTGCTCACGTGCCATCTTATAATGTGTATATCGATCGTTATTGAATGTATTTAATATGTACAAAAATTATCTCCTCTCCTGGTGTCCTATACTTGTATTTTTCGATTTTGTTTTCCGTTCTTCGATTGCTCTATATATCATAAAAAACTACTAATTGCTGTTTTTCTTTTTGGGGCCGTTTATATGTGGCTTTAAATACTTGTAGTTCATAGTATGACGACGATTGGGTTCTAACATGGATAACATACGATGTGAGCTTTGTTATTGCTGGATAGATATCATCTAATCATATGGTTGCTGCGGTCGACTTCGATTGCATGTTATTATGGCTGCTGCTGCTGCTGTTGCTGCTGCCGGGTTATTCATTCTGTGCCTAAACTGGTGCAAATATACATATTCTATGGGTGTACCACGCGTGCAAGACTCTGTCTCTGTGTCTGTGTGTGTGTGTGATTGCTTTTGTTGTTGTTGTTGTTTACTTTGCGGTCACATTTGCGATGTCAGTTGTCAGTTGTCAGCACACGCTCTCGATTTCTGGGCCACTTGTGCGTTGCATGGATTGGCGTTTGCGATAGGCATAGAACTCCTCTCGCATGGCCTGGAGTCGAGCTTCCACATTGTCGTAGCGTGGAAGGCTGCGCAGCTTGCGAGCCATTGACGCGCCATAGGTGGCCGAGCCACCTGCAGCTGCAGCCGAGGCGTGCAACAAGCTGCCGCTCAATGGGCCAAGAGTGTGATGCGGATGCTGATGGAAGGACGTTGCGTGATGGTGATGATGATGATGCTGATGATGATTGTGGTGTGGATAGTGATGAGTATCTATGTGGAGGTTGAGATCATCGCGGAGCAGGCCAACGCCTCCCGTTGGTGTAGAGGCGCTGGGCGTCGGCGTGGCGGGGTCAAATTCATAGTGGCCATCGACACTGCCCACGTCCACTGGGCAGGACCTGGGCAGATTGTTATCCGTAGCTGCATTCAGTCGTGAGATCATTTCCAGCCAGTGCGACATGGTGTAGGGCGGCGTTGGCAGCCCGGCCGAAGGCGGACTCGGCTGCAGATAGGAGTATTGATACGGCTGCTGTTGCAGCTGTCCCGGCACCAGTGTCTGGGCTTGCGCCTGCTGGCTGCCCGTGGCTGCGATATTCAGGCCAAAATATGCCGAATGCTTTGGTGGAGACGGTGGCGGACGATAGGGTGGCAAAAGGCGCCACTCGCTGGTGCTGCCTGGATGATTGGACGTGTTCTTGGAGCCAAACCCACTGGAGCTGGAACGCGACTCGGGCGATGCTTCCAGTCCCACGCCAGCCGCATTGGCCGTGCCACGCAGCGAAAGGTTTAGATCCGGCAGAGGCGACAGCAGCTCGTGCTGCTGCCGACTAAAGAGTCGAGAGTAGTGGCGGGGATACCAGCGAGTGCGTGGTCGATAGCTCTGATATGGCAGCTGAGTCTGGTAGTAGTTGCGCCATGAGGGCGGCGAAGGCAACTGCAGCGGCACGAAGTGATCCTCCAATGCATGCTGAGGCTGATGATACGGCTGTTGGCGACGCGTCTCCTCCTGGATCGTACGCAGCGACGGCAGCTCCTGTGAATGATAGCGATAGCGGCTCAGGTTGCCGGCGCCGCTGATGTGGGATGTCGGAAGTGAACGCTCCGCGGAGTTGGGATAGACAGTGCTGAGATCGCTAAAGTGCGTGTGCTGCGACGGATAGGCGGCGCTGTAGGATAAGAGCTGATGCGGGTGCTGATGCTGGTGCAGCTGCTGGTTGTGGCCTGGCGTGCTGGCCGGCGAGCTGGAGAAGATGCGCGATACACGCGACGGAGTGTAGAGCTGGGGCGACAACATCTGCTGGCCCAGACTGCCGCTAATCGTGTTGATATGCAGCGGGCCACTGCTCCCCGCGTTCTGCTGCATGTTCCTATATATGTTATGCACGTTCTGATATCTCGCTCCAGTGACAGCCTCCTCCTGGTGCTGCTGCTTGACAGCGCCACCGATTTTTAGCAGGCCGCCCAGGCCATGAAGGAATCCCCTAGCGGAGTCGGCTGCCGACTGCAAGCTGACCTGGCTGGATGATGCGACCAGTGGACGACGCCATGAAGCGCGCGCTGTGATGAAGTTGCGACGCGAAAGGAAGCCTCCATCATCGCTGGAGGACTTTTGGGATACGTTGCTGTTGCGGCGCTCGAAGAGAGCTCCATCGACCACGTCGATGCAGTTCTCAATGCTGTTGTCGTAGCCGAGCTGTGTGGAGCGCCTCTTTCCTTCGTCCTGCGCAGCATCTTCGTGGATATTGGGTGAGCTGTAGATGGAGTGGCAGTTGGTGCAGCGATCGGGTGGCCAAATCCAGTGCAATATGGCAATGAGTATTGTAGTTAGACTTGATATTCGGGTTTGTTTATACCTGAGCAATTGAAGAACCATTTCATTTAATAGTCATAATGAAATATATAATGATGATAATGATGAAATAACAAATCAAACGAAAATCTAACCAACTGAACAGAACAGAAGAGAACAGAACTGAAGAGAACTGAACGAAACTGAAGTAGAGAAAATATTAGTTTTAGTATAGAAAATATTGCTTACGATTTTGATTATGACAGGATGGACCTGGAACTATAAAAACGCTTTCATAATCACGATAGTGTTCAGTATTGCTATGGTAGCAGCAATAGTAGTGGAAGAAGTAGAAGTAGTTCAAGTAGATGTAGTAGGTGCATGGCAAATACCAATCAGTGTTATATATATTATTTTGGTTTTTATTTATTATGGGCGCATGATATAGTTGGAAAATTTAAATGCATTTAGTTATCAGGTTATGGACTCATAGAAGAGCTACATATTTATATATATATATATATATATATTCAGATGTTGACTGGATGGGAGACAGTATACTCACTTTTTTAAAGGCACTTGACCAGAGGATATGGAGCCCGTACTGCGATTGTGCAAATGATGATTATTGGCTGCAATGTTACGAGCATCTGTTATCCTGCAAGCTACCATGTTGAACTCTGTAAACGTATAATTTCTACAATTAATTTGGCGTGCAGTGTGAGCCATCCTATCCGGTAAATAAAATACGTACAGCAGCTACCAAGCACACACTATATTTACGAGCGTGTGTGTATATGTGCGCCAGGGCGAGCCGAGCACATATACAGACACATCCACTACCATTTACACATTACGCTGTCCACATATGAATGCATATACATACATACATACATACGTACAAATGCATATAGATTACTTTAAGCCAGCTGAAAGCTAGCACAAACTGGCATAACGTGCTTCTACTGACGTTATCTAAGTGTACCAAAATGTACCTAAATGTACATTGACTAGATTGGTACTCAGTGCATTCAGATGCACACAGGTGCAGGTACTTGTCTACCTACCCAAACATATGCCCAAGTTACTCAAATTACACACACGCACACACACACATATGTATGAATACGGACGTTATGCCAATTTGCATGCCAGCCAGCAGCAGCATTAGTGACAACAACAACAACAACGACAACGACAACTTCAGTAATAATGACAACAACAAAAATAGTGTCGTTGTCGTTTGCTATTCCACTGTCACTGTTGCTGTTGCTGTTAGTCGCTGTATTAATATAGTTTAAAAATTTAGCAGATTAATAGATGATTACTTAGAGTATAGGCAATAAACCCACACACCGATGGAGGCTAGTCTAGGCAAGCTGGGATTAGATTAGGAAGCCTGTAAGGTGGGGCAAGTCGGATTCGTCGTCGTCGTAACTGACTATAGTTCGCGTGCGCATATAGCCCTTATGATATACATATGTATTCCCCTCGTCCCGGACAGTAGATACGTACATATATGCGCCTATATGAGTATACATACGTATGCATAACTATGCATAGCATGTGCTTTTCGCAGTATTTTATTTAGGATCGGGCTTCGAAATGTTGGAAAAAAAAACAATGACACATGAAATGGCTTTTGAATGGGTCAGTTGATAGTTGTGCCAACGAAAAGAAGTTGCAGAAAACAGAAAATGCATGTTAGCCTATTTGCAAATCATAGACGAACGAAAAACGAGCTGACATTATGGTACACTTAAACAAAAAACGGATGACAAGAGGAGAAACCATAAAGGAAAATGGAAAAAGGAAAAAGAAAAAGGAAGACTGTCCACAGAGTTGGCCGAAAGTTCGACCGCCAACTGGGACAGCTGAAAACAACATGATTCAAAGTAGTTCAGATAAACGAGTGTAATGTGTTAAGTGAGTTTTTTGTTCTTTACTTTACTATTGACATTAAATACATAATTATGAAGACCGTGAAATGAGTTTTGAGTTTTGAGTTTTGAGATTTGAGTGTTGCAGTGCCGCCTTGTTGTGGGTGCATTTGCGGATACTTAAGAACGTATGATTGGTTGGTTGGTTGGTTGTTTGGTAAATAGTATACGTAAACGCTTGATTATGAATGAGCTTTTTATTCACTGAGTACGTGAGAAACGATAGACCCTGGCATAGGAGGTACACGATTTTGTATGAAATGCATGTCAGTGTGATAAACCAGTGTTTCTTAAGAGGTAGGAGGTAAAACTTGTTAATTGTCTGAAAATAACCTTTAGTTTGTTTGTTTTTATTTTTATTTTTTATTACAGTTCGGAATCTGTTGTTGCACACACGACATCGATTTATTATGATTTAGTAAAACTTACCCAGTTGCTTTGCTTTGACGTTGCAGGGGGCTTAGTTGGGTAGCGTATTGGTTCTCAGTGGAGATTGAGAGAGGGGTTGTTGCATGTGCCAGGCATTTGAATGAACAAACGAGATAATGACAAATCAATTCACACAAAGTAGCCGAAACGGCTACCTCGGCTCAAAATCTCTGAATTTGTGCCTTCAAATGTGGTCGATGCATTCAAAGAGTGCTTCGTCTATTGATGGCGCGATCATTTTATGCTCAGATCAAGCATTTGCATTCATTTTACTTCATCGCCATCGTGGGCCATTGTGGGCCATATTTTACCATCTTTGTGCGTGAATTGTTTACAAAAAACGTCTGCCCAGTATTGTGCTATATATATAGTCAGTTCCATATATATAGATATCGAATTCAATACTCTCTAAACACTGCAAACACCTTCATCCGACATGAACTCAGCCCTGGGCAGAAACAACGACGATTTGGCCAAGAACATGCTCAGAAATCATTTTGTTGATAAAGGTGTTTGTTCCTGACCTTGGTTTTCAACTTTTATTTTTTACGATTTTTCTATTAATTTCTTCAGAGGTCTTTGATCAAACAATAAGAAAACTAAATATTCATTTTCTATATGCTGCATTAATATGTTTCAAATGCGCAATTTTTAATTTTTTAATCTCTTTTGACTTTGACTTTTGTTGTTTGTGTTGTGTAAGTGTGTGAAGGTTTTTACCAAACATACAAACTTAACTAAATCATAAATCTGAACGAAAATTCAATAGAAATGTTATTATTCACTCAAAGAAAAACTCTCGATTGGAAGCAGACTTAAAGATGAGTCCCCCTTTTGTACGAAAAATCTGTATGTCTTCTACTTCGGCTTTCTCCCCTTTTCTTTGCAGGCTTGTTTTGGGGTTAACTTTACGTTAAGCTAAGTTTTTCAACAGCTATTTATACGAACATGCGTTAAGAAGAAAGAATATATATATGAACTTAATCAGGAAGTTAATATCAATATGCTTTGTGGCAGGGGTTGGTTTAGGTCGGCACAGATAAAATCATTTGCTTTCGCTAATGGAAAAAGTTGAAAAAGTAAAAAATGTCCATACTGAAAACGGAAATCTCGATAAAGTCGGATGGGTTCAATACAACAGGACGGACGGGTTCAAAGGTAACAAAAAAGAGTATTTAATAAATTAAACTAAGATTAAGCAAATTAAGACTGAGTTAATTGAAAGGATATTTAAGCATTTTACTGGTATTTACAGAGAGACTTTGTTTATAAGTTGCAAATCAATTTTACTTGCACAACTACAACGGAAAAGAAAATGAAAACGGTTCGCACAGGCATAATTTTTGTTAATTAAGTATCAAATGCCTTTCATATTATTTACTTTACACTTGTATCTCTTTCGTCAAGGTAAACAATCTAATTCAATTTGCATTGCAATGCATTGTTGTTGTCGAAATTTTGCCAATGTGGTGGGCCGAAACTGAATTAAACTTGCAATTGCTTCAAGTACGAAATGATCTTAATTAAACGAAATACTTGCTCAATTTACAATAATAATGCCTGTCAAAATTCGATATGCACTAAGCAAATGCCCAATCAAGCGATAATGTTGGAAGGTTATGAAGTTAATTAAAGTCTAGTAATCGGGGGCCCAATCGCCAATGTTTTGTCTAACCAGTGAGAAAAAGTTACTTGGTACATGGTACTCGGTAGGTACTAGGTACTTAGTACTCGATACTCGGTACTCGGTATTCGTTAGTTAGTTGCAAGTAGTTGTAAGCAGTTAGTAGTTAATGTTTATATAGTAAGTTAAGTAGCATTAGTTTGTTAATTAGCTGAGCGAACATAATTGCTATCATTAACAACAACAACAACAACAACAAGAGCATCATCATCATCATCATCATCATCATGATCATTATTATTGTCATCTGTCATCACTCGCAATGATAATCAATTATCATTAAAAACCATTTCAAGTGTGCTTGTGTGTATACAGCATTTGGCCTGTGTTACCTTTTTCCTGTTTTCGTCGTTTACGTTTATTGCAAATTTTTACGGCACAAACCGATAAAATGATCGCAACAATAAAAAACAGGATGCCCCCAACGACGCCGGCTGTTATAGCTTTATGTTTGACACGCGCCGGCACTGGGAATTTCACCTCATCGCTCGACTCGTACGACTTTTCCGAGTTGGCCAGCACACGGAAATAGTAGGTGCGACCGCCAACCAAGTTCTTCACCAAATACTGCGTCTCCTCCGGCCGTATTTGGCCGCGATTCAACGTCTTCCATTCCGCATCCGTGCGATACTTAATGGTATAGAACTTGACAATATGCGCGCGCTCCAACGGCGACTGCCACGTGATAAGGAAACCGTTGGAAATCTCCGTCACGGACACGTTGCGTGGCGGTCCAGGTTTCGGGCCTGTCAAATGAAAAGATTTAGTATTAGTGTTAAGAGAAAAACTAATTTCAAATAATACAATTTCTTGCTTCACTAACAATACACTTCTTCGACTAGACATAGCTGAAACGTCATCAGGTTCACCATTTATGTTATTATTTATATTATTTATTCATTTTATCTGTTTCACTTACACTCTCCCGCTTACAAAGATATTTCTTCATATCATTTTATGTTTTTATATTCATCAAGCATGTTGGCGTGAGAGTTATATATGTACTTGTATTCAAAATACTATGAATATCGCTAAATTCTGTTGTGTAACATTTGGTAGCACTTATATATTTATATTTATATATGTAAATTGTATTTAAAGTGTGACAACTATTTTAATTGGTGAATTCTAACAAAATACTAAAGTCGGGCAATAAGTGCCAGCCATTTATTTTAGCTGGAAAAAAATATGATGATGCTGCTGCTGCGCTTATTATTTATGCATATATGTTAATTAGAAATGCTTTTAAAGAGCACACAAGAGATTTAAAAGCGCATATATCAAAAGTTGATTATGCGCATAGAACGAGCTGCGTTGGCTGCACAAATGAGCAAAAGAGTTTTGCCACCCATGTCTCGTCATCCCATGTCCTCTCCACTTAATCTGTCATGATGATAAATATACCCCCAGATTTGACAAAATATAAACGAGACAGGTGACAAACATAATAAAAAAAAAAAAGAAGAGAAATATGTAATGGGGTAGGCTACCACGCTATAGGCCTAAATGAGACCGGTTGAGTGTGGGTTGGCCGTAAAAATGTCAAGGGTAGACAGAGTACACGGGTACATGCATACATACATATATATACACTCATACACACACACACACACAGTGTGCGTATGCTGACACAGAGACACACAGATAGTCAGATGCAGAGGGGCGAGTAAATGTTATTTATGGCTGCAGCAAGTTGGCTTTGGCACTGGCAGCCAGCAGCCAGCATCAGAGGCTTATCCGGCACAAGCGGCCCACAAAGTGGGTTGAGTTAGCGGCTGTAAATCTGCAGTCTGCAAGGAAATACTCGTAAAAGGCATTACTTAAGCGCATTAAAAGGTACGCACACACACACACACACGCGCGCATGCATTGAGGCACGACTTGCAACAGCCGTAAAATGTCATTGTAAACAATGCAAGAGCACAATGAGTGCGCTCTTTGACCCCACGGCTGCCTAAGAGCTTGCAACGGACGTTGAGCGCTAACAGTTACAGTCCACCAGAAGGAGTACGGAGCAGGCAACAGGAAACAGGCAGCTGAAAGGCAGTTGAAAGCTGACTGCAACGAAATGGATGATTCCCGAAACAATTCTCCTGCCTTAAGCAAGAATTGAACGCGAAACTCCAAATGCATTTCTGACTTTATATTGTTATTTTGACATATTAAGAAGATTGGTTATCAATTGAGTTTTTCTACAGCATATAGGCAAAGGGCAAGAGTAAGAGTGTCTACGGCCAGTAAAGCTCTCTCGAGCGATAGGTAAACAAGGGAGTAATAATGAACGAGGAACTTCGAATGTAATTGCTCTTCGAGTCTGACTTCAGGATTCGCTTATGTATGTATATATACCTATGTTTGGCTATGTAGGGTGTATGCACCCTCATATAAAGTCTGTACGAGTAATTGAAAAACACTTGAAAAAATGAGAAATTTATTTGAATAAATTGTTAATTATACGAGTACCTGTCAATCTCAACTTGGGCGGTGAATAAACTATCTTGCCTCGCGAATCGGTATGAAAGAATATGTCAAAATAGGCTAAAGGGTCTGCAAATAAAACAGAAACAAACACAAATAAAGCAACAAAAGAAAATCAAAGATGAAAAATCGACAGACTTAAGAACTAATTTTAAACACCTACAAAAACCGAAATAATAAAATAAAATAGGAGTGCAAATGGTAAACCAAATATAGAAAAGTGTGTGCACATATAGGAGGTAAAGTAACCAAAAAACCAAAAATATAAATCAAAACATATATACTACAGACATATATATATATATATATATATATATATATATATATATATATATATATATATATATATATATACATATGCATAGTCAAGTAACTGGTAAACCAAATATAGAAAAGTGTGTGCACATATAGGAGGTAAAGTAACCAAAAAACCAAAAATATAAATCAAAACATATATACTACAGACATATATATATATATATATATATATATATATATATATATATATATATATATATATATATATATATATATATATATATATATATATATATATATATATATATATATATATATATATATATATATATATATATATAATATATACATATGCATAGTCAAGTAACTACAAGTAGGGATTGGCTGGCCGAATCGCAGGAATCGTCAGTACAGAGGGAGGGAGGAAGAGAGCCAAACTCCTTGAAAACCACTGAAATACCAACTCATATAAAATAATCGATTAGTTTACCTGGGCTGCAGGCCAGGTTGAAATACTGAAATACTTATTAAATGCCACCCTAGCACAAGGTTAGGGGTATGCGAGTGTATGCTGTGTGTAAAACGGAAAATTACTTTTGCGGGCATAAAAAATGTGCGAATAATGTTGGTAACTGAACACAGGGCCAAACAACATCAAAAAGCTGGTGCTCTGCAATTATGACAGTGAAATGCATTGAATATTCATAAATTCGCAAGGGAATGTATGTATGTGAAAGTGTGTGAGTGTGTGAGGTTGGTGTTTGTGCCTGTGTGTGTGTGTGTGTGTGTGTGTGTGTGTGTGTGTGTGTGTGTGAGTAAGTGTATTTGAGTGTATGTATAAAACGTTATCAGCCTTGACATGCATTTCCTGCTGCTGCTTTGTTTCTATGCTTGTTCACGAATCGAAAAGAGTATATTGGTTTTCCTTTTGTCCCGCGTCCGTCTGTTTGTGTAAGTACGAGGTCCGTCAATAAGTTTTGATGTTGTCAACAGCAATGCCTATCAGTTCATGGGATCCGTTCCTTGGTGCATGGCTAATCGGAAAATATAATTTGATTGTTGTAATCCAGAGCGAGTATCGTATAGTCAATGCCGCGCTCTGCTTCTTCTTCTTCTTGTTGTGTTTTTAACATGGTTTTTGTCGAATGTCAGAAAGAAAATGTTCAACTGTTCAAGTGCCGCTGTCGCTGTCGCTGTCGTTGGCGCTGGCGCTGTTACCCGTCTACGTTGTTATTAATTTTTAAGCGAAGAATTCAACAAGGCAGCCCGCGACACGCTTCACACATACACACACACTCACACACGCACACACACGCACGTACACACACGCGCTCACACATATAGTGTCAGACGTCGGCTAACACTGCTGACGTTATATGCACGATTAAAAAAAGGAGCGAAAAAAGAGAGAAACGAATACGAATTAAAAGAAAACAGTAAAAGAGCAGAAGGAAAGCAGAAAAAAAAGTAAAGAAAGGAGGAAAGAAATATTATTGCTGTTTGTTATTTCTGCGGCGATGTTAATGACAGTTGTTGCAGTTATTTTCGTTTTCGTTTACATTTTCGTTGGTATCGTTGTCGTTGTTGTTGCTGTTGTTGTTGCTGTTGTTGTTATTGTAGTTGATGGCGGCCCTGCAGCTCGGTGTTTAGCCCGGGTTGCTGTTTTTTAAATGAGGCGGTAGAGAATGTGTGTGTGTATGTGAGTGTATTTCTTGGTGTGTGTGTGTGTGTGTTTATGGTGGGTGTGGTGTGGTGGATGGATGGTTTTGTAGGTGTTTCGCTACAAGCGCCAAAGGTACACACGTACACGAAATCCAGGGTTGCATAACACAACACACAACACATTTACTGTTAGTTATCGTTGTTGTTGCTGTTGTTGTTGTTGTTGTTGTTATTGCTACTGTTGCCATTGCTATTGTTATTGTTGTTGCTGTTGGTGGTGGTAATATTGTTGTTGTTGTTGTTGTAGTTGTTGGTGGTATTATTGTTTAACATACGCGTGCGCTAACGCACTGAGATATGTACATACATACATACATAACTACATACACGCAGGGACACAAACACAGCAACAGAAAAGGGACTCTAATACGAGTATAATAAATTCGCTAAATGGGGAAAAACACTTACATATGTATGCAGGTCTCTGTATATATACATATATATATATATATATATATATATATATGTGTGTGTGCGTGCTTCTCTGTGTAAGAGTGTGTATGTGTGTAAGTGCGTATGAGTGTGTATGTGTTGTCGGTGTATGTGTGTGTGTTTGGTGGGAGAGAGGGAGGGCTGGGTGGGGGGTTGGTTAGGAGCTAACTAGTGTTTTATGTAAAATACAGGAGCGAGACAGAAAAAGAGAATAAAAATGTAGGTAGCAAGACACAGGCAGAGCGAGGGAGAGAGACAGAGAGAGAGAGAGGGATAGAGTGCGAAAGGGAGAGGGCAGAGATGAAGACGTGGCGCAGAGCGCGCGGGGCAGAGTAGAGTAAAAAATTAACTATTATCGCAAAGCGGTTGGAAAAACACGCAGCGACGATGGTATTCAAATTGCCGCACCTACACAGCCACATTTAGCGGTGAGGCGGGAGTGTGAGAGATGGGACAGAGAGGGGAATGGTTGGGGAGAGAGGCATATAATTCTTGTCTGGCCGTCTGCAAGTCTGCCCGTGTGTTAAATGTGGCTCGACATTTGGTAATATGCTTGTTTAAATTACGCCACCCAGCAGGTAGAGCTTGTGTTGTTGTAGTTTGTTCGTGTTATTCGTGTTGTTGTTGTTGCTGGAGTGGGCGTTGTCATATCGACCGCACGACCTGTGACACACGAAACAACGAAATGACAACACGCAGCATTTGTGCCTCTGTGCGTATGTGTATGAGGGAGTGTGGCTGTGTATGTGTTTCTCATTGTCTACGCGTCGCACAATTGTAAAAACAGTTCAATTAATTTAAATAATTAAATGAGCGACCAACTGTTTTAATTACGTTGCCAACGAAGCTACCTTACAAACCCACAGCCATGGCCACACCCACACACATACTACTACACCGCTACAGCACAGCTATAGCTACAGTTTTGTCCGCACACCTGACTGAGAGTGCAACATGAAAATATAATATTCACATTCCAGCATTGCCTCTGTAAAGGATGGAAACGAGGCACATGTGCCGACCTATGCCCCAGGAGCGACTCGACGTGAATTTTGGGGCGTGCCTCAGCCGCCAATAACGGTGGCAAAGCCAAAAAGTGTCGTTAGGGTGGTGCAGGGGGTCGGAGGTCGGAGGTTACTGCTCGTAGCAGTTACGTCCATTTGCCTAACTTTTCTGCTCGCTGTGTATAATTGCTTTGAATATTTAATTGTTGTTTTTTCGTTTGGAACTTGCTAAGTACTTGCTGTGAGCCGCACAGATTGAAAGTACCTTTTTCACAGGGTGTTTCTATTTGTGGGCGCATTCAGAGGAGGGGAACGCAAGCTTCAAAAAATAATAAATGGCTTCAATACAAAAAACCATTTGTATCGCTGCCATCTTCCTTGTTGTAAGCCCCGTAGATTGAGTAATTTTGTGCACAGGGTGTTCGTGGGCCCAGCTAGTAGACATTAAAAGAGGCTTCAATGATAGAGCCGTTTTTTCGCTGTTTTTTCCTTGACTCTCTCTATTATATATGCGGGTAATTGTTAACGTGGGTTTTCATTGTGTGTTGTTGGCGATATTTTCAACGTCCCAATTGTATTTCCATTCTCAGTCGCATTCGAGTTACATATATTTTGTTTTGTTTTGATTTGATTTTATATCTAAGATACTTCACTAATTTTGTTTGTTATCTTACCAGCTTCATCTGGCATTGGCTGAAATAAGTGATCGGGCGGTTGTGTTGCAGCCTTGACATTACGTGGCGCTGCCGGAGCGTCTTCTATTGAATTTGAATTTTTGCCTTGTGGAGAGCAGCGAGAAAAATTCAAAATTCAATGCGCGATTTGGCATTTTTTTTTTAATTTTTTTTTTTTTTTTTTTTGCGCATGATTAGTATGAGAAAGTTAATACGAGTAGCGTTTTTGGTTTTTGGTTCGATGGAGATCGTGAGAAAAGAGAAGAAAAACGAGAGAAAAATAAGAGCGTTATGTTAGAGCCAATCCAGATTAACTGAGAGACGACTGCACGTCTCAATATAGTGCAGAAGTTTTTAAGTGATATTAATGTGCAGAATGCAGAGCAACATTTGAAACCAAAAGTCAACCAAAAAAGAATTATGGGGAAAAACCAAAGCAACAAAACAGGGCTTATCAGATATCTAAGGAGTTGGCATAGTACTCACCCAAAGTTCGCACCGTCATAACTTTGCTCATCATCCCATCGCCGAGGACATTGCGTCCGACCACCTGAAATTCATAGCTGGTGCCGGAGGCTAAGCCATTAATGGTCACCTGTGTACTACCAGATGGGGTTACGGATATCGTCTGCCAGTCATTGACACCTGCCTCGCGATACCAAATCGTGTAGTCCTGCTTGTACTCGGACCCCCCGCTATATCCGGGCAACCACTGCAGCGTTATAGAAGACTCGGTGGCCTTACCCGTAATGTTGTAGGGCGCATGTGGCTGAGTGCCCTCGATGACCAGCTGCGTAACAGCCATCAGTGTGGCCACCTCGTTGGAGACCACGCACTGGTAATACCCGAAATCTTCGCGTCGCAAATTTTCAATGGTTATGTTGCCACCAGATATTTTAACCCTGTTGCGCTGAGAGTCTGACAGCTGTTCGCCCTCTTGCCTCTGCCATTTGATGGTAGGCCGTTCGGTGCCCTCCGCTTCGACTGCATCACAGTGCATTTCGACGCTGTCGCCTACCTTGCGCTGGTAGAGGGTTTCCGGTTCAACGGTAAATGTTGGAGGCTTGCGTACCAGCACTTCCATCGTGCCCGAATCACCCTGTGTGCCTTGAACGTTGTAGGGTGTGCAAGAGTAGCGTCCTTGATGGTCTTCGTTGACGCGCGTGAAGAGTAGCGAACCGTTGGCCATTACCACAATGTCCTTCATTTGATACGGCTCTAGCAAGCGTTTGTCCTTCGTCCATGTGACGTACAACAATTGAGGATTCGATTTAATATAACATTGCACGACGCCGGCTAAACGAAAAGGCAGATACTGCACGGTTGGCGTGAAGGTCACTTTGGCAGGATCTACGCAGATAGAAGGGTGTCCATATTAGTTGCTTACTCTCCAGACTAGCATCAGTTAGAAAAAACTCACATTCAACACTGAGATAGGCAGAAGCACTCTGTGGATCTCCAATGCCGTTGGTCACCTCGCACAAATATTGCCCCGAATCGTCTGCGCTGATGGGATTGATGATCAGCGAGCCGTCCTTCCGAATTGTGACGCGTGTCTCCAGTGAGGCCACCTCCCGAACTGGGGATCCCTCACGGAACCAACGCACCGTCACATTGCCTGGCATGGCCTTAGCCTCGCAGGAGAATATCACTTTTTCGCCCTCGAGTTTGGTTTGATTGGTGGGCGGCACCTAACAGAAACAAAAAGAAATACGAGAAATTAAATAACATATTTTTAGATCTATAATAGACAAGGAACTGTCTGGATGTCTGTCAAAGGTGAGTGAGGACGTTTCTAAATCAATGAGCCTTGTCTTCAGAAGGCACTGACCACATCCCAACTTTTTTTCTCGATTGTTTTCATAATTTTCCTGTATGCTTTCCGCTTAAAAGCAACATTTAAAGAGTTCCACGTCATTGCTGCCTTTACTTCACTCCACCCCCATAGGAATTACATTTCTGTCGTGGCAAGGATAGCTTCGAAACGCTCCTGACTACTGACATTGACAACTTGTCAGTCAAATGTCACCGGCAACATTTGAGCTCGTTCTATTTGTGTATCTGGTAATTGCATTATTGCAGTTCAGCCCAGCTCCTTGGTGTATTCAAAGGATATATACTGTTATTTTGATGTGGGTTGATTTGATTGAAAATGTTTTCGATTGAATTGCTTGTGGCTAAGGCGGTTCACAAAAAGGTTACAGCTAAGCGCACATTCGAAACAAATTACTCGCTAATTTGAACACAATTTGTTATGCTTATTTTATTGATTCTTCAAATGCGTGTCACGCTTTAAATAGTTGCCAGTCCCAAACGGGCTTGTGAATAATGCCAGGAACATGCATGCATTGCTCCAAATATTGATCGAAATACACACGACCCATGGCTATCGAAAGGCCAAAGTTCAAACTATTAAAGACGTCAATATTTTGGCCCATATGGCGTGTTGGCTGTCTTTTCTGTGGCTAACTGTAAATACCAAAATCCAAATGCATTAGCGGAGCACCCACAAAAGTATGCAGCACTTTTTAGAAGACCGACATGGAAAATGCATAAGTATAGATACATGTGTGTGTGTGTGTGTGTATATGTGAAAACATGCGCGCTATTTGTATGCACATGGTAAATATAAATGAAAGAAAGACAGAGAGAGAGAGAGAGAGAAGAGTCATGGCGAGCTTAGCTGAGACTGGACGAATGACCATGTCAAGTGTGTGCTAGGGGCGGGCTCTTTTGGAATGTGCTTATTTTGGCTTTCTTTTGCTTGTAAAACGAGTCGACGTATATATGCGGGTAGCACGACCAGCAAAAAATCTGTTCAGTTGCACGCTTGCACCTTTTTTTTTTTGCCTGTGTATTAACTGAAAAGAGTATATTGGTTTGTGTCATTCAGTCTGAATGAACGGAAATCATTTAAGCACTAATAAAGCTAGAGACTTTGTATTGAGTTACTTATTTACACCAATGTCACAGCATAGCATAGACCTCTTTAATATAATAGTCTTTAGCTCTAGAACGTGAACTATGCAGTCGACAATATGCGCTTCAAACATTCTTTTATCTGCCTCTGTTTTTTGCTGTTGGTTTGTGTGATGGACCCATTCCAGCTTGATTGCTTTGCGTAGCACAAATGTAAAGCCACGTTAGTGAGTGTGGGAGAAGTTTTTCCGTTAACCAAGCTGATGGCGTTTTCTGCCTGCTGGTCGCGACGTGGTTGATTTTAACGTGCGAAAATTGCGTGCCTGGGGTGAGATTGGTTTGATCTGCTCTGATGGGTATTGCTGATGCCGTTGATGTGTTGTTGTTCTTACACTCAAGCCGAAAAGAATATTTTGGATGATTAGTTTGCTTTGGAAAATGCTTAGGTTGTTTTTCGCTTTGGGCTTTGGACGTTCGACTAAGCAGTTGGTTGGCAAATGTTAAAGTGCTTAACTGATTCTAAAAGAAGATTATGCACGAGAATGCATGAAGAGTATGTGAGACATGTTTGGAACTTACTCTTATGGTAAATTTCTCATTGACGTCATTCAATTTGGATTTTGTATGCAAATTTTTAGCATGTGCTGCTTTATCCTTTGTGCGGAACAGTGTGGGTCGGTTGGGGTTTTGGGTACATTTGTTGTTTTATAGAAATTGTTAAGATTCATTAAGATAGTTGAAATAAATAATTTGACTATAATCAATGGTATTGGCCCGATCTAGATGTACTATTAGCCCATTATTTCTAATTCTATATTTGAATTTAGTTTCAAGTGAATTGTTAAATTTTCTTTGGTTTATTATCTAAAATATCTGATTGATTATTTTCGTAAATAAATCAGTTTGTTTATAGGTTTTTACCATTATTACAGCGCCGCCCGCAATTATAACGCGGGCCGTATGGGAGACTTGTCCCTCACCATTGCGTGCAATGCAAGTGTATTCTCCGATATCCTCGTGGCGTATAGTGGAGATCCGTAGCTCGGTGCCATCGTTGAAGATGCCGACCGTGGGCGAGGGATCGACGGGATTCGCATCCTTATACCAAAGAATCTCTGGAGTTGGAGTGCCATCAGCCTGGCAATTTAGTATAATTGAATCACCTGCAAGAATCAAATACGCATGGAAGAGACGACAAAGAAAACGACAAATTAATAGGGTAAGTGCCCAACCATTGTTCAGCTTATATACTCGTCCAGTTGGGTCTGCATGCTCACACAGAAAGTTGCATGCCAGCATGCCAGCATGCCATTTGCAATGCCCAACTTCCGGTTAACCTCCTCTGCTGCATCTATAAATGCCTGTGTATACAGCTCGGCTTGGTGTTTACCAACTGCTCGTACTTTGCAGGAGACAATGGAGCAGAGTCGGTCTGTCTCTATTCTCTGAACACCCGTTGTAAACAGATTATTCGGGTATATTGTTTTTGTGAAAGAATATGAATAGGCTGAACCTCGTCATATATTAGTATCCTCCTGATTACGATTGTCTCTGTTTATCCGACTTTTGGATAACCTCATTTCATTCTCTACACGTCGCTAGGCTTAGGGTGACTCCTAGTCGGCCATTCCCGACTATTGCACTCGTACTTGTTGGCTATTGTTACTATGCTTTGGCTGACAAACCGCGTCAGGGCTGTCTGATTTATGCGCCATTTTCTCTTGACGCATTTCCGTCGCAGTCTCTGTCTTTTGTTTGGCTTTTGAATTGTTTTGTGTGCTGTGCGATGTGTCTTGGGTGCCACTTGGATGTCGCCTGAGCGTAAACATTTTAACGTTGATTAAGCGACGGAAATTCGATTTGACTGACGATTGCGCGCACACGCACTCACACATACATATGTATGTACACGCATAAAGGCTTATCGATTCTGTTAAGTATTTGGGATATTTGAAAGATGACAAATGAGTTCACATAACTAACTCAAACACGCACTTTCCCAGCGTAGCAAAGTTTTGCCTGCTGTACCTCACTTTTTGCGATTTCACACCATCATGGCGCATGAGTGAGCTCTGGGCGACAGGCAACAGACGAACAGACGAACAGATGAACGACGGACGACGGACGGCGGACAATGTTTTGAGGGCACGGGACCTTTGCTCATAAATATACCCATAGTTCATTTCAAGGTGACAGATTCATTCAGGCGCTGCAACAAATTGCTGGCCATTTGATACAGTCGAAACTGGCTGTCCAAGAAGGAGGCAGAAAAGAGCCTTGGGAAACCCTGTGTTACTCAATCTACGAAACGTCATTTACCCGCTGCTTGATAGGGGCACATAACGTGGCCAACAAATTTGATTTCAGACTCCAGTTGGGCAAAACTTCCAGAGAAGTTTCTTGGCAACGAGTGCGTTATTTATGATTTAACATTTGTTGTCGTTGAACTCAAGCTTAGACTCACCTAAATTAACATATATAATATCCTCTGGTGTAACACTAAAGCGTGGCGGTGCATGTACATCTAAGTGGAACCATGTACCATTCTTATACTGCTTGGGGTCTCGGTTCAGGAATACGACCTTGCAGTTGTACCAGCCCTGATCCGACTCGCGAATGTTGGTCAGGTTGAGCGATGCGGAGCCGAACGGCGAGTCCTGCGACACGCGTGACACGCGGCCTTTGTATCCGTCCTCGACGTGTTCTGGGTAACTCTCATACCAGATGTATATGGGCAGATCGGAGCCCTGTGTCGACGTGGTTCAAATGCATCAAATGTAAAGGTTAAGATCATTGAACAAAAATGAGATGGATTGATTGTTGATTTTGATATTGATATTGATATTGATATTGATATTGATATTGATATTGATATTGATATTGATATTGATATTGATCTGAGCATAATTGGATGTTCATATTAATCTCTATACATTTGAACATTTGTACATACGCTTCACATCTAACCAAGTAAAACTAAGACTATGTATAGTATATGACATGACATGTTCAGCTAACATATCAAATGAATGCGCATCCGTTGCCAAACAAAACAATTATTTACAATTATTATTTACAGTCGTATGCAAAATCTAAACTCACAGGTTCAAAGCATAAACACAGTTAGCATGCAGATAAAGAGCTCAATGATTACTTAGTGCATGCAACAGTATGTATAGGATTGATATGATTTTATTATCTAAAAAAAAAAAAAAACACTCAAAATAGAAGATGAAATGCATGCAGTTTAAGTTGGATTAATCGCTGAGTTGCCAACCGTTGAATTGGCAAATGCAGAAAAAATAAATTGAATGTGACACGCCCCTCGGTGTAGTTTGGTTTTTAAGAGCAAAATCAACACGAAACACAACTAAAAAATAAAAGTGAAAAAAAGCATCAAAGATTGGCCGAGCTACAGAAGCATCCCCCTTCGACGCCCAACTGGCATGGCCATCAACACCAGAGAGCAGCTCACTGGCATATCCCAGCAACAATAAATCATGTGCAAACAGCGAAAACAAAACAACAAGGCCCACAAACAGAGATACAGTTGAATTCAAGCTTGGGCTGATAAAAAATGTGCATGTAAAATATTTTTCATGCAAGCTACAACAATTGGGGTCAACGTGCAGTCAACCTATCCCGCCCCTTGCCAGCTTTTTTCCTTCTTTCCTCTCCTCGCCCCTCCTCTCTGCTCTAGCTAAACCGAAATGCCATATATTTCTGTTTGTTGTTTATTATACCCTGAAATGTGTGTGTGACTATCGAAATGAGCGTGACACACAGAAGAACGCATGGCCAACCCCAGTAAAGTTTATATGCATATCATCTTAAACTGGCACAAGTACCGAGTCGATCTAACCAACCATTTATTTGTTCGTATTTCAGACCTAATGAAAGCACCGTACAGGGTATGTCGTAGTCAGTATATTCCAAAAAAGAGAATTTTTTAGTGATTGTTTATTTCTTTTTGCTCCGAGGCACAGCCCCAACTATGTTGGCAGTTACCAGCCTGGCATGAAGAATCTATTGAATCACGCGCAGCGCGAATGCGGATGTGGATGTGGATGCGGATGCGGATGTGGCTGTGAATGTGGATTTAGACAGGTCATGCAATTCTCTCACATGACTTCTGCTTGGCATAGAAGGGCGTAAGCACTTGAACCCTTTACAGTTGAATATTCCATGTCATACGTTTAAAGTGTCAAAATGCTCCCTAAGAGACAGAGGGCGAGAGAGAGCTGCACTCAGAGAAGCAGTTAGGAAGAGGCGAGGTGCTTATAATTGCTTTTGCTTAAGTAATTGGTAGGCATGTTGCTCGTATGTCCGATTGTGGCGGCATCAAAGTTAATCGATTTATTTTCGTAATTATACTATGCAGATTTGGGAGCCGACAAGCGTTGTCGTCCCGCCCCGTTTCTAACAACTTAATTATATACGTTTTAATAATTTTCTCGGCTGACATATGAAATAATTTGCTTTGGCAGCGGCAATCCCCGGGACAGGACGTCGTGCACGGGAATATACGTCCTGGGACCCAGATAGAGGCAGATGAAGGCTGTCTGTGGTAGGCAGTCGGTAGCTTTCATATATTTATTAGAGCGAGCCCAGCGTTGACGTGGGCAGTGAAGCGGGCGCCAAAATTAATATTCGCACTCGCAGAAGCGTCATAAGTTGACTCGGTAAACATTTTTCCGCTTAATTTATTCAGTAGCAATTAATTTAGATTGCAACTAAGGCAACGATGATGCCTCTCTTCATATCTGCAGAAGTCTGTGTGGCCGCCGCTCTGTCTGCCTGCGTGGCATACTGGCAGCTCTGGGCTCTTAAAGTAGCACACGCACAAAAGTAGGCAACACAATTCTCCACTGACTTTAAGACAGAGTCCTGAACTCGACGATAATGTGCTACGATGATGCCTTTGACCACTATTAATATTTCAGGCGATAGATGATGGGTCAATGCAGAAAAAAAACCTATATATATATTTCTTTCTTTTTTTTTTATCAACTATATTTGGACTATGCACAAGTATTGGCAAGTCGGCTTCGCCCGATTGCCTGTTTTCATCAGCCCCATTGTGTATTTAATTGCAGACAGACATATAAGCACCGGACCGGATCAGAGTCTCGTATAAATTAAAAGCTAAAGCCATGTTAATCCCTTTAATATGCTACCATTACTGCCGCTCGGTTGCCGTGCCACATTTTGTGGCCATATTCTGAATTCATGCCTGTCTTTTTTTAAGCGAATGCCGGTTTATTTTTATTTTTTTATCGCTGCAAAACATAAAGTTTCTTTTTGTAGTACTTATAACTTTGTTTGTGGCATTAAAAATGCTTGTAAAACTTTTAACTTGGTACAAAAAGCAGCGACGTTATCTATCCACCACACACACATCCACACCGACACACACCCACACACACATATATGAAATTATACGTAAGCAAGTTAAGTTGCATTATTTCGCTGAGCACTCAAAGGACGACAGCGTTGACGTCAAAGTCTGCGTCAAGCTCAGCAGGGGCAGCCACAACGTCTACATTTCTACTTTATTATCCTTGCGGTTTTTCTTAGTTTTTGCTCGGTTTAACTTTGCTATCAAGCGGCAGCAACAATAAAGTTAGTTTATCGGCTTGCAGCGGCTTAGGCGTGCTTTAAATTATGAAAGTAAGCTGTCTGAGGTCGCTGCCTTCAGCTTTGCAGCTTCGCTACTTGCAGTCTCTTAATGAGCCCAAGCTAACTATAGCTCTGACTATCTCTGTGTAAAGAGCCCCAGGCCACCTGAGAGGTTAGTTAAAGAAAATAGTTATGCAATGCATGCTGGCTGCATAACCACATACATATACATATATCTAAATTATATTTGTGCCTTGGCACATTATACAAACAAATAAAATGAAATGAAACTGGAATGCAAAAAAGATTAAAAAAAAAAAATAAATAAAGAATTAGTTTAGTGCTTTTTAAAAATAGATATCTGCATAAGCAAAATGCAGATTTTCGCTTTGTTCTATTTCTTGTAATGGAAATAAATTGTTGCTTACTGCTAGCTATCAAGGAATTTGCAGTGCTCGTTGCAGAAGTGGTGGTTGCGTGGTTGGGTGGTTGGGTGGTTGGGTGGTTGGGTTAGTGGTGAGGGTGATTTGTGAGTTGGCATTTCTAGTGGAATACTGAATATTTACTGAAGAGGAACTTTTGGTCGAACAGAGTTGAGGAAAATACGTAATGAATCCGCATTATTTATGCGCCAACTTTGTAATTTAGCTAAGAGGTTAATTTAAAACGTATCGTAATGCACCTATCGAAAACATTAGCATATTTTCGCTAACTCTGTGCGCAGTTGAAAGATGTGGCCAAGTGAGTCTTCATTAGTGCAGTGGGATTCATAAAAATTGCACTTAAATCTTTGGTATGTGGCTACAATGTTTTTTTTTTTTTTTTACTATGAATTGCGGCTAAATTTGATTTTGGTATGTTAGCAGTGAGAAGAACAGCTACAGATTTCGGTTTGCGATATTGCGAACGAGATTTGTTTAACAAATGAACATATGTGAATTTTTCTTCTCTTTCGCTCTCTTTGGTCTGATTTCATTATTTTAGATTTTTTCAAAAGCACTTTTTGTATTTATTTATTACTCATGTCAGTGTTTAAAATTTGTGTGTTTGTATGTGTGTGTGTGTGTGTGTGTGTGTGTGTGTGGTGTCAATATAATGTCTAAGCGAGCCGCTAAGAAGATATTACCGAATTGGCGAAGCATAAGTGAAGATTACTTTTTGACACCTTGGCGACATGTCGAAATGTCGAAATAAAAATTAGAGAATGTAATTAAATAATAGATAACTTATACGTATATATAGATATATTCAAACTGCCAATCGAGCAACACATAAAACACATACATATCAATTAATATTGACATATCCAATTCCATCTCAAGCTAATTCATTTATATGTTTATTTATATTGCATTGGCAATAATACAACATCAGCATCATCAATAGTGTAATATTGCATTAGCATAAGCCGAATACAGGTATTCATTATTTAAATGACCGTCAAACATAAGTTACGCCTAGTTTACAACGAATTATTACGCATTATTACGCATACGCACTGTGGAGCTAAAGCTGGCTTTTCGCCTACTTTGCACTTAATTAGTTAGTATAGCAATAATATTTTGAAATCAAGTGAAACAGAACAGAATGGAACATAAATGCAAAAAACTAACCGAGTATTGATTAGTTAGTTAAGGGATGCTCATAAATTAGTTGGTAATTATGTATGTAGTAAGTGAATAGTTAGGTAAAGAGTTCGAAAACGTTGAATATAGCTTGATATATGTAAGTATTTCGGTTTACTGTGTCGTTAACATTTTGTCGCGCTTTCTTCGACTTTTGTCTATCTGTTTCTTACTTTCTTTAGCTTTTTGCGTTATCAAACAACAATGTAAAAAAGAGAGTTTAGAGAAGAAATTTGATGTGTGATATCGTACCGTTTCGCTCACCTTCTTGTCCCACTGCAGGACATATGGCACCGGATGATCGTTAGGGAATTCAACGTGGCAATTGAAGACAACCCCTTCCCCCAGTATGGCCGTGATATGCACAGCATCTTCTGTAAATAAGTAAAAAAAATATAGAAAACGATAAGAGATTAAGTAAATATTATATAATTATAAGAATATATTTGTATTTAGATTTCTTAAGCTGCTAAACTAGCAACGTTTTCCCACAACGTTTATTACTCATTTGTTCGGCAGCCGGCCTGGAGATGCGCAGAAAGCTTTTGACATCAATTGATTGATGGGTCGAAAGTTTCGCTGACCTGGTGTGCAATCTGCGTGTAGTCAATCTCTTACTTATTGAAGAGTCCGCCCATAATACGGCCAATCCCTAGTCACTGCTGAGCCCGCTCTGCCCTGCGCTGTCTACCTGCCTCCATGTTTACGTGACATTCTGCACGATTTACTAAGTTGGCTTGACATTTGCCCGGTCCAGTAGCAGGATCCGCCGTGTGCCAGGTCGTTGCTATGTGGAGTAGCCACTACTGTAGAGGGCTGTCGAGTATGCAATGGCATGCTATTGACGTTTTTTCACAGACAACACGATAGAAGCGAAGCGGATTGCTTCTAAATGGAATCGTTGATAGCCACATCGGTCACATGTCAAGTGGGAAGGCCATTGACTGATATTTCTGCTACTGCACAGCTTGAGGCCAGAGCTATTCAGACTGGCTTTGTTCGAATTTTCAAGTTTGTAGATTGGTTTTTTTTTTCAGATTTAGAACTTTTAACCAATACAGGTGGGATATTGATTACGGCAAGAAAACTTGAGCATCATAACTCTGAAGTTTGATTAACAAATATGTAAGGCATCTTTCACATCATATGAAATAATTGGTTTTATAATTTATTTTTCTTATAAGGAATCCAAAACTCATTGTACACAAAATGGAGTTGAGTTCACCTCTCGTGTTAAGGGAAGCTCTCGTCATTGCTGCCATTTGTGTGTGAAAAGTTTGTTCCAACTTGTTTGTATTCCAATTTCATCCATCCATTGTGCGATACGTGACATTTGATTAGCGTTTGTCAGTCTTGCTCAAAGCTGGACTAACTGTCGACTGTTGTGTGTCGTCTGTCGACTGTCGACTGTCGACTGCAGTCGTCAACACTTCAAGCTGAGCTGGGCTGAGTTTCTTGTCCCCTGGAGTGACAGGACTCTAGCATAGTTGTTGCCCCTGGTGATCTGCTAATGTGTCGTATTTAAAACGAACCTGTCATGCCAACAACGAAGCAACACATACAATAGCCAGGCATAGTCCCGTTTCGTATTACTAGCGTATGCTTAAAGCACGCGCACGTGCGATGCTTTAATTGTCGAAATTGCTTGCTTGCTTGCTTGCCTGGCAAGGCCTTTCCTGGCTCTTGGTCTACAACGGAAATGCTAATGAATAGTCGGAAGCAGCTGAACAACGAAACGTTGCAATGCCATGGCGCATCCTCTTACATAGATACACACACTCACGTAGAGAGCGAGAAAGAGAGAGAGAGAGAGAGGGGGGGAGGTAAGGCGGGACGAGAACAATTAAAGACAGAGCAGCGTTGTCCGTGCCACAGACAAACTTGTTAACAAGCAGCTTTTGACAAGGCTATTGTTGTTGCCAGATGTGGGGCAGCAAGTTTTTGGATGATTTTGCCACGTTGGATATTTGAATTTACAAAATTAATCTTTGAATGAAACGAGAAGTAAAGCACTTAAGTATATTATTATTAAAGTAGTTTGCAAAATGGCAAAAGAAACATGGCAGAATTCAACTTGCAATGTAGCTTACTGCACTCACACACATATGCATGTAGCATTGTATGCATGTGTGTGTCCACGTACACATAGACATGCGCATTGAAAAAGAAAGGCATTGCCTGAGTAAGAGAATACGCCAAGAGTCGGCCCCAGGAGCGCCTAGCTGCAAACCGCCTGCTCGCTTGCCAGCTAGTCCCTTGGTCGTTCATACACTTTATCAGTCACTCACTGGCTCGATGTTTCTTTGTATCCTTCATATTATGCAGTGAACGCTTGTTGACTTTGGCATTTGCATAAATTTCTGCTAACTTGGCCAGCTTAGGCAACACTTTGAACATTGAAAGTAAAGTAGTAGAAGTAGAGAGTAGGGAGTTTAGAGCATGGAGCTTAGAGTACTGGGTAAAGTGGGAGAGTAGGGACTTCCCCTTCAGACGTTGCATAAAAAGCAACATGAAAATGAACAGAAACAACAACGAGTGAGTGTGTACACTGTACAGTGAACACTCTTCAGCGTCTATTGCCCTTTGATAATGCTGCAGACAGCTCACCCGAACCACTCGAGAGCAGCAGGAAGTAGGCCTCTAGACCCCCTTTCCGCTGGCGTTTTCAGTATTTTTTGTAGTCGCGCCTTTTGATTGCGTTAACATGCAAAAGTGGTCTCATTATACAATTTAAAATGTCCTCCAAGCCGAAGCAGTAAGGCACTTGATGTCCTCTCCCGACTTGCCTTAAGTTATTCAGCAGCGCACTTTGTTTTCATGGTTTAAAGTTGAGACGTTGCTCTGACTGCCACTCTGCCAGACTACCAGACTGCCAGCCTGCCAGCCTGCCTGCCTGCAACTAACAGCGCTTGCCATTAGATATTGCCGGAACTCATTTTCGACTACCCCACATCATGCCACCCTCCGCCTCCCTCTAAGTACCGCGCCTTGAGGCGTACTTGGCAATTGACCTTTCGACCGCGCACGAAGTGGCCATACCATTGGCTGCCATAGAAATCCCAAGCGGATTTTCAATTTTCGGCTAAATTAATTTAATTCATTTGAAGAATCGTTACGGTACATTAAAGCAAGCCGGTCGAAACTTTCCTAGTGCTCCATTGGAAATGAAATTCCCAAGTGCATGTCACGTCTATTGAGTAGCTACCTCTCACCATCTCACCACCCTATCCTCTTCCTCTTTCTCTGTCTCTTTCTCTCTATCTATCTCATATTAATATGAATATACTACATATATATATATATACACATACATAAATATATATATTTACTTACTTATAAATTTGGTTCGTTGCTGCCAGCTTCGGCTGCCATTAAGGCAAAACAACCTCAACTAACTGTCAACTAATTGCCAAATGTAATCAGCTTTGCCCTCACGTAAGCCGCTTATTGTGCACCATTACATTTTCGTGAATACCAAATAAAAATGAATCTGGGCGAAACGACGAGAAGAGCTTGCCCCGCCCAATAGTCCCACATATGGCTTGATTTCAGTAACCATTCATCGGGAGAAATTTACTACCCAGAAATCAATGAATATTTTTGGCAGCCCTCAGCCCATAGATAATAAATTAACTATTATAACGTAAACAGAGAATGAAGCATGGCTGATGTCGTCGAACATTTCACATTTATATTCTTGCCAAGCCTTGCTTAAGTTTAGGACTTTGAATCTAGGACAGATTCATGTATATATATATAGGTATATCATCTCATTTCTTCAATATCAATTAATTTGAACTTGACGTCAAGGGATTATAGGTATCTGCCAGCCGGGCAATCCCGACTGAAACATATATTTTTGAAGAAAAAACTTACCTGGTATATTGTGAGCTTGTGCATTTTGTGCCAATAAGGCAAACAGACAGATGAGTACTAATTTCAGAGTCTGTATTGATCGGCAAGTCTTGTTCGGTGTGCTAGTACAGCCGTGGACGTCCTCTTCGACGACGTCGTCCTCGTCCTGATGTCTTCTTCTTCTCGTTGTTTTCACTGTGAACGCAGCCGTTTTCAACGGCGTTTGATTTAGAGTCGAAGCGGTTGGAATTGTCGTCGTCGTCGTTGTAGCTCCTCGAAATATCGATGCTACAATTGTTGACTCGGCTCTGGTACTTTCGCTGATTGTGTCTGATTGTTGTTGAGTCTGCTTTCTCGTTGATTGGTTTGTGTTTGTGGCGCACGACGAACGCGACCGGCTTAATGCCTGACACCATCGATAAGACCCAGGGTCCGCACACACGCCCATGCCTCTGGTCCCATAGTCAACGCCGCCTAACGTATCGTTCTCACTTGCACTGGCGTCATCTGTAACAGAGAGAGAGAGAGAGAGTGAGTGAGAATACAGAGAATTGGAATGAGATTAAGTAGCAGCCCCCAACGCACACCTGACAGCACTTGAGAACGCCGTCTAGCAGAGTCATCAATGTCAACTCGAGCCTGTCAATCAGCACTGAAGACTGTGTCTGCATATTATTGCCTTGAGTCGCGTTTTTGGCCCCCAACTTCAATCGGAATGCAGCTAAGCTTACAAACTTAACACTAGATTGAAATCTTATACAAACTGCAAAGCACAGATGACAAATTAATAAACAAAAGGTTTTCACATAAGCACCCACCAACACCTTTGTACACAAACACCCGAGCGAACGCACACGGACTTTCACATAAAGTTAAGCAGCTAATAGGTTGTAGCTACAAGGCAGACACACAGATAAGTTTCCTTGGCAGGTGAGGCTGCATGGAATTGAGACAGAAGGCGGAAGACGGAAGACGGTATATGGAAGACAGAGACAAAAGATGCCCCCATTAAATTGCGTTGCGCCTATACAAATAGCTGAAACTTTTGCTGGCGCTGTTTGGCATTAAAAGTTTGCGTTTTAAATGTAAAACTTGTGTTGATTGTCGTGAGAGGCCATTGTTGTCGAGTTGGCAACTATCTGAGGATCTGGGACTAAGTGTTATATATGGGCCCACTGTTTGCTGAGTAGTTAATTAAAAGGGATTGAATCCACAATTAGCAACATTCGCGTTCCCCCACAAGTATGCAACGGAATGATGCGGAATACTCGTTCGGCCAAAAAGGTATTTTTAATTAAATTATTTGAAATGCTTTAAGCGAAGTTCCCTTACACGTACAAAAGTTTGCCCCTTCGCAACGGCAACTTCGCCTGGCATAACAGTCAGCAGTATTTAAGCGAGGAATTCGTACGAATACCTAGGCAACCTGAGTAAAAGCATAAACATCAGCATCAGCATAAAAATTCTACATACGCATACTACCACACAGTTACATACTCACTGATAGGGTAATATCCACATATTGCACACTCATACACCTATACACTCATACACTCATACAGTCAGACACTCATACACGCATACACTTTTCACATTTGAAAACGCAAGAAAAGCGTTTTTTCTAACGATATTCCTTCGTTTGCCTTGTCAACTCAGCACAGGGGCGGATGGCCGGGGAAATCTTTGCTTTGGCTTTATTAAATGTTGCTATTGCAATTAAGTAACTTGAGTTTGCACTCATCAAAGTCTCTCACGTTGGGAGGCAAACGGGAGCAACTGACTGCATAATAATCGTTCGTTCCATAAACTTCGGATTTCCGATGAACGGACTAGTTAATCTCTCGAGAGTACAGACGATGTACGGACGGATCACGAATATAGAGAAACACTTGCCAAAACTTATATACTCATTTCACAGCGTAAAAGAAGAGTATAAAAACTCGACGGCTGACGCTCGTGTATGGGGACGTGTTACTGAGGAGATGACAACTCGTTCGCTTAATTTTCAATTTCTGTAGGGCTGGGGCAGTGGTTTTGCGGTTACCTTTGCGCGCGTCTCTGACGGCACGGTATATAAACGTCATTAGTGATCTTTTAATGCATAACTTAATACCCCTGACGAGAGTGAAAAACAGACAACAAACAATAAACAGCAGGCAGAGTATTGGAATGCCGAAGATTAAATACTCTTGCTGAAATGTGCATGCAAGTTGCTTACGGCTTTACCTTTAATGCGGAACACAGTTTGTCACAAAGTTACTATGCCATCCAAAGAAGCGTAGAGTGTGGGGCGAGCAAACGAGAGAGAAGAGTGAAAAGTGTGCGACAGACTATGTCGGAATGCTTCAGCAGTTCAGCAGGGCTCATGCGTCGACTTAAATCCTTTTGGCATGACATGTAAAATTTTAATAACGTCAAAACTTTTTGCGCTTTGGCATTATGACAAGTTTATTAAAATGAAATTTATTTATGAAGCGTGTATGCGCTACAAGGAACAGGAACGGGCACTAGCACGAGTGGCCATTACCTGGTTCCAGCTCAGAACCAGCATCATCTACTCCATATAAGCCAACGGCCCACAAACCACTCAGCTAGCAACAAAAATCACATTAGGCTAGATCTAAACAGTTTCGGCCTCCTCATACACAGACCCATAGCCACACACACACACAAGCAGAACACAACTAAAATAGAACAAAAGCCGGAAAAATGATTTCCCTTATGACTGAATTTTCATTACCGAAAAACCCGCCATGGCGTATGATTTCATTTGTAAATCAGCTCAAGTTGAGCTCGAACGTCGCATAATGGACGCCGGATACCGGGCGATGGATGCTGGACGATGGGCGGAAGGTCGGTGAAGGTGGAGGCAGCTCGACATCTGATGACCATTGTGGCGGCCATCTTTGTTGTGGAGGCGGCTAACAATGACAAATCAGCAAGCGAATTGCATTTGCTGCTCCACACGTACACGTAGTCAAATGCAAACCAGTCCCAATGTGTGGGGGCAATCATTAAATGAAGTCCGAAGGGCCCAAGGATGTAGATGCCAAAAATCATTTGATTGGTTCACATGACGTACACACCCACACATCGGATCGCCTTTGCTGGCGACTGTGTTAATGCGTGTGTTGCTGCATCATGAGATTTCATAACTAAATATTCGGCCACATCGTTGTCATTAAAACGTGTGTATACACACGTCCAGATGGCTGAGGTGGGCAGCCAGCCAAACGGCAGTGGAGGGGCTGTGGAAGGGCATTCCAGTGAGTTGACGTTCGGAATGGAAAGCATTTCAATGAGCTGACGTTAACGCACCACCATTTTATTTTTGTCTGTGTGGCAAGCACTTTATGGGATCCGTTTCCGCTGCTGCTACTGTCCGTTGACTGCTTCCAAAGAGCAGAATGCGGATGCGGATGCGGCGATGAGTAAAAGCTTTTGGTTGACTGCACACTGAAGCAAAAATGGGCAGCGGTCAATTGGGCGACCAACGAATTACGCGCCTGCACACATGATCTTTGACTGATAGCTGCTTGCTTGCCACAACACATCTCGTCACATCTAAAAAAATTTAATTAAAAATCCTCATTGGGTCCAACCAATTGAAATTAACCTTTTTTGTGTTTATATAGGAGTGCGCTCAGTCCGATACTTTTGAAAACCAATTAAACGTGCTTTACACAATTTACTTAAAGACAAACCCTTGAACTGCCCGGACAACATCTTCAAATCAACACGACAAGGGGTCCAACCCACAAAAATCTACAACACTCGCCCCCTCAGTCTAATAACTGCAAAGGGCTGCTGAGCTCAGCCTTTTCCCTTGCTCGCACTGGTTCCAGTTCTTCTTCAACTCCTCGAGGCATTCTGTAGATGTGTGCGATAGTATGCACTTAAGTACAAAACAAAATTTTTACAAATTTTAGCTTATTGTGTTGCAGCTGCTGCAGGCGACTACAAACTAAGTGATGTGAGGCAGGACATATATGTACGTACTTAAACATGCCCCAAAAAATACAACGAAAAGTGCTTGAGGAAAACCGCAATAGCATTGGCTCCAGCACCAGCACCACCACTAATACAAGTCCCAGTCGCAAGCACTGTTTGCATACCCTGCACAAGTTGGGACTAACTAAAGAGAATATATTTCATTCACAAGAAAGCGTGATGGATCCTATTAAGGACTAACAGCCCATGTGCCTACCCAGCCTCATGGAATTTAAAATCTTTAATAACTGACTACTAACACTAACTTATTTATGCAAGTTTCCGCAGGGTATTTACTACTGCAGAAACCCCAACTGAGCCGAGTCTCTTACTTGTTTTCGTTCTTAGCAATAGCACATACGCCGCATTGGCTGGAGTTAAAACTTTAATGAAATAGGTCGTGCACTTCTGCTGGCTGATGCCTTTAGGTGGGATAGAGAAAGAAGAGACTCAAGCATGTTAGCTTGTTAGCGCATAAAGACAACAGCAACAGCAACAGCAAACAAGAGGGATAACAATAAGAACAGTCACCATGTATATTATTTAGGTCGCGTGTGAAAAAAAGACGACGGAGCCATCCACACTGCAGCACATTGTCATCTTGCCACGGCAAACATTAAATTATCTTGTCAACTGCCATTGTTGCCGCAGTGCGTCCTTTTTAAAATCTAGAATCTGGCGCTGCTTTATTTCAATAAATATGCGACTGAAACTTTAAAAATGTATACACTTTGTTATTAAATTAATTAAATCTGATTCACTGCGACTGCAGTTACTTGCTGGATAAAGAGAGATTATGTTACCCAAGCTGAGTCAAAAGTTGCCCTGGGCGAAGGTAACGGCCATTAAAATATATACCGTCGTTTATTTTAGAAAATGTAACGTTGCCACAGCGGCAATTAGGTCTGCTCACGGCCATTAGGCATGCCGTAGCATGTACCAAGTAAGAACGTTGCTATCGGGCGCAACCGACTTCATAATACTTGTTCACAAATTATGGAACATTCAATTAATAGATCTATGTGAAGTGGAGGTCCATCTGCAAAGCTACGGATGCTTATTTAAATGAGGTTAGAGGAACAAATTATATATACTCCTTTCATTTTGGGAGCGAGGATACAAATTCGAGGGACAAGCAAAGTCAATATATCATTGTAAAGGCACTTACACTAAATGATCTAAAAAGAAATGCGGCCAAATAAGCTGCCGACCCGCCTAGGTTGGGCAAACAGCAGCCATGTTGCTGGCCTCGCAGGAATCGGGAGAGCAAACGATAACAGCAACGGGCATGAAAATGGGACGAACATAGGCCATTGTACAATTTTAATTGCTCTAAAATGTTGTAATACAACACGAACCACAAATAAATAAAATTTGCTGACATCAACAGGATGTTTTGCGGGTTCCTGTGCGGAGCGAAGGGGGGCAGAGCAGAGCGAGAGTAGAGCACGCGCAGGAGCAGGCCCTAATGGTCTAATGACTGGCTTTGAAATTTAATTTGGTCGAAATGGAGACAGAGTCAGTCAGAGTCGGAGTCAGAGCCGGTGGAAATCGCTGCCCTGACCAGCCTCGCCTGCCAATTGGCGTGTGCATAAATAGCCGTAGTTGGGCGGTACAGGAAATTATATAGGCTTTGTAAAGGCAGACAGAGCCGCTGCCGGCCTATCTGTCTGCCTGTCGCTCCTGTCTGAAGGCAAAAGTTTTGGACAGTCACACAATGTGAATATGTGTATCCTCATCAAGGCCAATAGCTTAGTTGCTGTTCATTTATATTATTTACAATAAATTTGTGCTTCTCATTTAGGTTTCACTTTTATCACAGCCATTCAAAGGCTATTACGTAGCAAGTTTTCATTGAGGAGAATTGCTTCTTTGGCAATCTGTCGGTGTCGCTGCGATGTGCGACAAGAGATTCCATAATGAATTGTTTAATTTCGTTAGTATATCGTTTCTTCACATGTCATTATATAACATTCTCTGCCCTCCGATGACCAAACGCATCATCAATGACAGTGCACAAACAATCTCTCAATTTCTTATTTCACATGATTTTCACTTATGACATTTAACGTTTTCTTTTTTCTGTATTTTGCGTTGCAGCAATTAGTTTTTATAATATTTTGCAGGCTGGATAAAGTTTCATTAATAAATGTTTTAACTTAACCATTTTCCTTAGATTATTAAAGTGCAAAATCAACGGAGGAGCAGGAGCAAGCAGAATAACGGATACGAAACAGAAGAAGGACGAAGAAGGACGCCTTTGAAGGCGGAGAGAAAAGTTTTATGTTTCATTCTTAATTGCGGCATTTCGATTAAGAAAAATTAATAATGAAAGTTTTGTTATTATTTGTGCTGCCAAGATGAGCGACAAGCAAGCGGACAAACAAGAATTATATAAAAGCAACGAAGGATGGCCGTCAATGCCGACGACGAAGGCAGTTCAACCTTTGCCATTATGAGTTCTCCTCACAATCATAAAGTCAATTTCTTAAAACTTTATGATTTTTTTTGTTGACATTACTGAAAGGGGCTCACCCACTCCAATCGCCCACTTTCTAACAACTTAATTATATATACATTTCATCTTATATATAACAATCACCAGCATTACCATAATTAATGTTTTTCCATTTGAATTATTTATTCATTTATCCATCATGATTTTTAATACTTGGATTGTCATATATGATATTTTAGCCGATTATCATCATAATCACCCCAATATGCAATTCCAGTGAAAAAAGTATGAAATATCTGTCAACGGAGAGACAGAAAAATGACTTAGTTAGATGCTAGTCAAGATATGTATCATATATGAAATAGTACTTCGGATGCTGTTCTGATTTCTTTAGTCTCTTACTTGTGAATATCTAATTTAACGTATACGATGATGTGCATACATTAATTACCCATTTTCCAAGCTTTCAAGCTATAATAATATAAATATACACACAAAGATGCTTAACGACCATCCGCACACCTTTTTCAGCAAACATGTACGACAATCAGCTGCGCTGTTTTGGTAGTTAGGAGAACGCTGATAGTTAAGCTCTCCACTGAAGTACTGAGAATTCCGGAACGAGACTCAGGCAAAAACTTTTGGCACTCGACTCGACTCGACTCGACTCGAAGCGATGTCGTCGTCCTGCCCATTGGCCCCGTCGGCGTCCCTTTTGACAGGCACGTCTTTTGGCCGCTGCATTAAATGAAATGCTGCGAGCAGAAGAAAAGCAAATCATGACTGAAGTGTAAAACTTTTCCCATTATGCAAAAATGAATTTCCATGCCTTAAAGTGGAAGCCTGGGGCTGGAATGCAGATTAAATTCTATACAAAAACAATTTTTTTCGCTTCGAATTAGTTTAAAGAACATAGAATAAAAAATAATAAAAAAAAAACAAGAGAGAATTACTCTATAAAAACAGAATCTTGTAATTTGCTTTGAAGCATTCCCAGAGTCTAAAAATAGACTCCCAAAATATTGATTTTTAGCCATCCATAGGCACATAAATATATGTATATATATTTGCGACCTGTCGATGAGTTTATTGAACTGTACGTACAGTGTAACTACACTATGCGTCACGGCATTGTGCCGTTACTGCGGTCTGAACTCCCTTTTAAAGTGGCGACTTCTACTGTGTCGCCTTGTCGATAAACCAAAACTAATAAAAGGGTTCGTGCTGGAAGAAGTTGTGACAACTTTTTCGTTGCTCGAATTGATTCTCAAGTATTGGCCCACAGGCTGCAGAAATCGTTCTGATTGCGCTTTAATGGCGCCTAATGGCCGGCGACAAATGTGGCAAATTACTTTAATAGGTACTACGAAATAATGAACACCGAACACACTTTACACCAGCAGTCCGCAAGAAGAGCTCGCCGAGCGCTGGCCTCCGGACCGAAGGGCTGGACCTAAAATAGCTTTTGGCACTCGCAGCTCGCCACTCACCACAAGACACCCGAAGGGGGGTATTATATATAGAGAAAATCGAATGCAAATTATGGTGAGTTTTCTGAAATTGGAATGACATTGTGGCTAAAAGGGTATATATTTAATGGCCACGAATTGCTGCCTTCTTTAATGTGCAAGCCACACTTGAATATGATAATGAACATTTGTTTTCTCTCATTTCATTGCTCACCCCTCTTCTTCTCCATCTAATTGTTTTATTTTTAATTGTTTTGGCACAAAGTATTCTACTGCATTCTACTTTCAGCTTGTGGTTTTCACACACACAAAAAGGACTGCAAAAGCTTTTTATCCCATTTCGGCTCCAAACTTTTACAGTAACAGAAAAAAAACAAAAGGAGCCAACATAGCTGCAAAAAAGTATACAAAGTTATGAAATTGAAGTGCCGACCTGCAAGTATTTTTCCTCTTCTATATGTATGTAAGTATATATGTATATATGTACAGCTCATCTTTGTAGTGCCACAAAGGTGAACAGTGCAGACATTCTTGAGAAAGATAAAAATGCAAACAATTTCTAATTTTCATCTGCTTGAAGTTATGCAGAGCCAAGGTATAAAGTTTTATTAAAATGTACGTAGCAAGGGCAGTCGTAGTTGACCTTTAAAATGCAATATTCCCAGTTGATCCCTCTCATTTAATTAATTTCATTCCATTGTTAGACAAATAGTTCCCAAATATGACACAATAAATGTAATATTTAATATTTTTCAGATATATTTCCAAGTTCCCGCTTTGCACATTTATCCAAAAATAACAATAAGATTTTTATGTTTACCCTAGTCCTGTTAGAACCCTTTTTAATGCCAAAGCGAGCTTTTATCATGCTGTAAAAGCAGTCGAACTAGGTCAATTTTTATGCTTCACTGCCAATGGAGTAAAAAAAAAAACAATGCCCAACGCTTAGAGGTAGGTGTGTGGGTGTGTGCGAATGTGAACTCGGGAAATTCAATAACACCTTCATCTCTGTGTGGAAAATGCGCAGATCTATGGCTGCTGCAGATTGATGCGACTACCTCAGACTTAGAGGGAGCTTGGGCATGATGAAAAAATTACATTCTGCATTTTCAGTCTTCCCTGACGTTGAATTAGCCCAGCTGCTATGTATGTTATTACAGGAAATTCTATGTATCTGTCGAACTCGAACTGGGGCTGGGGCTTGGAAAACAAGTTATCTCTTATACCAAGGGTCTCTCTTATAAAATGTCACCGATCCCCCTCTAGTGAAACAGCTTCAAGTTGAGCCTATCCGATCGCAGCTGTGGTGAATATCGCTATGCTGTAGAGCTTCTCGGGGCTTATGTTTTGTGCTCAACATTCGCATCATTATGCGCGCCACTTTTTGGGCGCCATCCATAGCCATATAACTGCTTTAAAGCTGTATTCTTGTATGTCTGTGTATATCATATACATATATCTATATCTATAATTGTGTGTGTGTAAACAAACAAACATCTCCAGCATTCAAACTGAGTGAACTTTATCGAAAACCGAGAGAAAATTTAGGCAATACATAAATGTGCCTCATTATTACCTGAAGCAACGACTTTTTCAGTTTCTCAGCTTCTCAGCTCTCAGCTTTTCGATTTTTCATTTTTCGTTTTTCGTATTGTATACAGCCTTTTGGATTTGGTCTTCTATTCACATACTCGCATAGCAGAATGCCTAACTCTATGGCATACAACACTCCAAGTGCTCTCCAGTTTCTCAGTTCTCGTTCTATGCTGCTCTGTTCTGCCTATCCCTATACCCCACTGCCAGCTTCCTCTATTTCGCTCCCATTTGGTATCACATTCAAACAGAAATTCCAATGAACTGCGGAACGGCTGACCAGCCGCTTCATCTACCTCTGCCTCTGTCTCTGCCTCTGCCACTTCCATTGCCATTGGCTCCGACTTTGGCTCTGGCTAGCTGGTCACTCTCTCCTCACATGCCTCTTTGCTCGTGAGTTATTTTCAGAGGCTCTCGTTTTTATTTTGTATTTTTTTTTTAATTTTTTTTTTTTTTTCAGATGATATTTTCATTTTGCTGTCGTTCGATAGCCACTTTTTGTTTGGAAGCTATTTTGTTTACACATTTTTCCGTTTGTGCAACTTTGGCCGCCTTCGTGAGAAATTATTGTTCAGCGACGTCATACTTGTGCGAGTCTCTTGTATCGGCTTTTACAATTGCTTTTCATTTAGATAGGAAGATACAAATGAACGAATATATGAGGAAAAAGCGATTAATCAATTAAGCAATTCGTAAAAATGTGTGAAACAATTCTGGCCACGTCTGGAGAGAAGTAGTTCGCTAAGACTTGGTCAACGCGCACTTGGAACCAAAGCCGACAGTGTTGAAATAAAGATAAACGCAGCCATTTATCATTATTCACAATTTGTAACTGTTGCCATTAGCCTCGGTCTGCGAGACGTCGAGACGCTCAGAGAAGATAGCTTCAAAGAATAGCTAATAATAACAAATGCCTGTGTTTATTTGTGTTTTTGTTTGTGTTTGTATGTGTAATCAATGTTAAATTAAGACAGAGCGAAAGTCTAAACAAATGTTTGGCATTGGGGTTAAGTCAAGCAAAACGCAATTCTGTTTATGGAAATTGCAATTTCCTACTTGCCTATCAATTGCAGCTGCCAGCAGCTACGAGCTCAAAACTGATAGATATACATGCTTGTGGGCTTTACAATCTTCAATTACATTACCCGTCGGCTTCTTGCCATCGACAGAAAGAGAGCGAGACCAAGAGAGAGAGAAAGAGAGAGATAGAGAGATTGGAAAGTCGCAAGCAAAATCCAAGCCCGAGCCAAAGCCATAGAAGCAATCAAACGTTGAACTACTCAGGCAAACCAAGAATAGTTTTACACACATTTTCCGATTGTTTTGTGGCTCTGTTTTTATGCCCTGCTATGCATTGTCTGTGTTTTTCTGCCATGGACAGCTTTATAATTGAATTGTGACATTTACATACACTTTGCAATTGTAATTGAAAAATGCATAAATTGTAATTACATTTTCGCCTATTCTGTGAGCCGATAACAGCTTTCAATTTCCATAGAGAAGGTGCGATTTAATTAAGTTCGTGTGCGCGCAAACTCTTTAGGCACTTTAAAACTTTGAAACTCTTCCGAAACACTCAATATTTTTATCTTTGGCTGAGACTTGATGTTTTATAGAAAGAGCAAATTGAGTTCCCTTTAAATCATTGATATCATTCTCTATATCGATTCTAATTGATATTAAAACAAAAGTTGTAGTAGTGAGATAACTCTATAAGCTGCAGCCTATGTCATTCATCGTATCTCTTGGTCAGATAGTCCAAATGAAATTCACTTCTATTTATGTTTATTATGGATTATTATAAGAGAAGATGGCTATTTACTCACCTCACTGTCGCAAGCATTATATAATGTGTTTAAGTCCAATCCAATGTAGTGCCTTGTTTTTCGCTGGGACTCTCCAAAAATGCCAAACAAAGTGGCTGTACCCAAAACCTTGTTGGGCTTCAGATGAAATGTCCAAAGGCAACTCAGCAAAATTAAATGCTCAAGTAATAAAAAGCACTTCTTTCTTGTTGTTGTTGTTGCTGAGCTTGTCGTTGTTGTTGTTGTTGTTATTATTATTGTTGTTGTTGTTGTTGTTATCCACGCTGGCTTTAGCGTAATACAAATCGGGTTTTATTAAGAAAAACTCCTTGTTGGGTCTCTGGTTCTGTTTTTATTAAAGGTTGTTGTTGTTGTTGTTGTTGTTTTTGTGTTTGTTGTTTGCTGGGGAGCGCGTTTTACACTTTGTTTACAGGATAATCGCTTGATTTATGACACTTTCTTTTCATATACATTTACTTTTGTATGTGTACGCATTTTGATGAAGGACCTTAGCAATGGCTGCGCTGCTGCTGCTGTTGCTGCCGACGGAAACGTTTCCGTTCACTTTTACGTGGATCTGGGCTACAGCAACATTTCAAGGGTTGAGAACAAAAAAGAATACATAAGACATAAAATAAACGCGAGGACCAAGCATAAACATTCACATCCAACATATACACAAGCGGGACGTCGATTTTTATGCACAGCAACTTAAATCAATACGGCGTAAAAATAAAAAAATTATGTTCGATTTTGATGTTGTAATCGCATATGGTCAAAGGAAGTTGTTTGCTGTAAAATCCCGATTGGATAGCCACTTTTCGACTTTTTTCACGCCCTGTTTGCTAACACTAGATTCACACACACACACGTACATATACACACATACACGCACTCACATACAGTATAGAATTTGGTTTGCCAAGCACGTGACTCATTTGGCATCAGGACACGCTGTCCGAGACTTTGTCTTGAATCGCATTATATAATTATCACACAGTGTAATGTATTGTTCGAGCCCTCACGAACCGCTTCCACAACTTTTACAATTTGTCCACCTGCCTGCCGTTCGACTGCTGCTTTGTTTTAGTTTAGTTTTTCGCTTAGCCTTCTTTTTCCCCAAAATGTTACAGAGCCAGTAGCTAGTCGCCAGCAGCCAGAAGCCAGCAGCCAGAAGCGAAGCACAGCTGTAAGATGCGAGCACTCCGTTGCCAATTTAAAGGCAATACCTCGCACGTCGAACAGCCAGCTCCATGTTTCGGTTTCAGTTTGACTTTGCGACGCGTCGCAGCGGCTCTCCTCTCTATTGGAAATTCTCGCTCTGTCGACTGCACAACTTGCTGAGCACCAGTTTTCCAGGCACAAAAAAAAAACTCTGCTCCCAACAGCGTTTTCGTAACAGACCATAAAACCAACCAAGTGTTTGGGCAATATTTTTGGTAGTTGAAATTTTTGTTAGTTGTAGAAGTTCAAAGCGGCATTAGATCTGTGCTTTATCAAAAAGAGGTATTATGCCAACTATCTTTGCTAAATAAAGCAGGCATGAAGAACTATCTAAAGTAATGGCAAACCATAAATATATGTATATATTCTCTAATGTAGGACTTCGCATTCACAAACAGCTGACATTGATTTGAAATTGTCTTGTTAGCGCATAGTGTCCGCTTAAAATAGCGGGAAATATTCACTTGCGCAACTTTAGCAAACATCCTGCACGACAACTACCCTGCATTTGCCATTTCCCCCTCTCCGGTGCCCATCGCAGCTAGAACTTAACACACAGCTGCGTTCCAGCCAGCGTTCGAGCGAGCTATTGACGACGCCGACCTACTCTTTCGCTCTTCTGCTCTCCGCGTGATCCTTTGAGTTGCAATCGAAAACTGGAATTTTTCTTTCACCTCCGCTCTGGCTCTTGCTCTTGTTCTGACTCCGAGCTCTTTTTGCTTCTGACTCTGGTGATTTTCTCTAGCACGACAGCCGCTGGTTTTTCTTTTCGTAACCTGTGCATCCGCGCGGGTGTGGTCCTCTGACAGTGAGCGTGAAAATCATGAACTTCGTAGCTGTTACAAAATTGAGAATCACTCCCTGCTTTTGCTTCACGCTTGCGAGTATTTTGTGTTTCAATATTGATGTGACTCCATATATTATTTCTTCAGCACAGTCCACACATAATTGTAACACCATCCCTTGAATGTTTTGGGGTGTTTAGCCTATCTGCTTGGATTTACAATTTATTTTGTTTTTTTTTTATTTTTCTTCTTTTTTTGTTGTTAAATTTTCATCTAATTTTCATCGTTACACACACACATATACATGCTGCAAACAGATATGCGCACACAAGCGAGACAGGCAACACACGCACATACACAGGCATACACATACACACACACGCACACGCACACTCTGATACTGGCACTAACACAGTCACAGGCCCTGAAACCAGACACAAACAGCACTTACAACTTCACTGAGAACTGAACGTTGTGTTTCACAGTCCGCGTTTACGTACGCCGTAGCAGCACAACAATTGAGTACTAAATCTGCGCCGAGCTCAACGTCAGGAATAAAGCAGTAGCGCTGCCCGATGATTGCAGCCACCACAACTTCCGGAGAGCAACAGAGCAACCTCTGCTGAGAGCACGAGCGCAACAAGAGAAAACCCGAGAGAGAGAGAGAGAGAGCGGGAACCTGCGCAAAAACGCTTAGCAGACAACTTACACTGACTGGCTGACTCTTATACTCTCACTCCGATGCCGATGCTTGATTCGGCAGGCGAGCTCACCTTTGCTACGTTCGTTGACTAACCTGTCCAGTCGGGTCGAGTCGTTGGCTGTGTGTGCACGTGTGCATGTGTGCATGTCTATGCATGTGTATATGTGTGCGTGTGTGTGTGTGAGTATGTGTGTCAGCCACTCGATAACCCTTTAGCATAGCCCTTCTGCTGCGACAGCTGTCGACTGCGAGTGCGAGTGCGACTCAGGTCTCGAGATCTCGGCTTCATTGAATAATTATCTCAAGTTTGCCAGTGCGCCGTTGTCTGGCCTCACTAGCGGGCTACTAGCCCTTTGCTTTGACCCAAAAACCAGTTTTATGTTTCGTTCTGCACCAGCCAACTCGTTTCCCACTCACCAAATGAAGTTTTGTTTTCAACTTCAGGCCGCTGCGTAGGCCCGCAGAAAAGTCGACAGTTGGCCAGTGATCTGGAAATGTGTGAAAACACCAAACTCGATCAAACAAACAAAAACAACCGCAACGACCAAGTAGAAGTACTGTAAACACTCAATTTGTTTGCCATCCACCTCTATCTACATTGTCGTACAATTTAGTGTAAGCAGTTTACGTAGTACATCTCTGTCATTGGCAATGCTCGCGTTTGGTAAATGGTTTTTTAATTAGTGCTAGACAGGTTTGCTGAGCCCAGCTTTGATGCCTCTTGCTTCTTTGAGGCACTTTACCGGCTGACACGTATACCTGCTACCTGCTGCTTGAAAGGCATCCTGCGTTTTCACACAAGCGATTAGAAGTGTTCTGAAGGTTGGCATTGGCATTGCCAAGTATTGGCCTGAGCGATTTTCTAAGTTGTCATCGAGTTCTCACGGTAGCTACCTCAAACTGACCTACGATGTAATATTTCAATTAGCCTGACGTATGAGGCGCTAACTCGCGCTCGCCAGCTGCTAGAACTGCGAAAAACCCAGTTTTTTTCGCTGTCAGTTATTTCCCTTGCAATTCAATGAGAGAATTTTGCAGGACCGCTGGAAGGCGAGAGACTTGACGTCTGCGCTCTCTAACGGACTCTCTCTCTCTCTCTCTCTCTGTCTATCTCTCTTTCTGTCTGTTTGCTACACTCTACTAAAAAAAAAAATGTGCACCTAATATAGCCGTCGAACAATTTAGGGTAACCTAGCATGCCATCCAACCCCAGCCATCAGCCGTTTGCCAAAATGATTCGTTTTCGCTGAATTTCATTTGGCTCACATGTAGCCAGAGACTTGGCCCGTTCATCAGAGGTAGAGCCGAAACGAACTTATTTATGCTAGATTCAAGCGAATATATCGTATGTTGGCTTGAGCAGCCTGATTTATGCATTATATTAGCGTTGATTTTAGCTGCAATAAATCTGCAAATTTCGGCGACATTACATGCCATAAACCTATGCATGCTAAAAATAATTTACTTTTGCTCCAAGTACACGTCTGCCTTATGTATCTGATCAATATCTGCAGATTAATTGCCCTGTACTTCATTGGCCGTTCTTTGAGTATTTATGAGCTATTCAGAGACTAATCAAATTGACTCGAGATACGACAGCATGCATCAATGCCAAGTAACACTCATAAATTCCACTTGCATGGAGCTGATTTGTCTGCGGAATCACTTAAATGAAAATTAAAGTGATTTCGTCTTTCATGCTTCGATATTTGCACGAGTTGACGAGCTGTTGGCATAGTTAGCAATTACCTTGTTATACTCGCTCACGCAGTGTAGTTAGTATAGCATATTAGTTTTGGAATTAAGTTGAGGAGAACTTTTGCAGTTGGATCACAGTCGACATCGTCTACAGCTAACAATCTAGATAATTGTCCTTTCGGTCACTTCAATACACCGTTCACGAGTATTGTGCAGTCGGTTGGAACCGTCCTCAACGCTCTTACTTGTCCTTTTAATTGGACACAGCAGCACACGAAGCTTACAACTGGCAATGAGTAATTAATAGGAAACCAAGCACCCATTCTATTCCATCCCCTTCGATTCATCTCCACTTCTTGTAGACAGATAAAAGTTAAAGCTGTAATCGTGCATTGGCAATCGGCCAGGTGGCGAAATGTTTGTATATCCCAACAGCTCCATCAGCACGCACAATCACACATAGTCAGAGCGTGAATGAGAGGATGTATCTAATAGTATTGCAAGATAACTTTAAGGTTTGTAGTCGTTGACAGTAGCAGCTTAAATAATATTCATAATTTGCAGGACCTATGTCGCTGCACACAGACATAAAAATTAAGGTGTTCATGTGACCATAAAAACAATAAAATATTTAACACAAATTTTAACTTAATGCTCCTGCCATAAAAATGTATGAGTGAAAAAAAATATGGCTGCCTACTGTGCGGCATCGTTAAAAGCAAGCTGGCTATTACAAAGGAGGTGTACAGCAAAGGAGAAAGAGGCGGAGGCGGCCAAAGGAACAGGAGGTGCCGGAGCAGCAGAAAGAGGCAAGTTCTTGCTGCCAATGCTGCCTCATTAAACCAAAAATTACACAAAGGATAACGCGCAGCTTGACGGCGGCGACCGTGGCTACAAAGTGTGTTTTCTTCCTCTTTTTTTTTCGTTTTTTGGGCCAAGTGTATGTGTTGTTCTCACATCTAACCCCGCATGCCTTATCCTTCACGCCTTACCCCTCACGCCTTATCCGTCAGCCATTACCATTTGGAGTTGACCTCCCAGTGCTGGCCATAGTTAATCGAAATCGACAAAGAAATTTAAAAAATTAAATAAAAAATAAAAAACAAACACTACTTAAGATATCATATTCTATTATCATATAGAAATAAATTAGATTTATTTTCTTTTTAATTACTTTTTTCTTTTAACTACTCATCATTTCAATTTTCTGCATACAGTTTTTACTATTAACATCCATATGAAGCAAATTCGACCTTTAAAAAATATTTTGGATTTCGATTTTCAATTGATATAAAAATCTAAAATGTAAAAGAACAAATTATAAAAATACTTTTTTTCAGCTGAGGCAGTCGAAAAAAGCTAAGTCTATCGAAAACGGATAAACTGTCAGCACTGGCTCGCTTTGTTTTTGGGCACTTTGGCCCCGCCAACTTTTAGCTTACGGATAGGCATACAAATAAAAAATTATCGCTCAAGTCCAGGACACGGCGTGGCGCAGGGACTACTGCATAGCCATTATATTTTATTTTTACATTTTTCGTCACGTTTGATGCCGGCCAGCCAGCATCGTTATGTATATAATACGTACATATATATATATATATATATATATATATATATATATATATTTTTTTTTTTTTTTTTTTTGGTTTTTTATTTGTTCAGCTCCTGTGTACAGATGCTGGCCTCCCCACCCACACCTTGTCGTCAGCTTTGGGAACCTGCATCGTCATTGTCTTTTGACGCTCCGAGCATTTCGTCTCGGTTTCTCTCTGTGTGTGTGTTTGTGTATGTGTGTGTTTTACTTCCTGTTTCATCTCTGGCTGCTTCCTGCTTATTTCTTATGTGTATTTTTACTGACGCTGATTTTTATTTCTTTTCAGGATGTGATATTTCATTCAGTTCGGCTTACAGCTAAACATAATAACTAAACGTTGCGTCGTAGGCATCGCGCTCATCCTTCTCCTCATCTTCTCTCTGCCTGATAAGAAATCGTAAAAATGTGTTTTCGAACTATACCCCATTCATATTTATTCAATATTATAGTAAATATCAAATTGCTTACAAACTAATTGGATTCTGCATTTACAGTGTTTAGAATTCATTAAAACTGGGAAACTTACAAAAAAAAAAAAATATAAATAAATAAAGCTTTCAACTTAAAGTTCTTTCAATTGAATGTTTGGAAAACTTTTTTCTACGCCTGATCAAAGTGAAAATTCGATATTAAAGTATGTTTCGAAAACTCTGAGTGCCATAGGCGACATGAAAAGTGTTGCACTCATTGCACTGTAGGGAAGGAGGTGTGCGTGTATGCACACAGTTATATGTACGTGATATTTTGCCAGTACACATAATTTGTATTCGCGCCTGCAGCAACAATTTCGCATGCACTGAGCCAAAAATCAGGTTGACAGTCAGTTTGGTTTCTCTTTTGAAGAATTAGCTCAATCAATGATAAATAGCTCAAGTTTATTATAATATGAATTTAATTTATATATTATGGTCAAAGAGCTCAAAAGTCTGTTTTGTTGCTCCGAAATCGATTTATAATTTACTCTACTCTGTAAGGTTTCACGGGTTGGGGCCACAGAAATTCTCCAGAATTACATTTTATGGATAACTTGATTGAATATAAATGAATGCGATAAAATCATTATAATTATTTAAAATATTTGTGTGCATAATTGAGCTTTGTGTATGCAAAACTTTATAATTTTATTTAAATACATTTTATGCTTCAGCTACATTTGTTTATTTATGCTGACCAACCAAATCCATAAACTAAAGCAATAAGCGAATGTTAATAATTCTTTTCGCTCAAATGCTGAACATATTTTTATTTTTTGTATTGAGCTCACATATTTATGCAATACAACATATAAGGCGCAACTGACTGCATAATACTTGCTCATGGTTTACAGAGTGCATCAATTCATTGGTAAATCTATAGGAGGTCACAGATATGCAGATTTCCCAATCTAATCTGGCTAACAAATATTCCAGTTAGAGTCAGTAGCGACGTTGCGCAAAACCAAAACAGTCTCTTCACTTTGAGAACGAGCACAAAAAGTGAGCACACCACAGCTCAGTGTGTGATAAATACTTTTCAACATTTATAAGTCCCGCGGCGAAGAGCGCGTCCTGCCAGACAACAGCAATAACAGCCGTGGCTGCGGGTCCAGTCGCCTTTGTGTGTGATATTTTCTAATTGTTTGGTGTATGTGGTTGTGGGCGTGGCCATGTGTGGGCGTGGAAAGACGAATGGTTAGTTCAAATTTAACTGTGGCTGTTTGTCGTCGTTCGCTCATATGCAGTCACGGCTCATCGTGGTCGAAGGGAGCATCGCTGCAGACCGCTAGCCCAGAGTGTTAAACATAGTTTAATGCTTTCATTGAAATGGAACAACAAAAACATGACATAAAAACTGCCAGTCAACTGGCATAAAAGTGGAATAGCTATAGCTACAGCTACAGCTATAGCTATAAATGCCCCAAGTGTTTTAGTATTTTATTTTACTGTTTCTTCCTCTTCAGTGTTCTTGATCCCTGCTACTCCACTTACAAATTGAGAGATGCTTTACTCGGGGTGCTCTGCTGTTGACACAGTTTTTATTCTGCTTTAACAGATTTAGTGCAACTGCCGCAAATCTTTTCAGGTAATGAAGGGCTGCTCCATGGGACTCCTCTGCCTGCATAAAACTAAAATGAGGTCAAGCAAATTTATGTTCCAATTATTTTGCTCGAAAAACAATTTCGTAAAGTGTTTTGCTCTATCAGTTGTTCCTTTTCGGGTCTCGCCTGCCGCGCATTGCTAAGATTATCCGAATTTAAGTGATTTATATTGCAAAAGATATTCTTATTCCCTGATTAAAGTTCATTGAAAATTATTTCTCGCAGCCCAATTTACTTCCGATCAATTTGATAGACCTTGTGAACTTAAACAGCCGAACCGCAGCTCGGGCTGGTGTCAAGTTCCTTCGGTGGACATATCCAAAGCACTTGCATTAAATATAACCCAGATGGTTATCCAGAATAATGACTCTATAAATATAATAACTTTAATTGTTGGTAAAAACAACATAATGGCCCGACTTCAATGGCTTTTTGTCTACACTGTTGGTTATCTGAATGAATTTGTATGAGTTTGGTCAACAGTTGCGTCTGAAAACTTTGTTCGTTGCACATTTGCTTTGTACATTAGAATGCTCAAATGTGTGTGCGAGTGTGTGCGAGTGTGCATGTGTGTGGCTTTTTTATGAGTTAAACAAGTATTTGAGTATTGATTTATGTTCTCCAGTGTGTCAGACTTTGCGCAAAAAATAACTGAATGCGGCCACACAAATCATTTCGCAGCGAAAGCCACAAGATGATATTCTAAACGAAGCAGGGATAGGGCCATAAGGACATCGAACGCATCTATCAAGTCAAATATGAAATATACCGCGATGCAAATGCGCCCAGAAATAAATGTAAAAATGTAACGAAAACGGAAATAAATGCACCACTTAAGGGAGCAGAAGAAGAAGACGGCCACTAATCCTTAAAATAACGACAACAACGACCTTTGGCCTTTGACAATGCAATGCCAAAAGTTTCTATATATACACGACCATCCGTAGCGTCATAAACGGTTGATGGAACCACACCCATAAGGTGAGGAATATGTTCACACAGACATCTACATAAATCCATATATATGTGTGTATTCTGTCTGGTTACGTAAATGAAGTGCCATATAATGAGCCGCCTAGCTTGGTAGCTGACCGCTGGCCTCTGCAGTTGGCAGACTCCATATAAATCATGCAGCATTAACAGCTGCTTGGCAAACATCAAATGCGAGTTAAGTTTTCCGCACCGCAGTTTCTGTCGGGTGCACTCGACCGTATGCCGGAAACGGATATAAAGAGATCCACAAAATGCTGGTGCCAACGAAACAATTGCGAGTGGGAGGATGGATGCTCATTTCTCTTTTCTCTGCTTCTGTTGCTGCTGCTGCTGATGCTGATGCTGCTGATACGACTGCAGCCAACAGTCATTTTCCTTTTAGCCGAGGAGCAGTGGCCATAAAACAAATCGCTTTAGAATTGCATTTTAAATATTTCGCGACAGACTTTTTCCATTTTTTTCTGTATGCCCCAACAACATCAAACTCTTCTCATGCATAAACTTCAGTTCAAGGAAACTAGGTAAAGCCTATCATTCGCACATACCTAAGCAAACCTCATCAGGGCCACCTAAGTAAGCTATAGTTGATTGGCACCAGCTGTTCATCAGCTTTTCTCTTACATTTCAGAATGGTCATACCTTGGTCAAAGGAATGTAACGTAGAGAATAAAGTTCCATATTCTTAGAGCCTAAAAGCTATATGGAGTTCAATAGGCTCCTTATAATGAGTATCCTACTTTAAACATGTCTTGCAATTACTTGGCATGGACATCAGCAAGTATTTAGTTTAGTTGGGCAGTCCCGTCTTGAGTGCTCTTTATTGTTTCAAATGACGTGTCGTAAGGCTATCTGTGGAAAACCCCACTAGTGTTCGTTTTATCGCTTTGTCTCTCTGTCTATTTCCCCACCTTAGCTGACTTGTTTATATCTCTAGCCATTTTGTGAAAATGCAGTCATAGGGAAAATTGCTTCCTATGCTGTGCCTTTGTGCTGTTCAATTTCCGTATCTGTGACCGGTTGAAGTCGTTTTGTGTTTTAGAATCTGCATACTTATGCGTTTTGCTGATTTAGGTTTAGCACTAAGCACATGTAACCTACCTTCCCATTTAATTTCTTTTCACAATCAACTCAAGTGTTGAAAACTAATTAATTTGACTCTCATCAAAATGATTACGACTCAACTGCATCCTCTGACACGGCTTATTCGCACTTTTATTTGTGAAGCAAGCATTACAAGTGGAAAGAGCCTGCATATACAGAAGTATTACAGCAGGTTGAATTTCTTCTAGTCAGAGAGTAAATAGACATTTAAAGTAAGAAGCAATGGCTAACTTATGACATCCCCTAAAGCCCATTGCATTTTGAAAACAGGGCAAATCGAGAAAGCAGCCTTTAGTGTACATTGGCCTTGTGTGTCAGTGTAGAGTATGCCCCAGTAAAAAGCCAAGTATTTTAAAGGCGCTGTCAAACAGACCAGAGCAAATTCACCATCTAAAATTGTGGTGGAGTGAGCAAAAAGCAAGAGCTGACTAGAGAATAAAGAACTATGCAAAAATCAATATTCCAAATGGCCAGCCACTGCGAAGTAAGTTTAAAGCCCTCTCAACCCGATATTCAACATAGAAAAAAGTGAATGTAGGTCTTTGTTTACCTCTTTCTTTTGTTAGCTTGTTAACTGAATGCATAACAAGAGCGTTTGGGTCCCATTTAATAAGTAATGCTATTTGTTGTTTCTGGCTTCGGTTGGGAAGGCAGACAGAGTGCAATTCAGGCATATTAATATGATTTTTTTATTTATTCAAATATAATTCGGATCAATCCACTCCATCTCCTGTCCTCAGCCTGACAAGTGTGTATGACAATTTATTTGATTAGGGCATATCAATACAGCAACCCAGCCAGCCCTCCACACTTTTCGACCCTACTCAAAGAGTTTACTTTTGTGGTTTCTGTGGTCATCCGGTCAACCTCTCACTCTGGTGTACTCGAAATTTAATGGGTGATTGGATTTAATCTACTAGCATGCTTTATTGTGGTCGTTTATACATCAAACGACCATTTTTTTAAACGTTGATTTCTGTCTTACATTTTATTTTGTTTCGCGGAATACAATGTATTACGGGGGCATTCATATAAGCTTGATTGGTTCTCTAAATTATGTTAGGCTTTACGCTTGTTATACGTTTAATAAACAAGTCCAACCAAATCAGACAGCTCTCAATTGGATTCAATTGGATTCAAGAGATTTTTTAAAGAGGCTTAAAGCTTCGCCAATATAGATCAAAGATTCTTATGTCCAATTACCAAATGAATTTACCTCCCAAAAAGCCACAATTTGAGCGAAAGAGTTGCTATAGAAGATAATTAAGTATAATGCATATTATATAGAATAATTGTAGAAGCTAAACTAGGAATATATTTTCCAGGAAATCAGTAACCGGAAAACAACGGCCGCTTATAATTGCTAACAGTTTATCTTTGAACTGGAAAGCGTTATTTTGATACAGAATATGCCTGAGGGCAAAAAAAAATTAAATTGCAAGGCGCAGACTTTGTGGCATAGACTGAAGTGGTTGAAGTCTGCAACATCTATATTAATCACGGCACTTTGATGTTTATTTAAAACAAAAATTATATTTTACCTAGAACAAATACAAATATAATGGTAAAGAAAACGGGGGAAAATGAAAAAAATAAATAAAAAAAAAAATTTATATATATATTTCTGTATGCAAAATGGGTAAGAGAAAAGGCGGATAAGTGAACAGCCCACAAAAGTATGCAAGCTTATTTTATAGTCGTACACAATACTAATATTTAAATAATGAAATCGTTGCTGCTAAAATTCTTTTTAGTCGAAACTAAGCTTGCTTTTATGGAAAATAAGATAATAACATTTAAATAATCTTCGCTCTGCATTTAAAAATAAAATGAAAAAACATGTACTCTTAAAAAATAAAATAACAACCAACAACCTAAGTGAAGCCTTCACCAAGATTACAAAGCTAATTTTATATATGTACTATGGGCTTTATATTTTGTAAATGTTGTTTGGGTCCTCTATACTGCTGCGACTATGAGACACAATTCGAACATGTTTATAATGCACTTTCCGATTCCACGACGCCCGTCCATCAATCTCTGTCTAGATATCTGCTGTGCGTGTGTGTGTGTGTGTGTAAAAGCGACGACAAACTCCCCAATGACATTTTTGCTTTCAGCTGCTACGTTGGCTGCTTAAAAATGATTTCGTGCCGTGCGTCAGGCGTCAAGTGTCAACAGTGCTTGCTTCGAGATTGCTGGCGCGTATAGAGAGATGCTGACAAATTGCAAAACACCTGCACTTAAATACATATTCATCACCAGGCAATGGCATTAAATTAGAAGTAGCCGCCAGCCTCGACCTTGTTTTCAATTCAAAGCAAAGAAACCTTAGAATAGAATAAAAATGTTTGCGGTCCAGATAAGCGCCCTTAACCGAACAACAACATCAGCAACATCAAAGACATTCGAGAGATGCGAGGCAGTGGGCGAATTTCATGGAATTCGAAAATAGATACATTAAAGGCGCAAATCAAAGAGAACTGAAAAGGAAGAAACCTTAACTTTTAATTTAATTCGAAGCGCTTTCTGCTCAAATAAAATCTTCATCATTTCGCAAGTTTTCAATTGTGTTAGTGTTGCTGCGGCTGCTGCTGCTGCTGCTGCTGATGCAGACTTATGTCGTGGTAATGATGTTCAGAGATCTGCTCCAATTTCATTTATTGGTTGCCACAATTTAATACAAATAATTCTATTATGGACCAAATAGCAAGGGACCAGTCAAGTGTCCACGTTTAGATACCAGACGAAAGCAGGCAACAACGCTCAAACACAAAGACGAAAAGGGGCGAAAACCTAATAGAATTGAAATAGTATACAACCAAAATATATAATAAAAGCAAATGGACACCAGCCAACAATGATATCAACAAAGTTGCATGCGGTCAGCTGGGCCGAGTTGAGCTTAACAAAGTCCCAATAACAACAACAACAGCAAAGCAGTAAGCCGAAATATTAAAAGGGCAGTAGTCGCAGTATCTAGGCCAAGAACACGCTCTGGGAGTATTAAAAATACTCACAGATACTGTTAAAGTACCTGCCTATTAACTCAATTTGAAAGTACTTAGCCCGGAAATACTTTCGGAACCCATATGTGAACTGCATCTACTTAGCACATACTTTGATTTACTTTTCAAACACTTTGAAGCACTCTGGTAATACTTACATATACTATAAAATAGCGCATAAATAAGGAATTCTTTATTACTATATTTAATTCGCTTTGCAACTATTTCTGCAAAAGCTCTACAAGCTTAAAAAACTTTAGCTTGAGAACTTAAATAAAAGTTAAATTGGTTTTTCAAATGTAGGAGTAGCCATAGCTGCGGCTTGCTCAACTAACTCACATTAAACCTTTAGGGAAAATCTTGAGTCCCTAGTTCTCATAGGCTAACAGAGCTGACCAAGATTATATATATGTATATAAATATTCTGCATTCAACATACATTCAAAATACCTTGTTTACTCATTTCCCATAAGTTTAAGGTATAATTATTAACAGAAAATCACAAAATTAACTTTTGCTTCGTGTGCAAACTTTTGGCATGGTGTTTCAGTAACTGAACGTAGGTCATCAGTGGGATTATAATCCTTTGTTTTTTGGCAACGGCTCGGCTTGACTGGCAATAACAGTTATAAGTCGTACGTGCTCCTGACACCAGCCAAAATACAAACCATAAGTATGTACTGCATGCAGACATACTTGTGGCAGTGAAAGTATTGGCAGGGCATTTTTGGCATGGCCGCAGCATACGAAAATTTGCAATCGCGAGCAGTAACCGCAGTTGAAGTAAAAGGGAGTTGCAACAGAAATGCCGGAAGCTATACGAATTTCCGTTGCCAGAAAAATATAAGCACTTTGTGCTTGCCAGAGTGTACTGCTCGTACGGCTCGTACGGCTCGTCAATTGGGGGCCAGTTATTGTGTGATTCGGAAGCAACTGAAAATATGCACAGCTGAAAAACGAGCTGTCTGACTTTCTGACCGACAGGCGGACGAGCGGACAGACAGTTGGGCAGACGGGTAGACGGGAAAACGCTTTCCTTGTTAATGAATGCGTCCTGACCTGTTCTCCCATTAGCCTTGTTTTTGTTTTCATATATGTCTGTATATTTGCCAGCAGCGGCGGCAGAGGTTGAAAAAAGGGTGAGTTTTTACAATAAATATTACAAACAACTCGTTTAAATTTTAAATTTTACAACCTTCAGCGACGATGGCGGTGGGAGCTTGGCACAGTGTCAAGCATTTACCCATGGTACAGGTACAGGTTGCTGTGGCCGTTGATGTTTCGGGTGGCTTTTAACTTTATTAAAATAAATGAAAACGAGCTAAGCTTGTCTGCAGATACGTTGCGGAACTGAGTTGCGGCTGTTATTAAAACGTAGAGGCAAAGCATATACAGACACATGAATAGATTTTACAGGTAATAAAGACTTTCAAATTTGGTGGTACAACTTAACAAAATGTGTTTTCTTCAGTAAAGAATTTAAAATTTTATTTATTAATGGTTAGCTAATACGCGAGATGTCGATAAGCTAGGTTGCTAAGTATCAGCTTTCAAAGTATTAGCGAAAATACACAGAAGACACACGTATGTCTGCGTAAGTCAATGCCCGAGATAAACCCATACATAAAGCCCAAACATAGAACACTCTTTCGAAAGCCAGTTACAGTCCGTTCATTCCGTCAGCCAGTTAAGTCAGTTACGAGCAAGTAGGCAAAGGAAAGGACGAAACCTAAAAGCATGTCGATATTAGGCAAGATAAATTGAAAATGAATTGCCAAATAGAGTGAGTCGAGTTTGCCGGAAGAAGCGGAGTAGTGGAGTAGTGGGCCATTTCAAGGGAGTTCCAGCAAAAACGCTGCTCGGTCCAAATACGTAAACAAGGTGTGGAGAGAAGTAGTAGAGACAGCGTAGCATAGCATTCGGCAACGCAAGGGCCACGTCAATAGCATTAAGTCAGTCGCAGTGAAGGCATCAAGAGAATTGAATGAAGCGGAAACGGAAACCAGCTAATGAATAAGGCACAACGAACCAAATGAACGCCACAGTCTTGATGCCTTGCCGACTTATCCTGTCCTGTCCTGTCCTGTCCTGTCCTGTTCTGTCCCTTCCCGCCCCGCATCCTATGCCGTGCCCATGAAGGCCCAAAAAACCGAAGTTAAACTGCACAGTTCACTGGCTCGGTAAGGTTTACGCGGCTTTGACCACGCTTTGACTAACTAACGACCATCACAGTTTATAAACAATTGAATATATGTATGTAGGCCTTGTGGCATAGCCAACAATGTGAATAACTTCGATTATGGTAACAATGGCACAATCAAACTTTTCCTTTAGCTCTGACTAACTTATTGTATTTAGATTTAATACATACATAAAGTTGTAGTTGTCTATAAATATAAACCCAAATGCCTTCTTGGAACTTTAATCTTTTAGTATAAGTTGTTTTAAAAAGCAAACAAGGTGAGAGCGAAAAATGATGCTAAGGAGTGCCGAGGCAGTTTCCGATCAAATGCACAAAAACTAAACAAATGTTCAAGCAAACAATCAACATTCCAAACAGAGAAGTAGAACGGGAGTAGGTTATGGGCACGGATGCTGGGGCCGGAGACTTGTGTGCCATTGACGTTGATGATACTGCTGCAGGGGAATGTCTAAAACGCACGCTTCGCAAAGTGTCGATAACAATTTACACTTGAGACGATATCTCAATATTGTCGCACGTCAAAAACAGCATCGATGGCAACCGAGAAACCACGGCGCACGCCCTAGGGTATGGCCATGGATCAACCTCTGCTGGCAGCAGGACAATGCTGACCATGATGAGGAAGCTGAAACTGAATGCTGATGATAGAATTGATGCGATTATCGCTTTTGCTGCTACGATGTCTCTGTATTGTTTTGTTTATTTAACTGGTGCCGAAAACAACGGAAGAGCAATACCCGAGATGTCAGTCAAAAAACAGACAACATCTCAAGTGGTAGTCAAACGATTGCCGCAGCGCCTTACAACAGCCACCCCGTGCTCAAGAAGTAAACAAAAGTCCACAGTAAACAAGTCAAATGATAGCTTCCAAAAATCTGAAATCATCTGAAGTGTCAAACATAAGTATTTCCCTTTTATATAATAATCAACAGGAAAGCAAGCTAAACAAAGGTAACAACTTAATAGTTACAAGTTTCAATTACCGAAATGCCAAAACAATTGCAAATCTGTTTGTATATATTCTCAAATGTTTGAAGGGGAAATATATCAATATATTAGACAGACATCTAATATTTTGTCAAAATGTATGTAGCAGGCTGAAGCATAATTGATAGGACCCATATTATATGAATTTGATAAAAATAACATAATAATAATTATTATAATTGCATGTTGATGACTATGCTTCTAATCTTTGTTTTAATTATCATTAGCGTGACAATAATTATCATTAATATTATGATTAATATAAACCTGATTAGATCCATGTTTTTACAATACTGAAGTACATCAATGTTCTTGTAAATATTTATAAGTGCTACCAGTTGCGAAAGAAGATAAAAAAAAGAGCCTGGACTCTCAGAAATGAGCTATAAATATTAAGCCGCGTTCTGCCAAGGGCCAACCTGGCATCCAACAGTTTCCAACTGGCTAGAGCCAGCGCTAAGCACTCTTATGATTAGCCACTTTAATATTTACCTTGCCATCTTTGCTGATGGTAATTGCAGGCACTCCTGATTCGGGCGATTAATTTGCGGCTGCAGTGCTTGGGACAGCGTAAAATTCGCATCAAATGTGTATGTAGGAAATCATTCGAAAAAGGGTGAGCTTCCAGCTGAAAGTCTGGTTGGGCCGCTATTCAAATTAGTGAACGGAAAATGTTCCCTGGCGGCACTTGGCATATTTGTCTGATGCTTAACCGAGTTGGCACACGCACAGCCAACACGCCCAATCCAGATCGAGAGCCGATCTGTGCACTGTAGTTAGTGGCAGATATATTGGCATTGCGGAATCGCTCAAGTACGCTCTACAATGGCACTCGTTCAGACAATGTTAAATGCGCGCTCTTTGGCTCTGCCTGTCAACTCAGCTCAAGTGGCCCTGTCCCGCCCATTCCGACCCCTGCCCCACCTCTGGCATCAAGGCCTCTCTGTCCCTCTCCCCACTCTCTCTCTCTATCTGACTACAGCAAAGCAGAGCAAGTGCACTTGTCACAATCATTGACATCAATTCGTCGCAGCTGGCTTTTTAGCTGGCGCACGGTTGGGGTCACAGCCCCGGCAAAAGGAAAGGGCGACGTACCCTAAATGTTTTGGCATAATATGAAGCCCATTAAAGCTGACCAACGTGGGCTTCGCAGCAAACATAATAGCAAATTATTAACACTTCAATATATGTTCAACTTAATAAGGTATTTTTTTTTGTGTGTATGGTAGCCAAAATGCCCATGAATATCCGTCCATCGATTGTGTTCCGTCTTAGGAGGTAGTAAAAAAAACATGGTATACTGATTATCCGATATTTTCCATAATTATATTGGACTGATCCACGGTTTACATATTTCCGTCGATTTCCCAAAAAACGAAAACACAGTTAGTATGCTTATGTGCCTCAAGAGTGTCCCCTAGTCGGCATCTCCTTAGTCTTCTTACTTGAATTATACTTGAATTTGCTTGTCACGCCGAGACTACGCAGAATAGAAAGATCTGTTGAGCTCGCAAGAGAAACATATGATTTTTTGAGACAGATAAAACACATAAGAGATAGAAACCAATAACGGTAAAACAACAATTTGACGGATGGACGGACGGACGGACAGACTTATTTTTTTGTGCTGATCAGTAATATATATACTTGATAGGGTCTGCGACGTCTCCTTCTGCCCGTTACATACATTTTCACAAAACCATTATACCCTGAATTCCCATTTTCAATGGGTCCAGGGTATAAAAATATCGGAGCTACAAATTACAATAAAAATAAAAATATCGATTGGACATATATATATATATATTTTTTTTTAATGCCAATGGATACTTTTTAAATATTTGAAGATTTATGCACAACGTTAAGCTAAGCATTTACCATCATATGCAATTTTCAAATTTGTTGTCCATTGCCACATGCACTTGCACTTGAATATATGAATACATATATGTACATATAGATATATATACATACTTATATGGAGCATATACATTCCATATGATCGGACATTTATAACAAGATAATCTAAAAGCTGTGGTATGCATTTCAATAATGGCTGGCGAGTATTTAGTATAGTTGTATTCGAAAACAGAGGCGTCAGTGTCGGTGCTTCTCCCATTTGCTACGTGGTGTGAATCTTTAGAGTGTTATAGTTGAATTTGCTTTTGTATGTGGGTGGCGCTTGTAATTCTGGCCTTGGTGTGGGACCACGTGTGCTGAAAGAGAGTCGTTATCTAATTGAACTAATCGAAGTCCATACTAAGAAGATACTAACCAGGCACTGTGAAACTCACACAGCATCTTATTGTCTATGTCGGGAGTGTCTTGCAGGTGCTTCGTTCCATAACATCTCAGCATCATACGTATGTTGTTCTTCATGGATCGAGGGCAATGATTATTATTCAAGCTACACATTTCAATAATCCCGGCCAGTTGTTGAGTGAACACATTTTCCAAAACCTTCTCCGGACTGGGCGCTCGCGAGTGCTGCGGATTAACGTACGACATGATTCTCGACACAGTACGCTCATAATCAAGTGGCAGGCCAGTTAATCGATCGGCGCGAAACAGTCGAGGCACCTTGGCCTTTGGCTTGGGCTTGGTAACTACTATTGTCTTACGCCACACGCGATGCTCAATGCGTCGAAATTTGCATTTGTTTGAATTCCTGTAGCTCTGTTTCAAGGTGCGCTGCTGCCGACACTGCACTTTAGCAATGTTAGTTTTGGGCGCTGGATTGATGCATCCAGACGACAATGGCCTTTGCTTCTTTTGGTTTCCAATGGCTTTTGTAAAAGACATGCTCAAAATAAAAACAATTTAAATACTTAGAATTTTATCTATTCCAAAATATTTATATAACTTTTTTGTTATATTTTTTCTTTTTTAATTGTTTTATTTGAAATTTTAGGCTCAACTAAAAAAATTTGAATGCGAGGTTCAGTAGATAAACTCGGAAAGCGAAAACAAAGCCAACTCACATACAAAAAATTAATTATTCCAGATATATAAGTGTATCGATGAAGAGCAGTTGTGGATAGGAAGATGGCCGATTGTTGTAATTATTTAACTTGTACTCTGATAAAAATAAATACACACACATGTAAATGGACAAACACAACAAGTTGCAGCCCGATGCGGCTGGCCACAGGCAACTTAACTTTTGAAACAATGTCAAATACAATAAACGCTTGCTGTGCATGTTATTGCAAATGACACCAATACAACCAAACAGCTTTCATGCAGACACATCCAACTGCTCTCTTATGCTTTCATTATTGTTATTGTTATTGTTGTTGCTGTTGCTGTTGCTGTTGCTGTTATATTCGCCTATGCCTGTGAGACCACATTATTGCATTGCAAACGAACAATAGCAATTGCAATTACTTCTAGTTGATGTAAGTATGTACAAATGTAAGTAATCGTTTCTGTGCGATACATGCCCAGCCAAAGTCAGTGCTTTTGAAATACGAGAACACTTCTACTCAGACACACACACAGAGAGAGAGAGAGAGAGAGAGATACATTCAGATATATAGATATGAATGGCTGTGTCCACTCACGCACATCTGCACGAGATGTGCGCTGCAGTGGAAGCTGCACAAATAGAACAAAAGCAATATAATTAATTATCAAAATACAAGCCCAGCAGAAACAGCATGATGTAACAGCGATACACCCGCCACAAACAAAGTCAAAGCATGGATCATCACAATTCCGGGAGTGTAAACACTATTGTAGCATTCCCAGAAGATAAATAGCATAAGCAAATGTTGCAAATCCAGTTACACAAGTTCTCAAATATATATATCATCTTAGCTCTTGCATTGATTCGATTATTTATCAATACAATGCTAAGATAATACAATTTGCAATGTGAATATGTCGTACGAGACATGAATCCATTAAATCTTTTAAAATCGATAACGTGTAGAGTAAATTTTATATTTGTAACATTATTTTTATTATTCGAAAATAAATATATTTCAAATTAGTTTTAGTTGAAGTTTTTGCTCATGGTCCAAATCAATAAATAAATACAATTTTTGTTGTAAGTTTCTACATTCATATATGAAAGTATACAACATATGTATATTATGTACAGGAATCAACAGAAAAAGTGAGGGAAGTGTGTGTGAATGGAATGAATCAGAAATAGGTGTTTCACTTATGTCTAAATAAATGGATTTTACATGTTTGTCGAAAGCATTCACCATTCGCTTTTAGATCGAATGACACCCAAATTGCTGTTGCTTTTGTTGCTGTTGGCGATGCTAATGTCGAGAGATGCCAACAACAACAGTGTCGACAGAAAGTAGCTATAATGAAAATATAACGAGACATTAAAATCTCATTTCATACCTATACAAAAATGTTTACAAGCAAAAATGTGTTATGCTCAGGTGTGTTTATGCCAGCGAGTGAGGGAATGCTAACAAATTGTTGAGGTATTATGAAAAAAAAAAAAGAAGAGGAAATTGAGAAATTCAACCGACGAAGCCAGGAAAATTAGTTTCCTTAATAATCAAAATGTATGTAAATAATAAAAAGCAATTTATCCAGATGACACATATGGACATTGGATGTGCATATATACAAGCATTTTAAAGCATATTTTTAAGCAGTTGCCCTTGTCTACCAGACAACAGTTGTTGCTCGGTAATTGGTGTCGACTTCTATACATTTGTGAATTATCAGAGTATTCCTTATGATATATGTATATGTCCGCAGACATTGAAGCACTTTTATCCCCTTTATGGGTTCAAAAACAACATTGCATTTTTATCGCCAACATGTTCTCGGCTATAATTAAAATACACATTCAAGTGCAACTGCAACTTACAATCCAAAAGTTTATTTGGTCGAATACCACAAGAGCAAGGCCATTACAGGCTCTTTGCTGTATGTGAAGTGCATGGTGCATGGCCGTCCATGACATGACCGCAGAGCCAATTCAAGAGCCCGGAGTGACTCGATTTAATGGAAAATCGACCACAAAAACAGTAACAACTTGAACGATTCAGGAATTGCAACATACGACGACCACTCGAAGGATTGAAGCGAAGACCCTAACAGTGTGCAGCAATTGAAATGATTGTAGTACACTGCCACACACGACAGGGAGGAGAACTGAATTCGCATTATTCGGAGGTTCATCCACTATCACTAGGCGTTCAAGAGCATTGGGTAGAGTAAAAGATGGGAGACACAAAAAGAGACTGCAAGAAACGAAAAGGAAAAGAGTTAGACCACTATTTATTATTATAGGTATTACTCGGACTTGTTAACCCTTAAGTTGAAACTTTCAATCGCAAATCTTAAAGTCAGTCAATCAGGCAGAAGAAACAGTTTTACATATATATACATCTTTTTCCTTCTTTTTCATTCGATCTATCTTCACTATTCGTGAGCAGTTCTGTCTGCCAGGATTTTAAGTGGGGTCAGTTTTGTAAAGGTCGTCGCCAACGTGGCAAGGCAGCTTTGTCCTGCGACTTGTCGTTGGCGCCATTAAGCACAAGTTTTACGAATAAGCAACGCGAAAAGTGTACAAACAAGCCGCCAATCGCAGGTTCAGCCTTGTGGCCACGCGATTTTCAGCAAACTAATTCAAGTGTTCCGTGAAATGAGTCGAAAATTGACATTCAATTTTCGAGACCATTGCACATTGCCAAGCGCCGACCACACTGCAATGGAGTGGCGAAAATAAAGGTGCGCCACGGTGCTCCATCGAACTTCATTCAGCAGTGGATTTAAGGTATTACCCCAAGTTATAGATGAGATTGAATGCGTTACAAATTTTAAAAATTTTTAGCTTTTGCAAATATAATTAGATATATATATATATATATATGTCCATAATAAAGAACAAACTTAAAGTTACTATACATATACATATATATATTTTGCAGAGCAGGTAAAACTGTTATCAGTATTCAGTTGACTGAGCGTTTTTAGGAGACAGTTAGTGCGACAGGTGTGGCAAGTGTGAAGCTGAATCATGCATATGACTTAACGTGTTTCGAAAGTTCAAGTTGTGCGATTGTTGCTCTTGCCCTGTACTTGGCCTATTCTCGTCCCGCATATGCATACAAATAAAGAGCAACAAGGACAACATTGGCATCATCCAGCACGCAATTTTGTGTAGAGACTTGTGCAGCGGGCGGCAAGCCATTGTGTGGGTATGAATATGGCAAGAACACAAGGCAGACACAACTATAAAATTTCAATGGAGCAGTAGTGTCTTCTAGGTTTTCATCATTGTTGGCAACGTCGCTAAGGCCAGGTCTTTGCACAAGCAACAAGGCAATCAAGATTCGTTGTCGGATGCACCAAGCAGCCAAGTGTGCCTGGCCTGAGCAGTCACTAGGAAGAATGAACAAGGCATGGCTAGCAGGTCATGGTAGCTTACTTCAAGCAAGTACGCAATTAGACGTGCAGTCTCTCTCTCACTCACTCTCCCTCTCCCTCTCTCTCTCTCTCCACTGGCACCACTCATGGGACCATGGGCTCCTTACTGCCCACCCGGTGTCCCACAGTACCACCGTCCCGCCATCCTGATGCAACTGCTGGAACTGCAACTTTCCCACTCACACTCACCATAATTATTCACGAACTTTTGCGTAATGAGTGTGTCGCAGTGAAGCCGCCAACGAGAAGAAAAAGAAGCGCCCAAATTCTGCCGACTTTGTCCCTTCGCACTGGCGCAGCTCATTAAATATTTAATAGCGAAATTAAAAGAATATGCAAACTGTGCACAAAATGCTCTGACATGGCTTGCCACAGAGAAAATCCTACCAAATGTGCATTTCCAGCTAAAAAACTTGCAGTGTAGTCGAAAATGTAAAGAGATAGACAGAGAGGGAGAGAGTGAGAGAGATAGGGAGAGATGACTGCAATTATTTACACAATTGTTTATTAAAATTACTTTTAAAACTTGTTAATTTCGCTATAGAGTTTCAATTCGATAATAAACACATATTTACACGAAACTTTTTCGACTCAAGCCCATCTGACTGCTGAGCATCAAGTCCCGCTGCCAGGCAGTCTAGGCCAGCGGCTGAATGCCAGCGAAATAAACTTGTTCATGTATATATTTGTTTTTATTGATCGCTTGCGGTTGTGCACAATTTAGATCAAGGATATCGATATGGCTTCATGTTCATGCCAAGGCATTTTGTCAATGCTAAAGAACATTTATGCCCATTTTCATTTTGGCGCAGAGTGCCTCGTGAAAACTTGATAGGCAAAGTGGAAAATAATGTGGCTCGGAAGGCAGCGGCAGCGCCAACGCCAACGCCAACGCCAACGCCAACGCCAACGCTAGCAACAACAACATCACCAACACCAGCAGTAGCAGTAGCGTCGGAAAATGTCCTTGCCTCTGCTCGTCGTATTGTTGTTGTTCGTTAGCATGGAGTAACAACGAAATTAAATTATTTTCAAGTGAATTTATCAGCATGGCCTAAACGTTTCTGCGTAGCACCCGGAAATTGCTAAATATTTTTGTGTTGCCAATTGAGTTTTTAAGACCGGCATTAGACCCGCCGAGGCACTTATGATTGTGTTATTAACGACATAATTAAACAATAAAATGGTTATGCTCGTATCGTCGGCCCATCGACCGAATGAATTTTGATTTTATGATTGGGAACTGAACCTGAACAATGTGCATACTTTAATATTATCCCTTCCATTTGATTCTAATTATAAATTAACTCACATTTATTTTCAATAAAAATAAACAAATTTTATTAATGCATAATTCATTAAATGTCCTACACTCTAATCCCCGACTTTTGTGTATATGTGAGAGCAAAAGTAAAAGCAAACTTCCGATTAAATAGGCTGCCTTATACATAGACTGCCTGTTCAACTGATTTCTATAAAGGCAGCCGACAATACACATTCGATATTGAGGAGGCGGAGGAAACGACTCCGCAAGGACTGCTTTTAAAGCATGCCCAGCCAGAGGTACAGGCGGAGCTCGTCTAAACAGGGCCAAAACGGACGTTCTCTGATTAATTAGGGCATTAATTCTGCTAAATTACCGTAATACATTAGAGAGATCGAAACCATTTGTCAAAATTAACCTGAGGAGCAATGGAAATGAATTCGCTGAGCGTCGTAATCAAGTATTTCGACTGCATGGGCCCTAGTTAGGCGAGGGAGTGTCAGATAGATCTAGTAGTCTATTTATATGAGTACGTGAAGTATTAATGCGGAGAATGTATATCGAAGGGAAACGTCAATTTAAAGCTTCTATCCGTGTATACATATATGACTAAGATGATGGAAATCATATAACGAAAAGTCTAAAAGCTTAAAATTCTTTGAAAGATTTTCGTATTTCCTTAGTAAGAAGTTTCTGTTTAGAGAACATTTTCTATATATGGGCTAAGCGACTTCGACACAGCGATACACCAACACACACACGCGGACTACCCACCATATCCTCCTTGCAATTGCAGCCATACTATGAAAAATGCACAATGTGCTCTCAACACACGAAGGAACATAGCGTTCGCCTGTTCCCTGGCTTTGTCTGTGCCCCTGCTCCTGCCTCTGCCCTGCCCTGCCCTTGTCCCTGGGCAGGTGTCATCAGCTTAAAGATTCTAGGTAATGGTGGGTAGGTGCTTACCCAGGGCAAGTAGACAATTCTGCTTTACATTTTTATGTGTTGCTATACAAGAAATTGGAGGGCGCGGTGATAAGGAGGCAAATGTAGTGACGAAATGCGAGGGGAGACGGGAATAGAAGAGGTACTCTACTACTGCGTGGGCGGCATTAATAATTGAAATATTCACTAACAGAAAGTTGAAGACGTTAATGGCGCTCGTCAGGCCAAAGGGATGAAACAGCCGTTGGCACTGAATGCTGTGTCTCCTTTAGCTTTGGCTTCTTCTGGTTGTGCCTCACTTCTGACTTCGTGCTTGATTGAGGTTTACTTTGCCGAGAGGCTAATGCATAAACCATGCACAGACATCAACGAGCATCCTACATGAAGTGGCATGGTGCTGGTCCTTAGTCCTGATTCCTGATTCTTGTTAGTGTCTCGGCCCCACCTAGGTCACATGTTTCTAGCTCATTATAAGGCAACGCCTTTGACAACTGGCTACCGCATCGTTGTCTACGGAGCTGACAACGCCTTAGAGCAATGCCCATTTTGCCTTACTTGTCCTTTTTGCTTATTTTCCTGCTTCCTACTGGATGCTTCCGCCAGTGCCTTAGCTCTTCAGTTTCTCTGTTTTGCGATTGCAAATGACGAAGCCGCCATATTCCGTCCATATTTCCATATTCCCAAAACGCTGGCATGCGTAATGAGCTTTAACTTTTTCTTGTTGTGTAATTTTAAAATAATTTCGCTGCGCGCTGAAAATACGCTTCTACAAATAACACTATGTGTGCACACACATACCTAGCCTAGCACGAGTGGGATTTCATATAAACGTACATATTTAGCCTGGGGTCGGACGTTGCGGTCCCAATTCCAGCTACTCCCTCAGCGATGGCTGCGACGCACTGCCTGCAGCCATGGCAGTGTAAGAGACGGAGGCGGGGGTGGAGGCGGGCAAGTGGCAGGGGCAAACGTTTACTTGCTTACCCGAAATATTCCCGTAGCAGTCATTTGCGTTTATTATCACAAGGCGTTGACTACTCTTCCTGCTGCCTGTCTTCGCATCTCCGATGAAAACTCGGAGCCATAAAGCTTGTACGATTCGCATTGAACATAAAGCCAAGTTATTCGATTTCGTGCATATGAAGCTTTAAAGCAATATGCTTAAACTTTAATTTTAGCCGCGCAAGAGTGCGGTCGCGGCTGCTACAAACTGTAACCGCAACCGCCGAAAAGGAAATAAATGTGCGACTTTGCAATGAAACAGGCATTTATGGCCCCATAAAACAAACCAAGCACGAATATTTCTAACTCATCTTGAAACAAGCATGTACATATACCCGTATACTATATACATACATATTTATATTGTGTGTGTGTGTGTGTGTGTGTGTGTGTTTGTCTATACGGCTCTCTGTGTGTCATGCATGCACAATAAAGCATTCGAAGTGCTCACATGTGTTTGATTACATAGAAACAATTTTTGTGAATTTTTTCCTTGATGCGACTTAGACGCAGGCCGAAGACATAAACATGCATCAAGTTTTCCTAGAAATTGTTTAAGTTTGATTAGCTTAGCGGGAACCGTCGATGACAGCAAGATTTGGCGAATATAAATATAATAAAATTCGAGGAACATCAGATCTCAGGGCACATACAACAATTATGTACTCATTTACATATGTATGTATGTACGAGTACATAGTTATTTGGACATCAGCATTTGCTTGTAAAATATTAACAGAGAGCAACACGCATTTTAACAAAAGAACAACAACGACATCAACACCGAACACAACAAAAAATAAGAAAGCCTTAAGAAGAGGCTGCGCGACATTTCCACATCGCACACGAAAAACCACAAAGTACAAAAGGCAAAATGACTCCCAAGGGAGTTCGCAGTTCTCCCGCCCAAATTGCCACAGAAAGGAGAGCAGATGGTTGCCGGCTGTATGATGAGTCTAGAGGTGGGTCTCCAGTTTTTGCGAAACGATGCGGAGTAGGAAGCGAAATGTCGCATATTAAAGTCGCCTCGCCTTGTCGAGGCATCAACGTCAACGTCGTCTCGAATTCTGAAGGGATATTAGGACCGAGCAAAACTGAACGGAGCAGAACGAAATAGAAGAGCAGAGACGAGTCGGAGTGGGAATGGGAGGTTAAATTATTTTAAAGTGCTTTGCGGTTATTTGGATGCGTTCGTTACTGCTCTTTTGCCTTGACACTTGAGAAGATTTCAAATACACGACATACAAAAATTTCATGTATTTACATATTAAAGTAGAATAATTTTTGTTGCTACTGCTGCTGCTGCTGCTGCCGCTGTTTCGAGTCCCATTTGCATGTTTGCAAGCCGTCGCGTTGTTTTTCTTTCACGACGGCACATTTTACGGGTAAACAGTGTTAATGAAGTCGCATTAATTTGAGTGCATTACACAGACTACAATAGCAGTCCCGCCACACAGCTGTAATACGAGTGTTAAGGACAACAGCAACAGCAACAGCAACAGCAATGGCAGCGGCTAACAAGTAAAAGTGGTTTACTCGAAAAAGTCCGAATTAGCATTACTCTGAACCGCACGCCGAGTGATTTTCTATATGGATCTGTGAATATTACTATCATGTGCATTCTATAATATATAACCTTTATAGGACTTACTTTGTTTGAATTAAACATTTTGTATGGATATTTAAAATTGATTGGAGATTGATTGATTTTGATCAATTTAAAGGAAAAGTTTTCGATGTCAGTAATCGACAGTACAGATAGACCTACTACTACTATATTGAATTACATAAGTATGTAACCGATATACACCAGCTACCCATTTTTAATAGGTTCACGCGGACTGATTTACATGTATACACATGGTCGCCGTAGCCAAGAGACAATGGCAATACAAACATTTAGTAACAGGCAAAAATGGCTAAATGGCGCAATAAGGAAGGGTAAGAGCTGGAACTGGAGCTAAAGCTGCAGTTGCCCCAGCCAAAGAGCTTGAAAGCAAAGTCGACGTCGACGGCGATGTCCCCGTTGTTGGCCTCCTGGAGCGTCGTAAAACGGTGTTGGCAACATGAAAATCTTGTCATATTTTTCTTGTTTACTGTCAACATCTTTGTACTTCAAGTCCCATTATCTTAATTATGATGAAGTAAACAGGACACAGTTGTTATTTATTATAATTACCAGCAGTCAAGCGACGAGTTGAAGACAATGCCAGAAGACACAAGGCGCCAGTGCTAAATGAATTTGTTGCGTGCCCAGAGAAAAAAGAAAAATGACAGCGAACGGGGTAGAAGAGGGCGCTAATAATTGGCCTGGTCGGCTATGCAAGTTATTAAAAGTTTAGGTGCGCACCCTTAAAGCCAGCAAAGCCTCTCGACACTTGACTAATTCAATTAAACTCAAGCCTCTAAGTATTCTAAGTCCGCCCAAAAATTAAAGCAATTCAGAAATGCATTCAGCAAATTGGAGACGTCATAACATTTGTCTATTTACATACGTTAGCATCCGCCCACTCTTGAGAGTCTTCGAGGCGAGTGTCTTACGCTTACGCATTAACAGTTCGCATGGTGTATGACGAGCTTTATTGAAACTTTGTCTTTTGTTTAGCAGAGAAAGCAAATTTAATGGAAATTTCTAGCATACTTTGCTGCATTGTTAGACACAGGGCCTAGGAGCGAGCCATGCGAGCGAGGGTGTTTCCACGTATTCAACACAAACAAAAACAATCAATAGAAATTGGTATGCAAACAGCCTTTGTATGCGGGTCTGGGCCTATTTGCTTAAGAAAGTAAAAGCAAAGAAACACAAATGCCGCACACACTCATCCACAGAAGGGGTTTCCGTACTCTCGTCTCAAGTCAAGGTAGCCACCATATACTATACAGAGAGAGTGGGAGTTCAATTTCGCAAGTGGACGCCGGTCCGTCCACAATTCTTTGTCTGCCCCGCCCAAATGCATTTTTAATAATGCATCAAACGTTGCGCTGTCCAAAAACAATGACATTAATTAGCCGCTCTTTGTGAGCACAGAACAAAACAGTAAAATTTAGCTGAGCTTTGTGTTTGTGCTTCTCCCATTGGAGAGTGCTGCTTGTTCGTTATTTGCCGCTCGCTTCTAGCCCCTCGCCCCTCGCCCCTCACCACTCTCTGCTTCAAGTTTCTTTCTTATTGTGCTGCAGTGTGCGCTCTGTCCATTTCTTTTATGTGCACCGACAGCGGAAAAATTCATTACATATTTGTACAGCGTGCAAATTGTGGAATTCAAGCAGAACAAAAGGGCATGAAAAATATTTGAATGGTGTAGAAAAATTAAAACAAAGCAACTGAATACTGAGTGTGAATGGAGGAAATTAAGCGGTCCATTAGAGGGCGCAAACAATCCTACTGCACGTTGTACATTCAGTACATTGTGTATATTGTGTTACATTGCGTGTACATACTTAATATACATACATACAACTCTATATGTTTATTGTTTATCTATAGACACATATCTTTTAAAATGTATTTCGTATTGTTGCTCAATGTTATTGCATTCTTCCGCTCAATGTGCTAGTTGGCATCCCACAGTCTGTCCAAACACCGATTCCTTCTCATCTCTTGCTCGACACTCACTCTGAATAGCGAGTGATGTCCTGCAGGCAAGCTTTCAGCACACCAAACTCTTCAAAAATTCACAAATGCAGCTAGAGAATGCATAACATAGAAAAGCGAACAACATAAATACATATAATTTAAATACACACACATATAAATATATATATATATATATACAAATATAACTATAAAGATATTTATATATATATAGAGAGAGGGAGAGAGAGAATATATCATGACTGCCAGCCCCATTGCTATGTGTTGTTTGCTTGGCGCTGGTCAAATGTGTAAATATTGTATATAAATAGAGGCAAGGCGCACCATAAATTGCAACAGTGTAATATTGAGAATGTAAACAGGAAATGTTTTGTTTCTATTCCCACTCACAGACATTCACAAAAAGTTTAGTGCTGATATTCCAGCAGCACTCATTACATGACTTTAGTGCCCTCTTTAAAAAGCGTGCAGCAAAAATGTCATTACCCACACAAAGCGCATCGTGTATGGTAAAAATATGAATAGAATGTGTGCAAGTAGATGTGTGTGTGTGAGTATATGTACATAAATATGTGCGAACGCTGTAATGTATGCTACACCTTTTGCACAGTTGCTTGTCCCCTAACTTGCGCGTATGCGAAGCTGTGACTCAACTTGTGCAGCGCCTAAACGCAACTCCATGAAAATAAGTGCAAGTTTAGGGAAATACTACACTCGCTTTAAAGTACCCTGTATATGTAATAGTCAGACGACTCATTCAAGTTTAAGTAAGAGTGGCATTTGAAGAGTGAGCTGAAGAAATACAAATTATATACATTTATTTTGCATGTTTAAATTCGAATTCGAATTGAAGGCTATTTGCTCGTCGATCACATTCATCAAATATTCTGCTTACCTACTTCACTGTTGAGTATGAAACGCGTGGGACGGAGTGGATAGGCGGCTGTATGGGGTAGTCGAGCGTCATTTGATGCGCCCTTGGTTTACGCTTAACCCATTGCCGAGGCGGCTGCAACCTCAAGTTTCATGCAAGTCTACTTCAAAATCCGTAATTGCAGTTTGAGTGATGCACGTACACATATATATTCAGCTGACACGATAGCTAATACAAATATCACATCGTGTGCTCAGCTCAGTATATTTTTTTTTAGCTACAATTTTCTCAAAAATTCTCCGAGTGTCTGACATCTTGGCGTTCCTCAGGCAGAGACGAGGCCGAGATGAGCACACGCTTACCCAGGCCACTAGTTGCTCGATGAATGAAAGCAATCAAGCTAATTCATTTTAAACTTTTCACTTGACTTTCAGACATGCTCAACTTTACAATATTCATTTTTTCCCTCACGCCCAAGTATCGCCCAGCATCGTGACAGTTTATGGGGCAGAAGCGCGAATGAGAATGAGAGCGCTCCATGATAATTCTGTTAAAAGGAAAGCAAAACGAACGCAGGGCTATGCAAAACTTCTTTCTTTTTACATTCCTTGTGAAATGACTGACACATCAGATACACACACACACAAATATATATCTATATATATATATATATATATATATCTAAACACACCTTAGCACACCTTTGCTGCGGACGCATATAACACACATAGCTAAAACAGCCATGGAATGCGAGAAGTTCAAGTTTTTGGCTTTCGCTCGGCGAAAATATATATAAAATAAATTTATAACAAAAACGTGATATGCTTATTGATGGATACCTGATGACGACTGAGGTCAGGGGATTATGACTTATACAAATAATGAAATTTTTTCATCTCTCCATTATGACAGGAGCCGACGAGCACACCAATGCTGTTTTGTAATCTAACACACGCTCGCACGCACACCATAACTGACACACACGGACGGACATCCGCGTCACTTGGATGTAGATATACTAGATATAGATATGAGGCTCTTGGGCGAAGTGAGTCTAAAGGAAACTCTCTAATCAACACAATAGCCGCCCAAGTTTGCTTTTCAACAAAAGTTTGTAAAATAATTTAGCTATCATTATTATTATTATTATTAAATAAACAAATCCAAGTATTCCATTTACCCTTTCACTATTGTGGAGTATATGTTTATCTACATATTTTGATAGAGGTAGAGAGACAACATCGTTCATTCACTTCTATGCTTGACCACAGGGTTCACAGGCTGTTCCCCTCATTATTTTATCGACGCAGTCACGGTCTGTTGCACCTGTTTATTCCTATTTGTATTTGGCTCCCACAGCTTAGTTTATGAGATTTGATTGGCAACGCACTTTTCTCTGCTTTTAAATATACCTATTAAAGGTACACTAGTTTTTTCTCTTTAGGAACAGAAGTGCGGGTTATACAGTGCAGAGCTTCATTAAGAGATTGATCTTCGAAGTGCACAAGCTGGGTGCTCATGCAGCAATATATATGTCAGTCGGGCAGTGTGGTTTTTGTTTTCACTGAATTGCGACAATTGAAAGCCAAAATTGGTGAAACTAGGTCAAAATGTTCGGATTATCTATACTGTGTACTCTACTCTAGTAAGCGTCAAGTTTACACATTGAAAAAATCGAGAGAGAAACGAGAGCGACAGAGATAGAGAAAGAGAGAAAACAGAGAGGAGCCCAGCCTCGAGCCATAGAATATGTATGAAACCAGCTTTAGTCCTTTTTCATTTCAGATTTAATATAATTTTGCTTTCGATGCTCGAAACGTTGCTGTACTGTGCTGTCCTGGGCTGTGACTTCTTTTTGTTTATTTTGTGCATTTAGGTTTGACTTATGTGTGCATTTGTCTGTGTATGCGTTGCTTCCGCAATCGAATGGTAAAATGGCAAAGGACATAGTAATCCATTCAAGTGCCTCTGCCAAGCTGGGTAATAAGTAAAGTTTCTGTGTGTGTGGAGAGACAGAGAGAACGGCTAGATACGCGATCTAAGCCCAGCGTTCTGTCGTCGAACGTCTTTTACCTGTCGGCACCGCAAGTAGATAGCGAAAATAGATATACTATACGTTTGCTTACAAAATTGAAACCAACAAGCTGTAAAAAATATCGCAAGCCACAAACGGAAACGGAAAACGGAAATAAAAAATATTGTTTCAACTGATTTGGCACTAAAATTGCATGATTGCAGCCAAACGAGTCGGAAAAACAAGAAACAACCGAACGACCTCATCTGCAAACGCTCATTATTGGCTACTATTAAATTTAACCTTTGTGCATGCCGGATCAAACGAGTTTACAGTTACATTTTAAAATAAAAGTAAGCCAAGAACGTTCATAATCTAAACCATTGCTGAAATAGGAAATCCAATTTGAATTGGCTTGACTTTGCTAACGGTCTGCCTAGGCAATGGAGTCCTCTTGGAAACGTTGGACATAAATAGTTCATATTGAAATGACCACGTCAAAGCCATTGGCATTAAATGTATACATCATACATACATCGTTCCAGGTTTCAAATCCAGATACGGTCAACGACTCCACATGGCCACGTGGCCGTCTTATAAACTCTTCATAAGCAGTGTACCCGATCCCCAAGTCTGCTCCCAACTGGACAACTCTGGATAGCTGTGGGACCGAACCGAGCATAATAATGTTTGCATAGCTTTTGGGTTTTATTACCCGGCTGTGTAAATGCCAGCACGGCATGTTTGCAGCGTTGCCAGCGCTCTGGCTCGACTGTCTCGCTTTCATCGTCATAGTCGCAGCCGTCCGACTCTGCCACAATGTCCTTCCAAATACCTTTTGTTCTAGAGCGCCTCGGAGTCACCCGCTCCTGGGTTGCCTTTGCGACGGGGCGGGCGCCGGGCACACTGGCTGTGTGCAGTCATTTACATGTTTCAGTCTCTTCTACTTTATCTTGTTGCTGCTGGCGGGGCATCGGCTCTTCTTGTTCTGCTTCTTCGACGACGACGACGACGACGACGACTTCTTCGGGGCTCCTCCCGTCTCGTCCTGAACGAGATCTGCTCAGCTGGCCAGCTACTTTATGTTTAGCTCTTGTGCATTTTTGAGTTAATATACTTAGCAGCACATTTTGTTGTCGCCGTTGACGACGACATCCACAGCGAAAGTTCTTTAGGCGCTTATCTACTTGTCAAAATTTTGGTCGCTTGACTATTGCCCGTTGTTGTTGCTTTTAAAGCAGCTAAAACTTATAACTCTTGTGATTGTGCTTGTTCTTTGGCTGCTTCTTTAAGGCATTTCTTGTGTGCTCTGCTCTGTTTTAGTTATTTCTTTTGTTAAGGTTCTTTGCGTCTGTTTCTGCTTCTGCCTCTGCTCCTGTTTTTGCGGCTTTGAAGTTTGCTGACTTGTCTTTAATGACATTGGAAATTGCGGTCAGAACAATTAATTTCCGGTTGACAAAACTTTGCTTTAGTTTTTTGACAATCAACCTTCACAGTCGCCTAACTTCAGGTAGGCATTAGCAATGAGCCCAAAGATAAAGCTTAACTTTCCTCTAATCGAGCTCAGGCAGATCTTCTCTCTATTCTATACAAGTTAGTCAGCCTGCTCCTTACATGCGTGTGTGAATTTGTGGTATAGTTTACATCTTTAAAGTCTCTTGCAACATGTGCTGCCTGGCTTAAGTGCGTGTCTGCGTAAAGTGTCAAAAAAGGAGCCATACCTATTTAGCATTCTAACGAACTTTATCACCGGCACCCGCAGCGGCCCACAGCGCACACACATATGGATACGTGCATGGGCCTAAGTGCTTGGGCAATGGCAATGTCTATGCCTCTTTGCAACGTAACGGATGAGCGAGCGAGGCGCTCATTAAAATTTCAGACCACGTAGCCAATCTGCACTTAAAAGACCTTTCGAGATTTGAATTTTTCACATTTTTGCAGCCAGTCAGTCGGCCTACGATTATATTTTCCGATTCAGAAAACCCTAACCAATGCCACACTGGGACCACAGCAACCACACAAAAACTGTGCCATCCATTCCATGCGAGCAACAGCACAGGACCATAAACTAGACTCGTAAGTGCTATGACATGTTATGCACGCACTTTCGCGTTGATGTGTCAGGCTTTGAGCCTATTGTTGGTCGCAAACAAACAAGCATTGTTAGCACTAAGGAAGCTATTGCCAGTTGCTCAACACAAAATGCGCAAAAAAGCTTGAATGGACGATGTAGTCAAGCGCAACCAACTTCACAATACGCATCAACTAATTCCATTAACTAATTCATAACTGGGCAAACTGTATAATTTATCGATACATACATATATCTTCGAGAGAAAGTCAATTGTGACATTATTGCATAATCCAATCAAATCACAATAGACAAAACCAATACGCTCTTTTCGCTGATGAGAGAGTGTAAAAAAAATAAGTTTTAACTGTAAAAACAGCAAGACGTTACTTAAATTTTGGTGCTATTGCTGCTTTTAAGCTATCTAATGTCCGGCTGTTGTCCTGGCAGCCAACCACTAGCAGCATGGACCATCCTCTCGTTACTACGGCGGATACGAGCCATAGAGATGGAGTAGGTAATGGTAGATACGGGTTGTGGACTCACTAGCTGGGCATCTTGACATGTCATCAAAAACACATTAAATGTGTTTTTACGAGCGCGTTCGTTGAAACTGCTGTCCACCTTTTAGGTAGATGCGACGCAAAGCCAAAAGCAAAGGCAAAGGCAACGGCAAAGGCAACGGCAACGGCAACCGCAACGGCAATGGCTTTAGCAAAGGCTGTCACAAATCCACATGGAGACTTGGATCAGACCTTATCCGGAAATTTCCTGTTGCGGCGTTTGCAAAAGTTTTGTCTGCTGGTGTTAGCAACAAAGTGACATTGCTCTAAATTAGTTTTATAATTTCTTTCTTTTTTTAATGCTTGCCACAATAACTAAAGCGAAAAGTTAGCGGAAATTTGACAGTTTTTATTAATTTTATTTTGTTTTCTTTTTTTTTTTTTTTTTTTTTTTTTTGCAACAATTTAAACACATACGAAACCGCAAAAAAAAAAAGATGAAATGCCTCGCAGGCTGGCACATATTTCATCATCGAGCTGAAATGAAATGAACACGCTTCGCTTTAGACGGCGCACGTAAAGCGGACACGTTCAATCCACACACAGCCTTTGGCAGCGACATTTTAATTTGAAAAATTGGCTTTAAGGCAAACCCAGACTTGCCCTGGATTGTTTTGATGTACACGAAATGCTCACTCAAGTCCCAGCCCGTCAATCAGGCATAATGGGCAAACGGAAAAGCCATGCACATACATATTAATCAATATAGAGGATATCAGATTGAACGACTGGAGGATATCCTCTAGCCTTTGCTAGATTCCCCGTAGTATCCACTTCTTCACATCCGAGCTTCATTGAAATTGTGAATCTTTTGTTTTTGTTGGTAACTTTTCGAATTCACACAGAATACTATTTTATATATTTATTCTTAAATAAGTTTTGTTTGCCGTTGCTGCCTGCCGCTCGTAAGAGCCAAGTTATTTGTTTAGGCTCTGTTTTCGGCAAACGCTCGTTTTGACCTGCATAGAAAGTTTTAATAGCCGTTTCGTCAGTAAGTTCCCACGTTTTCGGCACTCCAACAAGCTGCTAAACTGAGGCAAATTTGGCTCACTACATACCACACGCTCCCCAAAACTTTCAACCAATATTTATTGTGTAAAAATTCACGCCTAGTTCGAGCGCCCGCCTCATCCTTGGCGCTTTAATAAAAAACAAAAAAGCGCAGCTAGAAACTTTGTCCTTTACGCTCAACATAGCCGCACTCATTAAATTTGCTAATTGAAACTATTAAAGGATGAGCGACTGAAAAACGAAGTAGACCTCACTTTATCTAGTCGCCGAGCCGCCGAGCTGCCGAGCTGGCGTAAATGTTTGTTAAATTAAACATAAAATTAGACACAAATGCGATTAGCAAAAGTTCAACTTTCGACTCTAAGCGATGCATGCTCGTTTAGCTTCATTTTCCAATCATAAATAAATGATGAAATTATGCGTCTGCTGCTGCGTCAAGTGCTTCGATATTGCACAAAGTGTTCAATAATAAATTTACCTAATGCTATTACTGTACTTCTACTCAATATTAAGTTCATCCTCACTCGAATATTCTGCCAAAGTCCACATTAATACACTTCTTATGCATGTATGACTGTGTCTACTCATGGAGAACTGTAATCGAGACTAAGCATAAAAAATCTGCCACCCGCACTCACTCGACGAGCTTCCGAAGGATGCAATTGTCATGGGGAAACTGTCAAAAGTTGACATTTTTGCGTTGAGCGAAACTTTGCGCAAATGTTTGCATTTCTGCTGTGGACATTAATCAGGAATGCATGGAATCTGCTAAAGTTTGCCGCCGAGTCACATTGTTCGACTAAAACTTCTAATCGAGCGTTTTTTGTGTGTGTCTTGGACATTGAAGCATAAGCCAGACACATGGGAATGACTTGTAATTTCCAATGCTTGGCATCTGGCTTATTGATACACCAGCTACAAGAGGAGGTTACTTGCTGCAACCTGCTTACATCTTGCATCTTGAATCTTGTAGCATTGCAAAGGTGGCATCAACCCATGACCAGTGCAATTTACACATTGCTCTACGAGCTCGGGCTGTAACCTTCGGCTATAATTGTATGAATAATACATTAGCTTTAATGGGGTATTTGCCCTTTCCCATTGAGTTCGTTTCATTTATTAACTAAAATGTCATGAACTGTAGAAAATCGAAAATATAGTTCCATACACAAGATTTTCAACCCAAATATCGTTGCGAAATGGTCTATTTCGGAATCAAAAGAAAATTTTGCAAAAATTTAAATGCAAGCTCTAAACATGTAATAGTCAATGTCCGTAGAATGGGGAATATGCATATTTATTTTTTGGCAAGAGGTAAGTACAAAAATCACGAAATAAACGACAAGACGTGCACACCATTAAGAATAGACTCGTTTATATATCGAAGCAAGCAAAACGTCACGCATACGCCGTGTTGTACGGGTCGAACACAAGTAATTTGCAAATAAATGCTGTCAACTAGTGAAAATCGAATTTTGCATACACGGAAAGGAACACCTATGGAACACACCCCACACACACACACACACACACACAGAGAGAGAGAGAGAGAGAGAGAGAGAGAAAGAAAGAAACGTGCAGATCTGTACATCACATGTTTATACCCTTCAGTTCAGGCTGGCAACACAATTGAACATGCAAGGCATGTTACAGGTTACGAAATGTACTGTCAAAAGTGCCCGGCCAAGCCACCCGGGTAACCCAAAACAAAACATTAAATGAACTTTTCATTCGCTGAAAGGCCAAGCAGAATTGGGGCCTGCTTCCGTTTCACTTTTGTGTTATTTTATTTAAGGGCCCAAATTTGTTTAGACTGCCAGCGTCGAGAACTGAGTAAACGAGCCAAAATGGAAATTTGGTATGCACTTTTGATAGGTCTTCAACACAATGGAAACGTCGCTGGAGACTTAAAGCTGAAACAATGAACAATCATCCACACACGCCACAATGTCTTTAAGCACTCCTCGCCAACGGGGCCAGTTTGTAAATGCATCAGTGCAGATGCACTACAGAACGTATCCTGGCCAGTCAGGCAGAAGATCAGATGCAGAGCAGTTGTAATCTAAAAATCAAGTGCTAGTCGGGTCATTCGTAATTTGTTGTCCTGCAAGCGAAACGCTTTTAGTCAAGTGCCATGGGCAGTTCGCCTGCCAGCCAATCTATCTAACTGTGGGCATTTTATTTATGCAAAAGTAGCATTTTTTGCTTGCCAAGCGCCAATTTAAAGTTCCAGCAGCATCCTTCGAAGTGGAGTCGCACGCCCGAGAGTGGGGAGACATTTGTAAGACAGGCAAACGAGCAGCCAACCGTTCGACCGACAACTTCGTCGTTCCACTTGCCCTTGTCGTCCACAGTCATTTTTGTCGTCGTCGTCGTCGTCGTCGTCGTCAGCGTCTCATAGCTGGTTTACTGCTGGGACAACTGGGACAGCTGGTCAAAATTAACAAGTTCCAGCGCATGTCTGGACTGTGGACTCTGTGGACTCGGGGAGTGCCTACGAATCTTGTTTCTCATTTTGTATGTGAGTATTCGTTGGGGGGTGTCTTCTTCTCTACGGGTCTATGTCAGAACATAAGCAATTTGTTGCAAACTTTCCTACAGCTGGCTTTGTTGTGTTTTAGCCCAGTGCAAAGTGTGTGAGCGATGACCGAGAAGCGGCAAGCGGCAAGAGGCAAGAGGCAAGAGGCAAGCGGGAAGCGAGTAGCGGGGAAAGGGAAATGCGACGAGTCTGCCCGCAGAACTTTGGATCCTGGTGCGTGTGTCAAGCAACAATGGCCTAGCCGCCTTTTGGGCCAACATCTGGGCCTGTGTCCGGGGCGTGGGCAAAGGCCTCGCTTCGGCTAACTTTCACTCGTCTCCCCGCGTTTCGCCCGCACTTGCGGCATGGTACTTCTGCACTCAACGCTTTGTTTCACTTCGTTTTCTCTCGCCTCCCCTTGCCCTGTGCCCTGTGCCCCATGCCGTATTTTCGTGCCGGTGCCCGGTTGGTAGAAAACTTTTTAAAAGATCTTACGTTTTTGTTGTTTTGTAAAATTGATGAAGTAATTTGTTTGGTGATTGCACAAACTTTGCGTGTCAATATTTTTCAAAAACACCCAAGTTTGCCTAAGTTTTGTGTGTGCAACTGTGTGTGTGTGTGTATCACACACATAGGGCCTCGTATAGATGGCCACAGGATTTGCTTCGACAGCACAAAAACTCTTCTAAATGCCCAGAACCAACTGCCAGCAGGAGCTTCCGCTGCAGCCACGGCACCAGCGTCCGCCCAATAAGTCGTTTGCATTGTTAATGATTCAAATTTGTGGTAAGTGCCCTGGAATCGACTACAAAATATGCATCTGGTCAAGTAAAGTGGCTCGGGTGTGGCTTGATAACCTATTTTGACAACCAATTTGCTTCAGCCGCCCTCAGCTCAGCTCTCATCTATTTTATCCAACACAAGAGCTGAGAACACTAAACACAAGAGAACTGAACACTAAAGAACAATGCTTTAGTTATAAACATTAATCAAGTTTTGAAAGCGAAAGAACTGATTCAAGTTTATGCCATATTAGTATGAGGAGTAAATATTTTCATCCATTGAATGAGAAAGGTTACAAGGCTCAAACCTCATTGCATTTCATTTCATTTGAATAGTTGGCACGAAGATTTGTGAATCTATGATGGGATACAATTTGCTCTAAAATTGTAATGTAAGCCCGGTACTTAAGTGGATTTTTATGAAGTACTTATCAGGGATATCAATATGTCTGCCAACTGTTTGCCTGACGGTCTAGTTTTAATGCTTCCGCTCGGCTTGAACTTATTGTAAAATGTGCTTATTTACTCGCTAGTTTAAGCCATCCGCAAACAAGAACACAAACATACAAACACACATACATACTCACATCATGCTCAGCAACCTCCATAGACTCCATAGCCACATCCACAGTCAGTCAATACGGCAAAGTACGATTGAAATTGAATAAAATGGCTTTTCAAATTATTTGCGATACAACAAAGCGCCATGTGGCAGAAAAGCTTATCTGCGGAAAATGTTAACTGTATGACAAAACATAACTTGTAGATATGCAAAAACCTAAAGGAGACACGCACTCACACACGAACATCTGTAGGCACATCTACGAGGGTTGATTGAAATGTTTTTGATCTAATCAAAACTAAGATTTTCTTCATTTATCTAATTTTAATCAAATCATTGTTATTTCGTTATTAGTATTATTATTATTGAATTATTATTGAATTATATTTATTTACTTTTTTTATATTTAAATAAAAAATATATTGAAAATTATTATAATATATTTTGATTTAAATAAATTAGTTTTTGGACAGAGTTTCTAAATTTAATGCTTTACTAAAAATATTAAAATTGATTTGTATGTATGAAATTTTGAATTTCAATTTAAAAACATTTTTTAGAAAATAATTTTTTTAAATATCAAATATTTTAATTCATAAAATATATTCTATTTTCCTTTTAGGACACACATTTGTCTAAGTGCCCTCGTATATGTATATAGGAAATATGTATGTATGTTGAGGCACAGCAGTCAAGTCGCATACGTATTCATATGTATTCATGTTTGTGTGTGTATTGCGCGCATACATGCGTACTTCAGTACGAAATATATAAAAAACAAACAACAAATTTTGCGCTGAAAATAGAATACAAACAGCACAATACGACTGAAGCACGCCAATGCGCGGCTTTTATAGAGCGGCCAGTGGTGTGGGTGTGGGTGTGGCTGTGGGTCTGAGTCTGGGTCTGGCTCTGGCTCTGGCTCTGGCTCTGGCTCTGGCTCTGGCTGTGAGAGTGGTAGGGAGTGTGAGTGTGGGTGTAGATGTGAATGTGAATAGGTGGTGGGGTGGGGCATGAATGAACGTACATTCAAACATTCAAGGGAGCCTCGGTATCGATTTATGCATATTAAATTACACGAGCTGCCTCACAACAATACGCAGTTGTATCCAATGGGAAGCATTGCGCTGCCTGCTGCTGCCTGCTGCGTGCTGCTCCTTTGAAAATATTTATACACATTTCTTATACGCACCGCCTAAATTCCCGACATCTAAATTGGCGGCTACGCTGATTGCCGCCAGAAAGTAAGCCGACAACCACCCAACCGCCCAACCGCCCAACCACCCCGTTATTATCCATATGATCCCACACTAGCGACCAATTTATAAACGTTTGGTTCTTCGTCTTATCCTTGGCAGGTTCTTCTTTTCGTTTTTTCTTTATTATGGCAACTGAGCTAACGCCCCCATTTGTGTGTCCATTTAGTCTGTGTGTGTGTGTGTGTGAGTTGTGTGTATGCTTCCGTATATCCGATAAACTTCGACGTTAGCAGCTGGTGCCTCACGTGGGGCTGGATTGACTTTTGATACTCAAGGCTGGCCCCCAGCCCCAGCTTTATCGAACCACCTCTTTCAGAGCCCAAACAGCGTAACAATTGGTTTTCAATGCAAAAATTTACTATACTCTTACACTGTACTCTGCAGAGTACTTACAACTCAGTACTCTGCACTGTACTCTTTTCTCGCAAAATGTTTTCATTTATATTCGTCTTTGCACAATGTACTCTATAATCTTCATAATTCATATTCCTCTGTAGTCTCCACTTTGCACTTTGTACTCTGAGATTATCTCTACTCTACACAACTGCGAATGAGCAATGGCACCTCCTTCAGCAATCAGGATATTACAAAGAAATGACTGACATAACTAACGCACTTTTTATTTTTTTCTTTTTCGGCACAGCGAAGAGTCGGATATGAATATGGAATAAACAGTGAAGGTAACTGCAAATACAGACACATATATACAAACATACTTATATATATATATAGAAATATATATATATATATATATATATGTGTGTGTATATATATATATGGACATATGGCCAAGTCCTTCGAACGGACATTGTGGGTCAGGGAGGCTGTCACGCTCTGCAATATTAATGCGCTTGAGTTTGAGCCGTCCGCCCACAAAGTTAACGCCAAGAAAAGCATCCAGAGTGCCAGTCGCTCGGCCAGTCAGCAAAAACTGGAACTTTGTGGTACTCGCGTCCTGCGTCCTGGGAGTCATAATATTTGGGTCACTTGGCAGCCGAGCATTGTTAATTATTCTGGTCACATCTGTTATGTAAACTACGTTCAAAGCATAAAAAAAACGCGCAAAGACAAACCCCAAAGACAAAGTGAGTTCGCCTACCCGTGCGCTGCAAGAATTAAAAAGTTCCGAAATCGCGTTAAATGGACACCCGAAATTTGGATGTTTGCAAATGCCTTTTGCAGCTCTCAACGCTTCTGCTCTTTTTTATTTTCAAAGGGTTCTCTGCAGCAGCAACAGCAGAAATCGTAGTCCGAGCAAAAACAAATATGTACCATGTAAATTTTTAAAATATTTCAGTGCAATTTTTTGTGTCGAGCTCGAAGGAAAACACCTATTAATGTATTTTACATGAGGTGCGAGCGCACCCAAAATACGAATTCACAGGGCAGCCACAGTGGGGCAAACATGCAAGTTCTTCAGTAAAATTTTATTAAAGGTTTTCGTACTCCAATAAGTCTAACCAGTCCACAAATCTTATATATGTTTATTCTATGCACATTGATGAAAAATTTCCTCAAATATATTTATTCCTAAATACGAACCATTAAAACAGGATAGATGATCTTTTGCCTACATTCGGACGTGACTAGCTTCATGTCTCGAATGTTTAAAACGTGCACGTCTGAAAATTGACGGCTGTCACGGGAGCACAGAATGGTAAAAATCTACGTTGACTTTGCAATTTCAAAACATTTTGTTGACTTCCTTCGGATCAATTCTCTCCACAAATTAATTTGGGCACCGAACAGCCTCGCAAACGATATTGATCACGCAGGTACTTGATAAATACATGTAATAAGAATACCCTAATATCTACCTAAATCATCCAACGCATCTCTACTTTAAAATTTACCAATAGAAAGAAATGTGCTATAGCTCACCATGTCTTTCTGAACCTTTACTTCAAGCAGTATACCACTCCTCGAATGTTGTTCATCAACACGATATCCGATCTCATAAGCCACCGCATCCAAGAAAGGTATTAACATACACCATTTAGCATAAAAGGCTTTCAAAAAGCCAATCGAAACTCTCAACTATTCCCTACGCATCTTCTCATAATGTGCACTGGCATCATTCAGTCGTCAGTTGTTCAATAATTCCCAAGATGATTCGGTTGCTGATGACCACAACGAAAAACACACAGAGGAATGGGTACGGTGCGCCTTACAGCAAGTAAATACATTTCGCACTTTATCATATTGATATTGTATTACAAATTTATATTTACTAAATAGTTGTTAATAGATGTTTTGTTTATGGAAAGCGCACAGCAGCTCCGGCCAACGAAACACATGCAGAAGAAGAGAAGCGTCTACTTCAACTTCTTCTTGGGGCGCAAGTTGTTGGTGTGTCCGCACTTCTTCTTGCGACAGTTGGTTGCACGTGGGTGCAGACGAGCATAGCACTTGCGGCAGATCATCTTGTCGCAGTTGTACTTCTGGGCGAGAATACGAAGCGAGGGCTCAATGATACCACCACGCAGACGGAGCACCAAGTGCAAAGTGGACTCCTTCTGAATGTTGTAGTCGGACAGGGTGCGTCCATCCTCCAGCTGCTTGCCGGCAAAGATCAGACGCTGCTGATCTGGTGGGATTCCCTCTTTGTCTTGGATCTTAGCCTTGACATTCTCGATGGTGTCAGAGGGCTCGACCTCCAAGGTGATGGTCTTGCCGGTGAGAGTTTTTACGAAAATTTGCATTTTGAAAGCGTTGCTGCAAGCGCAAGATACATTTACATTAGAATTATATCAATTGCTTTTACTATAACTCGGAAGCGTCACATTTCTATTTTGCCGATGTGTGGTGCGTCGTTGTTTCACGTAGAGGCTTGAGGTTAGGTCTGACATGGTAACAAGTGGCGAATAGTTAGCCATACAATTTTTGCCATCCCGCCATGTGCAAGTGTAATATAGTTTGCTATTTATTTGTTTTAGACCATGAGTACGCAGGAAATGTAACGCTTTCGCTTTTTAGTATTTATTTTTACTTTATTTTAGCAACTTACCAAGAGAAACGTGCAACCAAATGCTTATTCACAAACGAAAAGAGTGTGTACACAACGAGCGCGTTTGATACTCAAATTAGTAAATAGCACAACATTGACAACATTGTTGTAGCAAACAGCTTTTGAGGGGTCGTCAAAAAGTATCGATATCATATTTTGCTATTTTAAACAAACTTTAAATTTCTTCCTTTCTTAAGCAATCATAGCTGATTAATATACAAATGTGTATTGTGTGATTATTTATTTCTATGTAAATTATGATTATTTGATGCTGTTACAATGTATTGACATGACGTGGTATTTCATCAGCTGTTATATATCGATTCTAAAATGTCTGTGCAATATAACATTAACAAATGTCACAGTCATTGTGGTGTGAAATTACATTACAGCTCAGGCGTTAATTATTTTCTCACTGTTACTAGCAGCTGAGCATTTATTCAGGCTGTCGCTGTTAAATAACATTTTCAGTTCAACCAAATCTAGGCAACCACGGAAAAGTTGTGCAAAAAACGTGTATTTATTCTATTAAGTACACGTACACAACATGTCAGACAACGATGGCCTTTTGCCGGCGGCTGCACCAGCTCCTGTAAGTCACTCGAACACGATTATAATGTTCCTCTATTATTCGATTTAATTCATTCCCAAAATGCAGGCCGTTGGTGACGAGGGTCAGCAGCAGCAGCAACAGAACCAGCCAACGCGCATGGAGTCTTTTTTCGCAATGACAAAGTCATTGATTCTGCGGGCGTTAATTATTTACTTCGTTAGTTCCTTCTTCCGGCGGCCGCAGCCGAATGCAACGCAAGACCAAGCCGTTGCCAATGCAGGTCCCAAAATAACAGCATGGAACTATTTTGAGAACGGCACAGATTTTGACTTACACATATGGCTGTCGGAGCTGCCGGATGTGGTAAACTTCCAACAGAAGAACAATCTTCTGTGGCTGCAAGAAGACCTCACCTATGGGGACTGGGTTTCGGGTCCCACAGGCAACGGCATCTACACGCACAACCTAAAAATCAAGGCCAGCCCACATCTGCTGAACAACGGCAGCGTCTTCTTGCACGCATTTGTAACGCGCGCTGGTGAGAGTCCAGATCCTCAGTCGCCCAAATACTCAAAGCATGGCCACATGGGCCATCAACAGCATCAGCTGAACAAGTACAAAAAGCTGCGGGTGAATCGCAACTACAATTTGTTGGCCAGCGAAAAGGAGAAGTTGGAGCACGAGCTGAAGCATGCCAATCTCAAGGATCAGATCGTCTCGCACTGGCACTCGAACCTGACCATCAACCTGGTTGTCGATCAGACAAACTGGGCACAAGGAAGCGTGCCAGCGCCCCTCGATGAGTATGTAAAATTTGTAGATGGGGGCAAGACGTATCTGCCGATTGTCTTTGTCAACGACTATTGGAACCTGCAGCGCGAGTACTTCCCCATTAACGAATCAACGCCAGAGCTGGAGCTGCACTTGACCTTTCAACCGCTGGGAATGTTCAAGTGGCAGCTGTATGCCGCTAAACAGATGAAGAGCAAGTGGGCCGGCAATGTGCTTGGTGAGATAATGGCAGCCAGTACTCCAGAGGAGACAGACGAGGACCAGGACTCGCTTAAGGAAACTCTGCTGGATACCAACATCTACCTGCTTGGCATCACCGTGGCAGTCTCCATTCTGCACTCGGTGTTTGAGTTGCTCGCCTTCAAGAACGATATCCAGTTCTGGAACAATCGGCAGTCGCTAGAGGGCCTCTCTGTGCGGTCCGTGTTCTTCGGCGTATTCCAGTCCCTGATCATTCTGCTCTATGTGCTTGACAACGAGACCAACTTTATGATACGGATATCCTGCTTCGTCGGTCTCGGCATTGAGGTGTGGAAGATACACAAGGTCGTCGACGTCAACTACAACAACCAGCAGAAGTTCTTAGGCATTTTCCCACGCATTAGCTTTAAAGACAAGGGATCGTACTCGGAGAGCTCGACCAAGGAGTACGACAAGCTAGCCTTCAAATACCTGGGCTGGGCCTGCTTCCCCCTGCTGGTGGGCTACTTTGTTTACTCCCTGCTGTACAACGAGCACAAGGGCTGGTATTCGTTCGTGCTCAACATGCTGTACAGCTATCTATTGACCTTTGGATTCATTCTGATGACGCCACAGCTATTCATCAACTACAAGCTGAAGTCGGTTGCCCACTTGCCGTGGCGCATGATGACGTACAAATTCCTGAATACTTTCATCGATGACATTTTCGCATTCGTCATCAAGATGCCTACCATGTACCGCATCGGCTGCTTCCGGGACGACATCATCTTCTTCGTTTTCCTCTACCAGCGCTGGCAGTATCGCGTCGACTTGAAGAGGGTGAACGAGTTTGGATTCTCCGGCGAAATGGAAGAGCAGGCTGCCAGCAAGCGACTAGAGGGAGAGACCAATGCCAACCGACCAGCTGGTGCCATTGAGGCAACACCAGATGCGGATGCCACCAAAGCAGCGGCGAATGCGACGCCCACCAAAAAGACAGCCGCACAAAAGAAACAGGATTAGATAGCCACGACAGTGCATCAAACCCGAGAGATATGCATTAGAACAATTTTAACGGCAGTTATAATATACACACATTATTTTTCGGTGTGCGTGCGCTATGCACGCATAATTATAAGCAAAAATTCAGTTTCAGTATACATATAGTAAAACGGTCGATCGACCGACCGTCGTAGTTACGAACATATTCTAGCAGTAATTTAATATATATGTATGTGTATTTTGTTTGTTTTCTGGGCCTATACCAGTGGTCCTTAGCATCGGGTACTGAAATAAATTCAGTGTGAGAGAACTGAGCCGTCTTATCATTGCTTATCTTGGTAGTTTATCTGTATCTAAAGATGCAACACGTGATTGAGATACACGTAACAATTAACTGGCTGTGCAGAAAAATAGTTATTATTTTGTTGGCTGTGGACTAGTAGCAAATTATATCGGTAAATTAAGGGCAATTAATTAAATTAAATTCATAAAAATAATTATTCTGTTATCCAAATTTCAAATTGAGATAATTCAATTGCTGTCGCTTAGAGTTCTGCTATCTGATTGCATTTAAATTAACAGTAAGTTAACGCCACTTAATTAGATTTAATTTATAAAATTATAATTGCATTTGGGATTACTGTTATCTAAATTTGAAATTTAAAAATATTCAAATGTTGTTGCACTCTAGTGCTGTTAAATATCGGACATTTCACAGCACTGTTAACGCGTCGCTAACGAGCACTGTTTTTGTTTGTTGAGAAGAAAATAAACCTAAACAGAGAAGTGTACAAGAAAATTAAATCACACTGAATTAAACTGATTTCTCAGCAATAGCTCAACTCCAATCAAGGTGTATCACAATTAGCCAGCGCAGAGAAAGAGATTCATCAGATTGGTATGATTCAGATTCTAAATCCACTTGAGTAGCCGCAGCAGTAGCAAAGGTGAAAATTCTGTGTGTAAGCAAAGCAAACTCTGAAAAAATGTACTCTGAATGGGCTTCGCTGTCGGCGCAGATCAATGCCAACAGTTGTGAGGCACAATGCTACAGTGTTTTGAACAAGTTCCCAGCATCCGCTGGCCGGGAAGTCGTGATGTCAGTGGTGAAACAACTTGGCACCAATTTGGGCATTACGCAGAATGCGGAGCCCAGCCACCTGGTCAAAGATGAGGAGGTTTGTTAGTTGTTAACTTAGTCGTTATTCGTTAATTTAACGATAATATCTATGTCCGCTCACAAATAGGTCAGATGGTGCATGGATGTCATTTGCTTTGGACTCTCGCTACCGTTGCAGGAGCATGAGACAATCAAGGACTGCGTCAACGTCTACTGCGAGTGGCTGACCGCGCTGCATCCGCAGCCACGCATTAGCGTGCCCAAACCCATTTGTGAGGATGCAAACCTGTACGCCAGGCAGATAATCAATCATTTCCACAATCTGTTCGTTCCGCGGCAGGGAGAAAGTAAGTACCATTAGCAAGCACCATTAGGTGACATCACCCGTCTTAGATGCTTTTTGAGTCACATTCACGCCCGATGACGATTTGTAATTATTGCATTCTAAATTTCAAGTCTTGCCATTTTTATACCAATCGAAGCTTGGTAGGTGCTCTCTCTCTTTTTGTTTAATGTGCTTAAATCAAACTGCCCCTCTAATGCCTCTGATCGTTTCTTATAGGCTCTGATACGATCAAACGTCAGGCCGTGCTTTGTCATCGAGTACTGCGCACTCTCCAGCAAACAGCGCAGATTTCCCAGCAAATGGATCGAGAGACCTGGGAGACGCTACTGCTCTTTCTATTGGCAATCAATGAGATTTTACTGGCCCCGCCCACCGTGAAGGATGATGTGGGTGATCAGCTCTGTGAGCGTGTGCTTTCGGTACTCTTCGAGGTATGGCTCTTGGCCTGTGTTCGCTGCTTTCCATCGCCATCGCTGTGGAAGACCCTGCAGGAATCATGCGCCATGTGGCGTCATCGCATTGCCCTTGTGGATCAGTGGAATCGAGTAAATCTGGCATTAACCGCGCGGCTCTTAGAATTCAGCTATGGTCCAGATTTTACACAGCTCAAGAATGGTAAGCATCACCATAAATAATATTTTACACTTCAATATATTAGTTTCCATTTCCTTTCCCACTTGTTGCAGCGGACGAGGATAGTCAGCTCATACCTGCGGGCATGTCCAACGACTGTGTGGCGCAGACTTGGTATCGATTTTTGCGCATGATTGGCAACCCTACAGCTCTCTGTTCGCCGCATATTATTAGCAAGTCGTCGCATTTCGTTCAATGGGCTCTCACCCACGAGAAGGGAGCAGAGACACATCAGCATCCGTGCCTTCAAGTTCTGCCGCAGATATTTTTAAATGCAATGCGCGGAATTTCCAGTCAAGTCGATGCCTTCCTGGGTAAGATATGCCAACAGGGATATTGTTGAGGTCTCATAGGTGTAGGATTACTGCTTTAGCTAGCATAGTTATTATATCGCTTTTATAACCATATTCGAAATGAAACACAGGCATTTATCAGCCACCGCCTAGCCAACAGGACAACGTCGTTACAAATCTGCTTGAGATACGCCACTCTTTAAATGAGGCAACTTCATCCACGCTCCAACAGTTCATCCACTCGAGCAGCGTCTCGAACATTAGCATGCAGCAATCGGGGTCCACTCAGTTGTCCCATCCGCCGCATCATCATCATCACCACTATCCGCATTTGCATTTACATGGCGCAGGAAGTTTTCTTCGCGATAACTTTGTAAGCAGCTCGGCCAGTTCTGCTTTAAATGCCATCATGGGCCATCATCATCAGCATCAGCAGCAGCAGCAGCACCAGCCACAGCAACAACAGCAACAGCCTCCAGGGCAATACGTAGCAAATTGTAGTGCTTCTCCAACCAACCTTTGCCATGTCGCTCCCGTAGGCCCAGTTGGCAGCGTTAGCGCTGGCGGCAGTCACTCGGCAGGCGTTGTGGGCTGTATCTCGTTCAGCACGTCTGAGGCGATGCCGTTGATAAGCTCCAATGGCAGCAGCAGCAGCAGTGTAACACCTACACCACCCTTGCAGCGTCGTCTGGCTAAAAGTTTCAGCGTGGCTCCATCCATTACGCAGCAGAAGGGTGCGATTTTTGTTAATAGAGCCCACGTTGTACCGTTTCGCTTGAGTTACTTTACAGCATGTTAGAGACTTACTCAGCTTTCTGATTGATCAATGACGGACATCGTCGACGCTTTATTTCGTATGCCCGCACTTAATTGCATTTTACGTTCATTATTTCACGCGCTATGGCCTTTGTTAGAACAACCATTCAAATTATCTAAGCCCATATTACTGCCTGATTTTGTTTTTCATTGCGCTCCCACATATGGATGCGCACATATGTTTGTAGTCCCTAATTACTCGTTCCCACTTAATAGAACGTAGTTTATATGTATATTTATTGTACGCCTACAATTATAACTGAGCACAATGTTGCATGAGTGTCTGCACTCCCGCCGGACTAAAACTGTTTAGTAATATTTCACACGCTTTCCCTTCCCACACGCTTTGCAGGCTTAAGCAAAACAGCGCTTATCAGCCTAACACGCAGCTCAGCGAACGCCGCCCCCACGACACCGACTTCTGGTCCGCCCTCATCGAGCAGCATCAATTGTGAGTGTTGTAGTGTAGGAAAGCAAAACACTTGTCCGCTCTACTCTCAACATCTGTTTTACCCACGGTCTCTCACTCTCTCTCTCTTTCACTCATCTACAGCGCTTCCATCCATCGGCTCCGAGCTGCGTCCGCCTCTCTCGGTGGCTCGTCCGAAGTGCAACAGCATTCTCCATTTATTCGGCGAGTGGTTGTTCGAGGCAGCGCACATAGGCGGCGATACTTGGCTGCAGAACCGTAAGAGTGAGTACCCGATGAAGTGTGATCAGCTCAGCTACTATTTTATATCATTTGAAACTACATTCACTGACTTCCTTAGAGCAAGCATGTGAGGCTAGTAAGCGACCGTCGTCAATGATAATGGAGAATCGCAAGGGATCGATATCGCTATCCCAACCCAATTCGCTGAATGATCCCTCATCACTGCCGCCCACACTGACCATTGACAAATATGAATCCGGCCGTGCCGAGGCCATTGGTACACTATGCAAGATCTTTTGCGCTAAGAAAACGGGAGAGGAAATCCTGCCCGTCTACTTGGCTCGCTTTTATATGGCGCTGCAACAGTGCCTCAAGATAACCGAGTCAAAGGAGTGTGACGAAACATTGGCCAGCATTCTGCTCCACTCGGCAGACTTGTTCCGTTTGGACCTCGACGGTATAAATGTTTTACTGCCTGGATTCATAGCAGCTCTCGAAATAGTGCTGCCGGACAAAGACCTGAAGCTCAAGACTCAGGCAGTTGCTTTCAGCCGCACCGAGTTGCGTCGCTCGGCCATAAATATTTTGCTTTCTATTATGGTGCTGCCCCTCCATTACCACGCTTTGCCCATTCGTAGCTTGATTAACGACTCGAGCGAAAAGTAAGCACAGTTGGCATTCCAACTAACTCTATTGTTGCTAGAATCAATATTTACTATTATTCATTTTCCCCAGGGTGATGACATTCTTGCAGCTCAAGTCCCGGCTAATGAATATACTAATGAACGCACTGCAAGTGGAAACTGATGCACAAAACACGCATATGCTATTGGGCGGACTGTTGCTTTGTGTCCAAGACGCAGTTACCTTTGAGGAGAGTGAGCTGGCCACAGATCATCTGAGTGGTGCCGGTGTTCAGCACCATGAAGAGAATATTCTAAGCTCTGGTAAGAGAACTCACCAGGGTTTCGCTTGGCTTGTAAATGCATTTTGTTGATTATTTTACTTAATTATTTTAATTTATTTCGCATTTTGATTTTATTTCTGATATCGCTGGGGGTGTGTCGTCAGCGTGCTCGGACCGTTCCGCTTCGTTAGCTAGCGGCACGGTCAGCTTTGGCGCTCCAACCGCGGCAACGAGTTCGCGTGATACGGCTTCGGCCCACGATTATCCCAGTCTGACCATTTCCGATGATATATCGGTGGAGTTTGCCAGCGAATTAGAGGGCGTTGCATCATATGGTAAAGTTTTCGATTTATTTATTTTTATTTATATTTCGTTGCCTCGCATTTTCATAGATTATACAAAGTGTGTATCAATTTAAATTGATCCAAATTAATAGACACATGATTTTAATCTTGCAGACAACGCACATGCTCTCTTTGTGCGTGCCACGTATTTAGTGTGTCATCGACTGATATCCTCTTGGAAGACCGACTTGAACGTTTCACTAGCGGCGCTGGAATTGCTTTCCGGTCTAGCACGCCTTCACATTCGTGAAACAGGTATTGTATTGAGGACTTGCTTGTGTCCCGCTATTCTTAATGTCCTCTCTGTGTAAATTTTTCTATTTTCCCACTTGTGGTTTCTCCTGTACAAATTTGACTTCACATTCACATTCCATTCTGAACATTATATGTTTGTTTTAATGAAAAACAAAATCGCAGCCAGGAAATTAACGAATGGTAATCTTATCAAATGCTACTAACCACATACTCATCTTTCTTTTTCTTTTCTTTTTATGTGTTTCTTTGACACCACTAATACCTTTTGCACCTCTTTAACCCTTACTTTCTAATATCCGGTGGTAATTGTTGCGCTCCTTTTATGTTTGTGCTTTAATTTTTCTGGGCCACAATGTAAATAACTAAATCAAATCCACCTGAACTTACACATCCTAGATTCCTTAGTGAAAATAGTCGATCCTAGTCAAAATCTAACGATAATTTCCACAGACGCTTTAGAGTGCAAGCGCGCAGTGAAGTGGATATGCGACTATATTTGCTATCAGTGCTCGCGACCCCCGCCAGCGCACAGCAAGGATCTGCATAGTACAATAGTTGCGGCATTCCAGTGCACGGCAGCCTGGCTTATGCAGCACCCGTACCTGCTGCAGGATAAAGACTGCCTACAAACTGTGCTCGAGGTAGTCGAGCTTGGCATTTCGGGTACCAAGAGCCAGAGCAAAACCGGAGATCTACCCAAGTTTAAGGATGAAAAGGAATTGAAACCAGCCTCGATGCGTGTTCGCGATGCAGCAGAAAACTTACTGACGATCATACTAGAGCAGGTCGGCTATTTCCCTAGCGAGTGTGGACCCGAGTCTATATCTTCGCTCTTGGACGAGCTGGCTCTGATGAAGCACTGCAATTCGCTTCCTACCGGAGATGGTTCAGCGGGCGTTTGCAATGCGGAGCAAGCAATCTCAAAGTTTAAGTATTTTGTCACAGAAAATTCGACAATTTTGGCTCTACTGGAGGAGCCTTTAGGTAACGATCAGGATCCCCAACCAACTGTCACCCGTAAGTAATAAGCATCTGCAAATTTTCATTCCTCAAGTTCTCATATCGCCATCTTTCGTTTGTCTGCCCGTAGTTCTAATACGCGGTCCATTTGGCCGTCATGCCTGGACTATGCAGCTGCGTCATCTACCGCGTAGCAAATCGGGTATCAAGTACCACGCCGTTAATCCCGGTAGGCCCATTGCTATGAATGATATCACCCAGCGTCCTGAATGCGAACAAAAGAACTTTCCCGAGGGCGTGGACAAAGTTCAGCCTTGTGTAGCTGATTACTCAATACCGACGATTGATCAGATACGCGAACAGTACGGCACCAACATTATTAACGATCTGGAGGCCATGCTTGAGGATCAAAGCATACACGAAAAGCTGGCTTGGGCGGAGTCGGACAATAATGTGGACAGTCTGTCCCATGCTCAGGAGTGTGTACCGCCCACGGTCTGTCACGAGTTTCATGCAGCTCGTCTGTTTCTCTCCCACTTTGGGTTTCTTAGCTTTGAGATCCGCAACCCGAATAATCCCGTAGAGTCTCTGGCTCCTCCACAAAGGCCTCTCATTGTGCTGGACACAAAATCATCTGCGTTTGCAACGGATTTGGACAAGCTGGATAAGCTTAGCGCTCGCACGCATGATACTGTTTACTGTTTCTACGTAAAGGTGAGAGTCATGTCGATAACACCAGGAGCATGCCGTTTATAACATTGTTTTTACCGTTTGTTTTTCCTTGTTGCTTTTTATCTGGCACGCGTAGGCGGGTCAAACGAGTGCACAGCAAATCATTGGCAACATGGCTGAGGACCAATTGTATGACGCACACTTTGCAAACATGCTGCAAACGCTAGGCTGGCCGGTTCAGGTGGCTGAGCACTCGGGTTGGACGGGATTTGCACACAACTCTTGGTCATTAAAGGGCACTTCGGAGCGCTCCAACGCGTCCAGCGAATCTAATTACAATGGTGCGCAACGCGTACTCTACTGGGCGGATGTTTCCTCTGAGATAGCATTCGTTGTGCCCAATGCTTGGAATCTGCGCTACAATAGCGAAATGGATAGCTGCAGTTTATCCAGTAATTGCAGTGATCAGAGCACAATGAGCAACGTCTGGGTACGTGGCGACGACGCTGGCTCTATGAAGTCGAAACCACGAAATCTCAGCCTAGAATTGGATACAGGTAACAGAGGCAAGGACCCTGTGCCACCCACGCGGCGAAAGGGGAATGTGTCAAAGCCTTCACTTCTCATCCAAGCGCCAGCAAAGATTTTCCTCGTCTGGTTAGAGAGCTTCGAGGATTACCTAAACTTCCCTGTCGAAGATCTATTGGCCTATGCGCGTACCGGTGAAGAGCTGCACTCGATGCAATTGCCGAGAGCAGCCGACTGTCACGTAATCTTTTTGCACTCTCTTCAATCTGGTTTGCTGAGAGTCAAATTACTCGGACCACCAGGCCGCATGAGCTTCGCCACGCCATTAGTCGATGGAATGGTGCTCAGTCGGCGGGTTGTGGGTAATTTGGTACGTCAAACGGCACTAAATATATCTCGGCGTAGGCGTTTAGATAATGATAAGTAAGTGTTCTAGATTTTTCTTTTCTCTAGGAGCTATTTATAACTATATATATATACATTATTCTTTGTAGTTATCAACCACCCCATGTACGACGTCGCCTAAAGGTGCAGGACATAGTCCAAAAGTATAAGATGGATTTGAGCGAAGCAGAGCTATTGGCCCATTTGTTCCAGCGTTCAATTTAGCTATATAGTATTTATTCATTCTGAATTTTTCCTAAAATATTCCACTCATTTTTTTTTTTAATGCAAACTAATTTTAAAAGTCTAAATAAACTAACAAAGTTAGGACCTTAAGAAACAAAAACACTCGCCCGTTTACTTGCACTCGAAATAGAAATTGTAAAATCGCACCTAGACTCGAGCAAGTATCGGCATTGCTGTAACCGCAGCGCCCACATACTTAGCAGTCGCGATTAAAGCATTAACAAAAAGCGCGAATTCCGCACTGAAATAGCCCAACAACTACAACTCGTACAGGCCGGTCGAGGCCAGCAGGCTAAAGCTATTTTTATTGGTTTATTTTTTCTTTTTTTCTGTGCTGGCCACGCTTTTTGGGCACCAATCGCAGCAACAGAAACAGCATCACATTACTTCACTGGCTAGCCTGGACTTTGCGTGTTATTGTAATATTTCTCAAAGATAAGAATGCGACCAGACCGGACTGCATGCTGACCGCCTGCTCGGCCGCTGCATTTGAGCACCTCAGTTTATAAACAAATAAACTCGCGCGAAACTCTTGTAATGCGCTCTTTGCTAAATGACAGTTTTACAATGTATGCCTAAATGGCATAAATTTCCGTACATAAAACAAAAGAATTTGCCAAGAAACTTAGCCTATGACAAAAGACTTAGGCGACAAACTGAAACTTTTGTGTATAATATAACACAATCATCAATTTTAAATTCCTACTAAGAAATTAAATGGTTAAATATCTCGATGGCCTTATACCCCAAACTACGCTGATTTTATCTATGTGGTGTATAAGAGAGAATCGGCTTACACAGCGTCCCACTCATACACATTTGGTGCCTGGTATCCCGTGTCTATCACATGAATGCATGCAGGTATACGCATACATTAGTTCACGCCAATACAAAAGGGAAGTATACGCAGGTCAAAATTCCAAAAAAATAAAGAAATGAGAAAAAGAGGCAACAGCGGTAAAATAAACGACAACTAACCATAAGAAAAATGACCAGCGATAATTTTAATTTGAAACCAGTTTCTATGCCAAACAAAAATTCTGCAGCGCAGCCGAACAGAGCTCAAGACTGCACAGAACCAAGTAAGCAGAAGAAGTGGTAAACTAAACAGAAATTACCAATAAGAGAAGAGACAGAGAGAGGAACTTCTCAAAAAGAGAGAGAAGTAGAGCTTTGTCGGAGCAAAACAATTTCTTGTTTGTTAAGGTGCGAGAGTCGGGAGACACTGAGTCACATCACAGCCATAGCAACAGCAACAACAACAGAAACATTCAGCGGCAAGTGGAGTGGGCAGCCGAGTAATTTTTAATCTTATTGTGTATGAGTCGCCGGTGGCTATTGAATCTTGTTGGGCTGGCTAGTTGGCTAGCTGGCTAGCTGGCTTGCTGCACACTAATGCGGGCCAGAGTCTCACAGATTGGCTGAGCTGCCACCACAGCCACAGCCACAGTCACAGCCAGAGCCAGAGCAGAGGTGCGGGTAAGTCAAAGATTCTGTTTCGTGGAGAAAAGGCAAGGCGCACGCTCACCCATATATGAGCATTTCAGCAGGAAGACGAAGAAAAGCCGAGCAGTGTACCGAGGTGAGCTGCAGCTAGCAACGTTTCAGTACAAGAAAATGAAAAACGAAACTGCAACAAGTGAAAAATATGTTGCGGGCGACGACGACTGTGCTGTGCTGTGCTGCTAGCATTGCTCTGTCTATGTTGCTGCTGCTGCTGCTGCTGCGCATGCGCACGCAGAGCAACAGGTAAAAGATTCAGCTAAGCGACGTGCAGGCGGTAAAACAGCAACAACAACAATCAAACAAGCTACCACATTTGGTACGTTTATGACGGGAGAGAGAGAGCCGTGTTCGCTCGCTCTCTCTCTCTCGCTTTTCGTCCCTATCTTTGGGTTTCTCCTTTTCAGTCTCCATCTCTCGGGCTAAACCTGTCAAGCGGCTTTTCGAAGCCTGGCTGCCGCTATGTTCATAATTTTTGTGCTGCCTGCGCGCTGCAAGTTCTTCTCGAGCAGCTCTCGACAGTCAGTTAGTTACGTTGCGACCACAGAGCGAGTGGCTGTTCGGTTTGGGAACGCGTGCGCGTGAAACGATTGAAACGCTTGACAAAAGTGAAGGTGCGACGGATGCTCAGGTTTCGTTGGCCGATACATAATTACAGTTAGCCATACTCAAACCAACTGTGTTTGTGAGCGAGTGTGCGTGTGTGTGTGAGCAACAACATATTTCAAGCGATGCCTTACAATTAAATATTCTCGTACATAGATCCATATGCGCCAAATAATAATATAAATCCGATCTATAGCAGTTGGTGAATTAAGTGTGGACACCACTGAGTATGGGCAGTTCGCTCTTTGCGCTGTCCGCCTGTGTGTGTGCGTTTATGCATTTGTGTATGTGTTATCGTTGTATTTTTTATAAGTGAAAAATTCCAACAACGTTGCAGCCCGCACTGCAGCAAGAAATACAAGAGCAGAAATGAGGCAAAACACGTTTTGCTGAAAGAAAAAAATGCTTCTGCGTCTGTGGCCCCTGACGATGTTGCATTTGTGTGTTTTTGTGTGCGCGTGTCGTATTTACACTATATGTATACCAGATCAACCAACACCAACAGCAAGGCTATCACAAAACTCTAACTAAAATGTGAACAAAAATGGTAGGTATTTCAAATCTAACGAGACTCAACATATCTATATATGTATATGTATATCGAAGTAACTACATATATGACGGATTTATAAACAAATAATTAACAAAACTTTATGCAGTGCATTTCCATTTTTAATGGCAATAATCGTATACGAGAAGGGAATAGTCGTCTACAAAATATTTACCACAGGTAAATGCGGTAAATATGGCGAGGTAGAAAGCAAACTCAAGGAAAAAAGCTTTAGTGAATAGACAGCAAAGCGAACTTGAAATCGACGCAACAAAACTCAAACAAGATTAATTGTTGAATTTTTATAAATCAACGGTAACGTAGGTAGTTGTTGTTGTTGTTGTTATTGTTCAGGTTGAGTTTGTGTCTTTTGTTGTCGGAGGCTGGAGCAGTGATTTGTGTAGAGCTTGAAACGCCAGCGCTCGTAGCTGTCACGTAATAGCCTAAAAAATGTTGAAAACAGAAAACACAAAAATACCCTTACGTATAACAAAAAAAAAAAAAATAAAAAACTAATCATTTCTTTTCTGTTGTGTTTTATTTTCCTTTTCTTTTTCGTTCAAAACTGAAATTATTTATGGCAGGTATCGGCGACTCTCGAGCACAGCTTGAAGACCAAAGTGTAAATGAATATGGAAATATGAAAAACTAGTTTTCTTTCAGAAGAGGCTAGACCAGGCTAAGCATGGCAATAAAGTGAAAAGCACAAATAAAGAAAAGTCATAAAAATAAAGATCATACTTCAATGTGTGTGTACGAGCCTATCTGTGTGAGTGTGTAACTGTGTGTGTGTATACATAAACATATCTTGACTTGTAGGCGCCTCATAGCAAACGCTCATTGATTCCAGTTGGATATCGATTATTATTCTTTACGAATTTTTAAGCTTGGCCATATGGCTGGCGGGCAGCCAGAGGCTGGCTGTTGGCCACGTTCTGGGTCTATGCTTGGCTCTTTTGTTATAATTTGAATTGCAAATTCTCGCCTGAAACTTGTACAGATATGGTATTTATGAGCTCTTAAAAATAGCCCGCATAACTATATATGTTAACATATAGTTAGATATCAAAACGATGAAAAATATATTTGGGTACTTTTAACCAATCTTACATATCGCAGAAAGTGCATTGAACTGGTATCTTAAACATAATTGAATAAATATATATGTATATTCATATACGCTCAATTTTTTATTTGAATTCGAATTTAATTCTGTGCCTGTTAAGTGACAATATTGACATAAAACTTGATAATATTTAGATAGTATACAGCGAGAAGTCACGTAACTAATGTTGGCTGTATTCATAGACAAAAGGCATGTATTTTGTATGTGTTTATATGTATATATATTTGTATATGTCTGCTCGTATATTATTCAAATCACCAAGAATAGAGAAGAAAGAAAAAATAAAAGACAGCAAGAGCGACAAAAAAAGACACACAATACCATTATAATGGGTAGATTTTAAAGATTAATGATCGGGTTCGATTTGAAAGCTTCAGACAACTGCCACAAATCAGGGGAAAGGAATTTACGAATTCCAGGGCATATATGTATGTATATATGTTTGAAACTAAATTGAAACAAGCATCACTACTAGCTGGTGGTAATATAGCTAATCCCGCATAACAATCACAGCAAGAAAGCCAAGAACTACGTAACTGGTTGGTGTAGATCAATCCGCCCTTTGATTATTAAGATTTATATTAGGACTTGGCTCATGGCATCATCTTACAACTTTATATATATGTATATATTTGACATTTTTTATATGTGAATCTGTGATAGCCAGTTTTAGATAGGTAGGGCTAATCCGATTGATGGATTTTCGTATATACATATCCCAACTTGTTGATATACGATATAAATGAATATTAACTATAAATCTATACACTCAAATATGTTAATAATGTATGCACAATGAATTTAGTATTTTTTGATATACTTTTCTTACATCTGTATGAGCATATTGCACTCTGTTATGCTATGGCTTTTCCCCTCTCTTCATCGAGGAGAAGTTTTACATGCTTGACGAAGTATGAAAGTGTTTATTAGCTCAGTGTTCGTGGAGCCACGAAATCTTTGAATGAACTGCAATCAGTAAAGCATGTTAAAGTAATTAACAACGATTTAGTCGACGTAACACCTTCCAATATCATTTAAAATTTAGATAATGAATAAATTAAGAAGATATGAATAAGTGGATATTGAATAAATTATTATGATATTCTAGATCGTAATGTTCTGTTGAGTATGGCGATGTTGCTAATCAAGTTATTTTTATGTTATGTTAAATTTGTTCTGATTTTCGTCTTTTATTCTTCTTTCTCTTCCAGGTGGTTATAAGAATCCAAAACTAATTGGAAAATGACGTGTTTTGAGATTTGCGTGAACAGCCAACCATTAAAAACACAAAAGCACATTGCTAATCAAAACAATAAAAAGTGAATATACATGTTAATGAATGAAAATTTGCGAATACCACAGAGCCTTATAAGGCTTATAGGGAAGATGTATTCGCTTCTCACAATTCTCGGAAAACGAAAAGGGAAATTTGTTCACCTGATTGTCCTAACCACGTTTCTATTAGTCCAAGTGTTAGAGGTTACGTCCACCGCACAACAATTGGCGTCACCCCGTGGACGGAGCTATGCCACAACATATGAACAGTATGCCGCATTTCCCAGACGGCGCAGCTCCTCGCCAGCTGGTGAAATGCAATCCCGAGCTGTCGATACCAGCGCTGATTTTGAAGTGCTTGAGGGTCAGCCGCGCGGTACGCTGGTTGGCTTTATTCCAACCAAGCCGAAATTCACCTATCGATTCAATGAGCCGCCGAGAGAATTTACATTGGACCAGATTACGGGAGAAGTGAAGACAAACGCTGTGCTAGATCGCGAGGGAATGCGCAGCCATTACGACCTTGTGGTGCTATCCTCACAACCAACATATCCAATAGAAGTGCGCATTAAAGTTTTGGATATCAACGATAATGCCCCAGAGTTTCCAGAGCCCAGTATCGCAGTCTCCTTTTCGGAGAGCGCAGTAAGCGGGACCCGTCTGCTTCTCGATGCGGCTACAGATGCTGACATTGGCGATAACGGCGTGACGGATCATTATGAGATTGTAGCTGGTAATGTGGATAATAAATTTCGTTTGGTAACCACAACGAATCCCAGCGGGGATACATCTTACTTGCATTTGGAAACGACTGGCAACTTAGATCGAGAATCCCGCGGCAGCTATCAACTAAATATATCAGCTAGCGATGGTGGCTCACCTCCCCGACTGGGTTTCCTTCAGGTCAATGTTACTATACTGGATGTAAATGACAATCCGCCGATTTTCGATCACAGCGACTATAGTGTCACGTTAAACGAAACTGTTCTGCCTGGCTCACCGGTTCTCCAAGTAATGGCTTCCGATAACGATTTGGGCGACAATAGCAAGCTCACTTATTACCTATCCGAGACTGAAACTCAATTCACTGTTGATCCTGAAACGGGAGTAATTTCTACAACAGAGCGCTTGAATTGTCCCCAACAAACAAGTGAACAAACACGAGAGTCCATTGGCAAGGGTCACGCGCAAAAGAGCTGTGTGTTTACTGTATTTGCTCGTGATCATGGCTCTCCGCGACAGGACGGGCGCACTTATGTTACTGTCAATCTATTGGATACCAACGATCATGATCCCATCATACGGTTCCAATATTTTCCACCTAGTGGGAGTGCAGCCACCGTTGATGAAAATGCGGTCAACGGTACGGTTGTTGCTGCCGTATCGGTGATTGACTCAGATGATGGTCTAAATGGGGAGACAACAACTCGCATCGTATCTGGCAATGAGCTACATCATTTTCGATTAGAAAAAACTCCACTATTTCATATAGTAAGAGTAAATGGAATACTTGATCGAGAAGAGATTAGCAAGTACAATTTGACTGTTGTGGCAACAGACAGAGGAACGCCAGAGAGAAAATCAATAGCACACCTTATTATCAATGTAAACGATGTTAACGATCATGAGCCTGTATTCGAGAAGTCTGAATACTCTGCTGTGCTGAGTGAACTTGTGCCAACGGGTACCTTTGTTGCCTCAATCGCTGCTACAGATGAAGATACGGGCGTCAATGCACAAGTATACTATGAAATTCTTACGGGCAATGAACTTAAGTGGTTCAACATCGACACGACAACCGGCCTTGTGGTGACGAGCGGTCCATTAGATCGGGAAGTGCAAGCGAGCGTGGAACTGAGTATATCCGCACGTGATGGCGGCCCCAATCCTAAATTCGCATACACCCAGCTTAAGGTCACCATTTTGGATGAAAACGATGAAGCACCGCACTTTGGACAACAGGAGCTCAACGTTAGTCTGAGTGAAGACATTGCTCCGCCAACGCTAGTTGCTTTACTATCTGCTACAGACAATGATCAAGGCACGAACGGATCGGTTACATTTTCTCTAGCACCCAGTGTTGAACGGCTGTACCCGCAACAATTTGCTATTGACTCCATAACAGGCCAATTAATGACGCGCAAAGCCCTCGATCGTGAGACAATGGCGAATTATGAAATTTTTGTGATCGCGCGCGATCAAGGCGCACCGGCACCTCAATCGGCCACAGCTACTGTTTACCTCAACATTTTAGATATAAACGATAATAATCCAGAGTTCTATCCGAAGCACTACATCTTCACAGTAAAGGATCGGGACACTGAAGTTGCACATAAGAATAGTATGCGAGCTCTTCTCAATGTCACGGCAACTGATCGCGATGATGGAGATAATGCCTTAATTAAATACAACTTAGAATCTGGCGGCGAGAATGTTTTCCAAGTTGATTCTCGCACTGGAGCTATCACATTGAGGGGCCAAATGAAAAAGGCTTACTACAATCTGCGCATCTCGGCTCGAGATTCTGGTGAGCGACGCACTACACAGGATGCTGTTGTGGAAATCATATTAGAATCAAAGTCGGAAGCACTCGACTTTGGTGCCAATAATGGCTACGAATTTCAAGTCATCGAGGATCCAGATCAAAAGATGCCTAAATTAAATCGTGATGTTGGAAGAGTACAAGTTAAAAGGCAGCCCATGTTTGCAGATGCGGCCGTTGAGTACTTTATTATTTACGGAGATAGAGGGGAATACTTTACAATAGATCAACGCACTGGCCATATTACAACAGCCCGCCGCATTGATCGAGAGGTCCAAGCACAATATCAGCTAACTGTACTGGCACGCAGCATTAATGGATCCAGTTCCATGTCTCGGTTTGCTTATGGCAAATGCAAAGTTCATATTACGGTTCTTGATCTAAATGATAATGCACCCAGTTTCGCCCAAGATACGGAGGTTTCAATTTGGTTACCAGAGGATACCGCGGTGGGCCAAGAGATTTATTTGTCACGTGCCCGTGACCGTGATGCCGGAGTTAATAGTCGTCTACGCTACAACTTCACATTCAACACGGACCAACAGTTTCGCATAAACTCTGCCACGGGAGTTGTTTACTTGCAAAAGCCCATACGTGCAGATCCCGAAACCGTGTTCTATTTGGAGATAATGGTCACTGATGGCGGCACCCCACCATTAAGCAGCCGTCTGAATTTGCCCGTACATATTGCCGACGTAAATGATCACACTCCTGTGTTTGATCATACATCCTATGAAACTTCACTCTTAGAGACGACCAAGGTGAATACACGCTTCTTTGCCCTAGCTGCCTCGGACAGTGATCTGGGGGCCAATGGACGTATATCATATGAAATTATAGATGGCAATGCTGATCGTAAATTTGGAGTGTTTCCCGATGGCTTTCTGTTTGTTCGTGCTCCCCTTGATCGCGAGGAACGAGACTACTATGCACTTACAGTTTCCTGTAGCGATGCTGGCATGCCATCGCGTTCTTCGGTGGTGCCAATCGTCATTCATGTCATCGATGAGAATGACAATCCACCACAATTTACGAATAGTACATTTACTTTTAATATACCAGAAAACGCACCACCAGACACATTTGTCGGAAAGTTGACTGCGGTGGATCGAGACATCGGACGAAATGCAGAGCTGAGTTTCAGTGTGCTCTCACAGTCACAGGATTTTAAAATAGATATGCACAATGGCTTTATCAAGACTCTTCGACCCTTTGATAGGGAGGCTCTAGTACGAAGCACAAGAGCAACAGATAATAGCGAAAGCCTGAATGACGATGAACGGAATATCAGTAGTGTTGGAGATAACTATATATTGCTGGAGGCAGTTGTGACAGACAATGGCAATCCGCCACTAAATGACAAGGTTAAAGTCAAGGTAATTATCACTGATGTCAACGACAATGCCCCAGAGTTTTTACGTGCACCCTATCAAGTGACCATCTCTGAAGGAGCACCTGAGGGTACGCATATAATGCACGTTTTTACGCAGGATGCAGATGAAGGCCTAAATGGAGATGTATATTATACATTAGCTGCAGGAAATGAGGCAAACTTATTTAGCTTAGATAGCGCCACAGGTCTCTTGACCCTTGCACATAAACTGGATCGGGAATCGCAAGAGATTCATCGTCTCGTCGTTGTTGCGAAGGATGCAGCATTAAAAAATCCATTAAGTGCCAGAGCCAACATTACAATCACAGTGTTAGACGACAATGATAATGCGCCAGAGTTCACACAGTCGAGCAGTGAAATTTCTGTATTGGAGACAAGTCCCAGTGGAACTGAATTAATGCGATTTCGGGCCAGCGACGCGGATCAGGGAGTGAACAGTGAGGTAGTGTTCAGTATTACGGCAGGCAATCGAAGAGATACATTCCATATTGACAGTATTAGCGGCAGCCTTTACTTACACAAATCCTTGGACTATGAGGATATTACCAACTACACGCTAAATATAACAGCATCCGACTGTGGTACTCCTCCCCTTTCAACCACGGTTTTCTACAACGTTATAGTTGTTGACGATAATGATAATCCTCCAATCTTTCCAAGCACGGCAATTGTGCGACAAATCAAAGAGGGTATAGCACTGAAAACCCCAATCGTCACGGTGACTGCAGATGACCCTGATTCGGGTTTGAATGGGAAAGTAACTTACGTTATTACTAAACAGGAACCAGAAATCTCTGGAGGTCGTCATTTCGGTATCAATACACAAACAGGTGTTATACACACGCTGCGTGAGATTGATCGAGAGTCGATAGATAATTTTCGATTGACTGTCGTGGCTACGGATCAGGCGCAGCCTTCGGAACGTCAGTTATCCACAGAGAAGCTGGTCACGGTCATTGTGGAAGACATCAATGACAATGCACCCATCTTCGTCTCAATGAATGCTGCCATTTTGCCAGTTTCGGTAAATGGATTAATTCCGCCGGGGAGCGTTGGAAGTCATGTAATGCAGGTACTGGCCCGCGATGCTGATTCATCAAGTAATGGCTTGGTCACATATGAGTTTGTTGGCGGCCAGCAAGAATTGTTCCATTTACAACGCAATACGGGCATAATCACACTTGGTCAAGCAAGTCAAATTCAAACTAAACCCAATGTGCGCTACCAGTTGACCCTAAGGGCAACTGATGAAGCAAGTGGGGAACGAAAGAGCACTGAGACGTATATTACAATTATTACCCTTGGCACAAACGAGGAAGAAGGCGATCGGCCTGTATTCGAAAATTCCAACGCGCTCTTTGGTTCGGTTTACGAGAATGAGCCAATTGGAACAAGCATACTAACGGTAAGCGCTCATCTTGAGGGCGCTGAAATTGAGTACTTTGTGACAAATGTCACAACTTCCAAAACAAATGCATTCGGCCATGCGAGTAGCAGTGTACAAGTTGATCGTCTGTTTGATATCGATGCAAAACTGGGAATATTATCGACAGCGGTTGAATTGGACCGGGAAGCTGGCCCCCCCACTTACGAGATAGAGGTCCACGCCATCGCTCTGGGTGGAAAACCACGGACTGCACACACAAAGGTAAGATATGTCATTCGCATGATGCTGTAGCCAGACACTGAGCACGATTATGTGAAAGATAGCGGGAAGTTGCCTTTATAATGTCTCAAGTAAACCTACTTTGGTCGTCTGTTGGGTCGGGGATTACTGGGCCTGTTTTAAGGGCTTATCAGCATGAGTTAAGACCGCACTAATGCGCTTTTAATGTCTACAGCAGATATGAAAAGTAGATTATACGAAAAGCAGGGAGTTGTAGAGTAACGTAAGCGGATGACTGGAAATGCAAATCGGCAGAAGATGCAAGAGAATGACTTTAAATTTAATTTATAAGGGCTTTCGATGGTCCGGCAATAAACTTCAAAGCCTGTCATACTTGTTTCAAGAGCAGAAAGGCTTTGAAAAATTGTATAAATAGGCCGCAAGGTTCGAATTATAATGCATAACTTGTGACATTGGCAGTTGGCTTTAATTGTAGTCCACGCCATACCATCCGATGAAGGTGTTTAGAATCAGTCTAGTCCCTATACTTCATTCGCTGCGTTGGCCCCGCATGCCGCCGTCTGGTTTTCAGCAGGACGCAACGTTTCGACCTGTTTTTAAACGGCAAACAAAAAATAAGCGAATTCACAACAGTAAATATCTTTGTGGCTGCTGAGCAACATACGCTGGCCCTTCAGCCGAACTTTTTGGCACTTAACCAAGCAGGCAGGCAGCCAGCCATTGCTGTTGTTCTGCGTTGCCTTTGCATGCCTCTTGCAGATATGCTTTATGCTATATGCGTAGGTATGCCAGCAATGTACGCATGCAAATGTGTATACGAGTAGTTCCAGTTCTGCCCAGCTTCTTCTGCGCTCATACCTGCAGACATACACTCTGAAGTATGTTTAAACTTACGAAGAGGAGATCATGTATGAGTCTGCTGCTGGGACTGAAGTTTGCGTGCTAAAAGTATTTCAATCAATTTTATTGTTTCTTTGATTTAAAACGATTGTCATGTTTTTTTTCGGGATGTGCGTTTATGTTAAAATTGTATGTACTGAATCTGGAGTGCTGAAGCTGAGATTCAACAATTCCAAGCGTAGGGAAAAATGGTTACGCGTTGCGTTAAGTAAACTACATACAAGTAATGAATATCTTTTACATAGTTGGATCAGAAAATTCTTTTAGACAGTTGATTGCACTCTCACAATATTAATGAAATGTTAACGTTTGCAGGTGCAAGTAACTGTAATGGATAAAAATGATAGTCCGCCAAAAGTGCTCGATACGCCTTTAATTTATACTGTCAGCGAAGATCTGGAGATCGGGCACACTATAGCTACAATTCGTGCGACTGATCCTGATCCCGATATAATGAGCACTATAATTTTTACCCTGGTTAACGGGCACGATTCAAAGTTTATTCTGGAGCCAACGTCTGGAAAACTTCAGTTGAAAGATACTTTGGATCGCGAAACAAAAGACATTTATAATATGCGAATTCGTGTGAGTGATGGAGTGCAGTATACGGAAACAGATGTTGTCATACAGGTAAGCAAATTAGTAAAGCATTATTGATTAACTATGTGTATTGACTATAAATAATGGATTATATTGAATTTTTAGGTTGATGATACTAACGATAATCCACCAATTTTTGAAGAAGCTGTTTACTCATTTGACATACCAGAAAATGCACCACGTGGCTATCAAGTTGGCGAAATTATGGCCAAGGATGCAGACTTGGCTCAGAATGCGCAAGTATCATATGCTGTTGTTTCTGATTGGGCCAACGACGTATTCAGCCTAAATCCTCAAACGGGAACGCTTACTCTTACAGCTAAGTTGGATTACGAAGAAGTAAGACAATCAGATATTAGTTATGTAGTATGTTGTATATCTCCTACCCAACGCTCGAACATTATTTTGTACAATATAGGTGCAGCATTATATATTAATTGTGCAAGCTCAAGACAATGGACAACCTTCTCTATCAACTACGATAACTGTATATTGCAATGTCCTCGACCTTAACGACAATGCGCCGCTGTTTGATCCCATGAGCTATTCAAGTGAAATATTTGAAAATGTACCCATAGGAATGGAGGTAGTAACCGTGTCAGCCAAAGATATTGATTCGGGTATGTATTTTAAGTTCATTGATTAGAATAAGAAGAAAATTAATATCGAGAGTTTTATTACAGGTAGCAACGGTCTTATCGAATTCAGCATTACATCTGGAGATGACAACAATGACTTTGAGATCCATAGCAACGGGACGATATCCACACGCCGACAACTTGATCGCGAGCAGCATAGTGGATATACTTTAACAGTCACTGCTCGCGATTGCGCTGATGAAATGGCAATATTTAGTGATTTGAAGGAGTCACAGTTAAAACTAAAATATCGCTCGCCGCGCCGTTATTATAAAACACATCAGCAAAATCAATTTTTATCTCATCAAAAGCAAGAGCGGCTATCATCAACAGTGCAGGTAAGCCATTGTATCAAACCAGCTTAAGTTGTAGGGTTTGCCTAACGGCGTCTGATCTATGACAAGTCTGATTAAAATTTGTACCTCGTCAAACGGAAACTCGTTTTAAATAAACCTGTTTTAAATAGATCATTGACCATAGCACAGCCCAAAACAAGTGACACAAATACTTGAGCGTCATTAAGAACTTTTCCTTTTTTTATTTTACAGGTAACGATAGTTATCAAAGACGTTAACGATGAATCGCCCGAGTTCGTTTCCGCAAACGAAACGTCTGTAATGGAGAATGTAGCTATCAATACGGTTGTCTTCACAGTGAAGGCCATTGACAATGATGAGGGCCGCAATGGCTACATAGATTACTTTATAGACGATCCGCTCACATTTGGACAAGACAATGAAGTCGTTGAACCTCTTCCATTTACTTTAAACCCTACAGATGGAATTTTACGCGTCTCCGATGCTCTCGATCGGGAACTTCGAGTGAGTTATGTTTTAAATATAACAGCACGAGATCGAGGAGATCCTCCACTTGCCACGAAATCTCAACTAACGATTAAAATACTCGATGAGAATGACAATATTCCAGTATTTGATCCTAAGCAATATTCAGCATCCGTGGCAGAAAATGCTAGTATTGGCGCGATGGTTCTACAAGTGTCTGCCACAGATATGGACGAGGGTGACAACGGGCGTGTGCGATATTCGATTGTATCGGGTGATCAGAATCGGGATTTCAGCATTAGCGAAGATACAGGCATGGTACGAGTAGCCAAAAATTTAAATTACGAACGCAAAGCGCGATATACGTTGACAGTACGAGCTGAAGATTGTGCTCCAGGAGAAAGTGCAAGCGATATCGCCGAGCTAATCATTAGCATTATTGACATTAATGACAACCGACCCACGTTCTTAGACTCCCCTTACATAACCCGCGTAATGGAAAATACCCTGCCCCCAAATGATGGCTACTTGCTTACTGTAAAAGCTTACGATGCTGATACTCCGCCTTTAAACTCGCAAGTACGATACTTTCTCAAGGAGGGTAATGCGACAAAAGATCTGTTTCGAATCAATGCTTCCACGGGCGAGATTGTCTTATTGACACCTCTTGATCGCGAGCAGCAGAGTGAATACGTTTTGACGCTTGTCGCAATGGACACTGGTTCGCCCCCTCTGTCTAATACGGGAATTGTGAAAGTTGAAGTTCAAGACATCAACGACAATGGACCTGTGTTTGAACTTCAATACTACCACGCCACAATTCAAGAAAATCTTCCAATTGGATCTTTGGTGCTCAAACCCATAGCCACCGATAAGGATGTCGGTCTAAATGCGAAGATCCGATTTAATTTGCTGGGAGAGCATATGACTGATTTCCACATTAACACTGATACGGGAGAAATTTCCACGGCCGCCGTATTGGACCGAGAAAATATTGGCGTCTATCAGCTAACACTTATGGCTCAAGACAGTTCCATTACCGAGCCACGAGCGACTTCGGTGAATTTAACGATCACAGTAGGAGATACAAATGATAATGTGCCCAAGTTCGAAGCAAACACATTTAATATTGTTGTGCCAAACAACATTCGAGCTGGAGAGTTTGTTTTTGGAGCACGAGCGTCAGACTTGGATGAAGGAATTAATGCGATGATAGTCTATAACATAAGTGGGAAAGATGAACACTATTTTGAAATTCATCCAAGCACAGGAGTAATACGAGCGAAATCGGAACTGATGCAAAAAAATAAACCGAATGCGGATGTTATTTTCAATATAAATATTCAGGCAACGGACCTTGGACTTATGCCTCAAGTGTCGACAGCAGAACTCACGGTTCAACTTCGACCAGTTGAATTATTTCCTGTATTCTCTTACATGCCCGTCACCCAATTTACTTTACAGGAAGATGTGCAGCCTGGCAAAATGATTGCTAAATTGGCGGCCTCATCACCCAAAAAGGGATCTATTGCGAATATAAAATACAAAATAGCCGGTGGTAATATGAGAAATGCGGCTGTTGTGGATCCAAATAGTGGCGTTTTAAGCGTCGGACCGGATGGATTGGACTATGAGCTAACTCATCAATATGAGATCTGGGTTGCAGCTGCTGACTCTGATAGACCAAGTCTTCGAACTGTAACGCTGCTAAATATTAACGTTACTGATGCAAATGATAATCCTCCAGTGATGGAGAATCTGATATACAACGCAGAAATTTTAGAAGAAGAAGCTCCACCGCAATTCATTGTTACAATAAAGGCAATAGATAAAGATTCTGGAGACAATGGCGAGGTCAGCTATCTGTTAAAAAATGACTACAATGGCATTTTTGAAATTAACAGCTCCGGCGAAATATATACAACCATGCAACTAGACCGCGAAGAGATGAGTGACTATGCACTTGTTGTCGAAGCCGTCGATCAGGGGGTGCCACAACTAACCGGAACTGCAAGTGTGCTGGTACATCTATTAGATAAAAACGATAATCCACCAAAGTTTACCCGTCTATACTCGTTGAACGTAACAGAAAATGCCGAAATCGGTACTTTTGTTATATGTGTCACCTCCTCTGACTTGGATTTGGGTGAAAATGCGAATGCTACGTATACATTTAGTGCGAACCCTGGCAATAAATTCAGACTTGACTCTCAAAGTGGCAATATTACAGTCGCAGGTGAAATCGATCGAGAGCAACAGGATGAATACATTCTAAAGGTTATAGCCTCAGATGGAGCATGGAGAGCAGAGACTCCTGTCACAATTACCATACAGGACCAAAACGACAATGCACCAGAGTTCGAACACAGTTTCTACAGCTTCAATTTTCCGGAGCTGCAGCATGCCGTAGCCTTTGTTGGCCAGGTCATAGCAACTGATCGTGATAAGCAGGGTCCCAACTCTGTCATCTCATACTCATTACAGTCACCATCTCCTATATTTAGCGTCGATCCTGCTACAGGCGAAATCTTCACCAAAACACAAATCCAATACAAACACTCGCAGTACGTAAGCTCGCCAGAGAACATGTTCTCACTGACCATCCTGGCCACAGACAATGGAAAGCCGCCTCTCTATACTGAATGTCTAGTCAATATTAACATAGTGGATGCAAACAACAACCCACCGAAATTTGCACATGCCGAATATCTCTCCCCGTTACCGGAAAATGCGAGAGCAGGTCAACGTGTCGTTAAAGTACATGCTAATGATGAATACGATGTGGGGGTCAACGCGGAAATTGACTACTCACTCATTAGCTCCAATTTAAGTGCTTACTTTTCTCTCAACAAGCACGATGGTTGGATAACTTTAACAAAACCAATCGAAATGTCGGCAAATTCACGATTTGAGCTCATTGTCAAGGCTACAGATCGAGGCGTTCCACCACAGTCAGACCAAGCTCGAGTCATTGTTGTGGTTACAGATGAGAATCGACACGCTCCCGAATTTAAGCCACTCAGCTATCAAGTGATAGTACCAGAGAATGAACCAATTGGCTCCACCATATTAACAGTCTCTGCGACGGACAAAGATAACGGACCCAATGGAATGCTGCACTATGACATTTTGAATGGAAATGAAAACGAAAACTTTAACGTCAATAAGCATACAGGTGCCATCACAATAATGCGTCCATTAGACTACGACCAAATGCAGGAGTACCATTTGAATATATCTGTCACAGATCTGGGCTACAAGCCGCTCTCTGCAGTAGCTATGGTCACAATTATACTCACTGATGTTAATGATAATCCCCCTCTGTTTAATCAATCTGAATATCATGGATATATAGCGGAGAATAAGCCAGCAGGAACAATTGTATTTCAAGCCCATGCGACTGACAAGGATTCGGCCAAAAATGCAATAATTCATTATTCATTCCTGGCTAGCGGCATTGACCATCATTTCTTTACGATTAATGTCAGCAATGGTACAATATTATCAGCCGCTAGCTTTGACTATGAAGAGCGTCGAAGTTACACGTTGCACATTAAAGCCAAGAATCCAGACTCGATCATGGAAAGTTACGCAATTCTGCACGTTCACATTTTGGGAGTTAATGAATTTTATCCGCAATTTTTGCAACCGGTTTTCCACTTTGATGTCTCGGAAACTTCAGCTGTAGGCACTGCAGTGGGTTCAGTGCAAGCAACCGATAAAGACATTGGCGAAGATGGTCGAATCTATTATTTGTTGGTTGGCTCAAGTAATGACAGGGGCTTTGGTATCAACACAAATACCGGTTTGCTGCATGTAACGCGTAGCTTAGATCGCGAAACCCAAAATCGAGTTGTGCTTATGGTAATGGCCAAAAACTACGGAAGCATACGAGGAAATGATACGGATGAGGCACAGGTCATAATATCTATTCAAGACGGAAATGATCCGCCAGAGTTTGTTGACCGCTTCTACACTTCAACAATATTAGAGTCCGCTCCAATTGGATCTGTAGTGACAACCGTGAAGGCAATAGATAAAGATGTTCGCCCACAAAACAATCACTTTACGTACTCCATTATTAATGGGAACATAAAGCAAAGCTTTAAAATTGATGCAGAAAGCGGTGAAATTACCACTGCTGTGCTTTTAGATCGAGAGGACATTGCGCACTATAATCTAGTTATAGGTGCGATAGATACGGGTCTGCCACCGCAAACGGGCACAGCTACAGTTCGCATTAACCTGGATGACATCAACGACAATGGACCAACGTTTAGTTCGGAAGGCCTTATTGGATACATACCAGAAAATGAGCCTGCAGGGACATCAATAATGACATTAGCAGCAACCGATCCGGATTTGCCTGAAAACGGTGCACCTTTCACTTATAAAATTGTGGGAGGCAAGCACAAATCTTGGTTAACCGTCGATAAATATACAGGCTTGGTGAAGTCTACTGCCAGCTTTGATCGTGAAACAACCCCCCTGCTGGAAGCGATTATTGAGGTGGAGGACAGTGGGAGCCCTAAGCAACAAGCCCAACATAAACTGACTATAAAAGTATTGGATAAAAACGATAATCCATCAACAGCTCGCTCTGTACATGTGGCTGTCAGTATATTTAACGGAGATTTACCCGCAAATACGAAACTAGCTGATGTGCATCCGAACGATGTTGATACTGTGGGTGACTATCGGTGCCGCTTGAAAGGCAGTGGGCAGCTAACTATTAAAAGCGGCTGTGACTTGTACACAACTCCATTGACTACTCCGATGTCATACTTATACGATGTCACTGGCAATGATGGCAAACACGAAGATGTCATTTCTAAGGTGACAGTGGATTTTCAAAACTACAACAATGCCACACTAAGCAACACTTTGCCTCTCTTGATACGCAATATGTCAGCCACCCAGTTTCTTACAAATTACTACCAGCAAACCCTTGAGTTGCTAAAATCACGCTTTTCTGATAATGACGAGATTCTCATTTACAGCGTTATTGACGTGGAGGCCAATAACGGAAGCAATACAGATTTAGAAGTTCTTATGGTCGTGCGTTCATTCAATTCTACATATCAACAACCAACACATATTATCAATCGCGTGCGTGAGAAACGCACTGCTTTGACTGACTTGCTGCACACGGAAATTATAATTGGCTATGAACCTTGCAACGCACCTAATGTTTGCGATAATGGAGGCGTGTGCAGTGCATCTATTCGACTGTTAGATGCATCCCACTTCAGAAGCATCGATAGTCCTACGCTCATACTTAGTGGACCACGTATCATACACGACTATACGTGTCAATGTGCCAAAGGCTATACAGGTGAGCAGTGCGCCAGGCGACAAGATCCATGTCTACCCAATCCGTGTCAAGGGCAGGCACAATGTCGTCGAATGGGCAATGACTATCAATGTGAGTGTCCGGCTAATCGAGATGGTAAACAGTGTCAAAAGGAGCGTAGTGACGTCTGCTGGGGTAATCCTTGTCGTAATGGCGGCAGCTGTCAACGTAGCCCAGATGGCGCTTCATACTTCTGTCTCTGTCGACCCGGCTATCGGGGAAGCCAGTGTGAGAATATCGCTGATTCGTGTCGTCCAAATCCATGCCTACATGGGGGATTGTGCGTCAGTCTAAAACCTAGCTACAAATGCAGCTGTCCATCTGGACGCTTTGGACGTCATTGCGAACGTTTTAGCTATGGATTTGAGCCCCTTTCCTTTATGAGTTTTCCCTCGTTGGACCCAACAACAAACGACATTTCTATTGTATTTGCCACAACAAAGCCAACAGCTCTTTTGGTGTATAACTACGGTTTGCAGAACGGCGGACGTTCGGACTTTTTAGCCATCGAGCTGGTTAAAGGACAGGCAGTTTTCTCATCGGGAGGCTCACGTACTGCTATTAGTACAGTTATAGCCGGCTTCAATCTTGCCGATGGAAACTGGCATAAAGTCACCGCCACTCGGAATGGACGTGTCATGTCATTGAGCGTCGCAAAATGTACGGAATCTGGCGAAGTATGTTCCGAATGCGTTCCCGGCGATTCCAGCTGTTATGCGGACGACGTTGTGCCCTTAGGGTAAGCAAACTATAGACTATACCAATATGATACCATTTATGATAAATATCACATTATTATTATATTATAGAACTCTTAACTTCAATAAACAACCATTGCTGATTGGAGGCTTACACTCAGCAGATCCTGTCCTTGAACGGCCGGGTCAAATACACAGTGATGATCTTGTTGGCTGTGTTCACAGTGTGTCTATAAATGGACGCGCATTAAATTTGAGCTCACCTATACAACAGAATGGAATTTTACCCGGCTGCAATAGAAAGGCATGCCAGCCAGCTATAGCAGCAGAGCGCTGCAGTAGCTATGCGGGCCAGTGCATTGATCGCTGGTCAACATCACTCTGCAAATGTGGCGATCAACTGCTTTCCCCCGACTGTGGGAAGTCTCTGGAGCCCGTCAGAATAAGCAGTGGAGGTTTTATCGAATTTAAAATATCTGAGCAATACCGACGCATGCAACTTCTGGATAATCTTTACAACGGAAACAATGCATGGTCCACGTTAGGCACTCGCACAAAGCGCCTTTCAACGCACAATGCAAGCGCTGTGACACCATCTTTCTATGAGCCTCCGAAGCTGCTCAGTTTCCTGTTCCGCACATACAAGAGTCATGGATTGATCCTATATGCAGCAACCAATCAGATGTACACCTCATTGTCTCTCTTGAATGGCAGGCTCGTTTACTATTCAAAGCAGCATCTCTCAATCAACATGACCGTGTCAGAGCCAACAGCATTAAATGATGGAAAATGGCATAACGTTAGTCTTCACAGCCAAAGTCGAACACTCTACTTGCTCATTGACGGACAACAGGTGGGTGATGAGTTGGATCTTGCGGGCGTGCATGACTTCCTCGACCCGTACCTTTCCAGTCTCAGTGTAGGCGGCACCTCAAGTGGTTTGATAAAAGAGGAGCCTTTTAGTGGCTGCATAGCCAACTTTACCATAAATAATGAGTTGCAACCGCTGAACGGCTCTGGCAGCATTTTTAGCAAAGTGATGCATCATGGAAATGTTGAGATGGGTTGCAGTGGGTCAGATATTGGTACGGATGCTGCCCAAGTCGCTGATCCACTTAGCATTGGCATAACACTGGTAATCGTGTTCTTCGTTATACTTGTTGTGGCTATTTTCGGATCATACATTATATATCGGTTTCGAGGAAAACAGGAGAAAATTGGTAGTCTTAGCTGTGGTGTACCAGGTTTCAAAATTAAGCACCCACCCCCACCAGCTTCGCAAAGTCAAACCTCTGATCACGTGCTGCCACGCAGTATTCATGCCAGTGCAAATGATTCACCTGCACCACTCGTAGCTAACAGCGATCACATGAGACCACCTGGTCATCATTTAACTGGACCCGAGCTGATTACGAAAAAATTCAAGGAACGTAGTGAACTACCGCCTACTGCAGACCACCCACAACCACAGCAGCGCCCTCAACGTCCAGATATAATTGAACGTGAGGTAGTGGGCAAGAGTCCACCAATCAGAGAGGAACATCATCTGTCTATACCTCCACCAAATCCATTGCACCCACTCGATCACGGTAGCTCGGTAGATTTGGGATCAGAATATCCAGAGCACTATGATTTAGAGAATGCCAGCTCAATTGCACCGTCCGACATTGATATCGTATACCATTACAAGGGATATCGCGAAGCCGGCGGCATGCGCAAGTACAAGGCCACTACACCGCCTGTAGCATCGTATACACACCACAAGCATCAGAACACAGCAGCCCAACAACAGCATCGCCATTCACCACGACATGCCGTTAACGCCCCATTCGTGCCGCGCGTGCCCAATCAAAGCAATCAACCACCGTCAGCAACATCGACGTCTCGCACCCACCAAACAACTCCACTAGCACGCTTATCTCCCAGCTCTGAGTTGAGCTCACAACAGCCGCGAATTCTAACCCTGCACGATATCTCAGGCAAACCACTGCAAAGCGCACTTTTAGCCACCACTTCTAGCTCTGGAGGCGTTGGCAAGGATGCGCTTCACAGTAACAGCGAGCGTAGCTTGAACAGCCCAGTGATGTCCCAACTGTCTGGTCAGAGTTCTAGTGCTAGTCGCCAGAAGTCTGTTGCACCACCTCAAGCACCACCACAGAGCTCCATGGGCCTCACTGCCGAAGAAATAGAAAGACTCAACGCTCGACCTCGAACGTGCAGCCTAGTATCTACATTGGATTTGTCTTCGAGCAGTGAGGCGCCAACACCTCGAGTTTCAGGGGGTGCACTTCATCTATCGCTGGGCGGTGATGTAGATGCGCACAGTTCCACATCTACCGACGAGAGTGGGAACGACAGCTTCACCTGCTCTGAGATTGAGTATGATAATAATAGCTTGAGCGGCGATGGAAAGTACTCGACCAGCAAGAGCATTCTCGATAGTCGCAGTCCTGTGGCTCGAGCAATCAGTGGAGAGCCCAGCAGGAACCAAAATGTAGCAAAGACTCCTCCTATTCCATCGCATGCATATGATGGATTTGAATCATCTTTCAGAGGTTCGCTTAGTACGCTTGTAGCCAGCGACGATGATCTAGCCAACCATTTAAGTGGAATCTATCGCAAAGCAAATGGAGCCGCTTCGCCATCGGCAACAACTTTGGGCTGGGAATATCTGCTCAACTGGGGACCAAGCTATGAAAACCTGATGGGCGTATTCAAGGATATAGCAGAACTTCCTGACACGACTAATCCACAGCAACAACAACCCTCACAGCCAGTTTCAACTTTACGTATACCCAATGTACAAAAAGCACCGGAGGAGTACGTGTGAAATACTATTTTAGTCTCTGTATTAAATGTAAAAGTTAATGCGTCTTTTAGAGTTAAGCGTCGCCATTTCATTCTGTAATGTACAACGAAACTGTACAGTTATAGTTATAATTAAGTTTCAAATAACTATTGCATTGATATTTATAAAAATGTACTTTACACAATTTTTAACACCTTGTATCAAGGTTACTGATCCTAAGTGCATTTCCATATAGGTCTTCAACGAAATTGTACTGACTGATATGCATTTGCCAATAGTAAAGCCAAGTTCAACACAATCTTGTATGTAGGCAACGTAGTTTTATTAATTAAGCAATACTTCTTGAGATATTAATTAATGTTTAATAATCCAATTACTTGTATAAATGTATGTATGTGTGCTATATTAAAATAGTTCCAGCTACACTATTTATTGCCATTTAAGAACATTGTAAACCAATTTGATTTCCGCTGCTGTTAGCACTTTTACTTGATTCACACTACTAAAATACACTGAACATACTTGCTAAAATATAGTTAATATGCTAAAATAAATACATATAAAACTTGTCTTTAAAAAAATACATATATATAAGTGAAATAGTCGAATTCATAGCGTGAAGTGCAACTGAAATAATTGTTGCTTTCGCCATTTCGGAGAGAAATTGTGACTTGCGCAGTGACTAACGTAAATACAGGGGTTATTCCACCATTTTGGGCACTTCGTGCAGTTAGCTATTTTCCTACAAAAAGGCATATACATCGACTTCGAGCTGCAGTCGTTGCTAGTCACTGAAAAAGACCACAAATCTAATGGTAGAAGCTCCTTAGCTGAAATGACATTGGGATTAATCTAAATGCGAGTCATAGAAAGCTTTGCACCGGATGCAAGCGTGCGTGACAGTTATAAATTAAAAACTAAGTGATTTTAACAAGTTGTTAGATAATTGAAGCAGGCAACAACAAATATCAAATCACCGAGGAACCGTGGCTCGTCATGTCTTTTCAGCGTATTTTGGAACGAAAAGACATCTCGGATAGCACAACTCTTCCAGGTAATGGGAATAGCGACGCCAACGAGACTGACACTTTCCACTTAGGTGAAACGAACAATGTCATTGGCGAGGACAAGGACAACAACAACAACAATCAGTCTAATAATAGTGCAGATTCTAACAAAATGCAACGGCGCTATGAGCAAACTGGGACTGCTGTGCAGTTAACTTCGTTGTGGGAGCATGTTTTACGTACGCGTCGATTGCCGGAAACAATTTGCCCAGCCGCAATGTTTACCGAATTCCATGAAAGGTTGCAGGATCCCGAGTGGCAGGTGCGCCAACATGCATTACGAGTCCTTGTCGATGTGTTGGTGGTAATGCGATCTAAGGCTGACAAGCATAATATGCATTTTTTAATTGATTTGATCAAAAACCTCGGACATCAGGCACCGACAGTGCGGAAGGGTGCACTTGACTGCTTGCGGGTCTATCTATCGGAGACAGGTGATCCGGAGATGGTAATGCTCCAAATATTAGACACAGGGTTAAGCCAGCATTCAATCTACGATGAGCGCCTCGGTTGTGGGGTGTTGCTCTCCCTCCCGCCACTTTTGCAATCGATTTTGCTCACGCCCCAACGTCACTTTATAGTAAAGCTTGTTATGGAGCAGCTAGTAGACCGCTTGCAGCGCCAACAGACACAACAAGAGATTATTTTGAAGGTGTTGACCAAAGTAAGAGAGCTGCTAGGCGTGCAAGAGTTTGAACATTATTTAAACGATGTGCAAAGTATAGATGGGCTGTCACTGTTTAATCAACTTTGTAGCGTATATGGAATATTTAATAAGCCCAATCGTGCTGAAGGTGTCAATGCAGGTGCTTGGAGAGCTCTGCCTCGGGAGCACACATGGCGAGCGCCGAATATTTCGCAGTGTCCAACAGAAGTCGCACTTCCAGAGAAAGGCAAGGTGATAATGGAAACAGAAATTAAAATCAACGATGACACACTTACAATGCGCATTCTAGAGGCAGAAACTGAGACCGAAGAAGCAGATAGCCCTATTTTAGAATCAACGGAACTTGTGTGTCGCCCACTCCCCGCACAGCCGCAACGAGAAATGGATGCTGGGATAATACAGATAATTAGCGATTCAGAATTAGATGAGGTGAACGAAGCTAATATTGGTACTCCTTTTCGTGGTTTAAAACGTGTGACATTTGGTGGGGAAGTTGTTAAAATGCGTACACCAGATAGTGATGCAGCTTCCTCCACACACAATACTGTTCTTGAGGTGAACGGACTCCAGACCAATAATCCACAGTCTTCTTCAGGGTTAGAGGAACAACAACAACCAGACACAGACAAGAATGAAACCTTCAAAATGACAGCCTTGACATTGGAGATTCCCAGTGACAATACGAAGCCGCTTCCACGAGGCAGAAGTGCACAATCGCCACAGCGCAACAAAAGCTTTCTAAAGGAACAAGCGACGCAAAGCACAAATTCAACAAATACACAAGCATCGCCTAGTCGAGATGTCTCTCCTATTTACCGTAGCTGTAGTATCAGTCCGGTCGGTAGCACTACAGCCAGTCCCAAAGTACCCCATAAAGAAATTGAAGTACTACACAATCTTCAGCGTGATACCGATCCATCACCTCGCTCTTTACGGCGAAGTGATAGTCTGATTACTGATTTTATTACTCCACCAGTAACAGCAACCGTTACACAAACAGACACACCAGCTACGCCAAAAAACTGGGAGGATCTGGACATTGTCAACTATAAAACTATTATGGATTTGCGTTCAGGTGTAAGTAAATGTGATCAACTTGACTGATCTTAATGAATGTTTCAGTTCTTGTATATCTTTCGAATCTACTCTAGTTCATTGTGTGTTGGCCCATAAAAATTAAAAAAATAATTATATTAAACGCACGCTATTCCTATGGCCAGCGGTCGTTTCGTACGCTAACTGGGTTACTAGGATATATACAATTTCATATGCGCTCGCAATTTGCGCCTTCATAATGCCAGCCACCCAAATTTTGTACACACACGACACGCATTACATCAACTACAACATCTATATTGCCATTCAAATGCCGGCGAGCCGGTACCAAAAACTTAGAAACCACACTTACATATTAATAGCAGAACAATTCTGTTTATCGATAGACGGGGGTGTGCACCCCCTGTACCAATGACCTATTAATTTTTGACGTGAACAATTCAAAAAGACCTACATTTTTACGTCGAATTTATGAGTGCGTTTCCCGTAAAACTTTAAGTGACTTTTGGTAATATGAATCTGACAGCCCTTTTTATACCCTATGCCCATTGAAAGTGTGTTTGTTTTTTATAAAATTAATGACAAGCACAGAATACTTGATCAACTTAGGAAATGCTTGCCTTTCATATGCATCTGGTCAGCTGAAACCATTAAAAAAAAACTGTCAATACAGATTTTAGGGTATCTGCTAGTCTCTCACTTCGGAATACTTATTTTTAGTGAAAACTCACTTTAAAATTAGAAGATCTAACTATTGAAGACCTAACGTAGTTTAAAAGCATCACTTTATATCTACTTAAGTCGCATATGCATAAGTTATAAGTGCATGGTGCATGGACTTAAGAAGTTGTAGTCATGGTGCATACTATGTTTCTTGCAATATTAGTAGCTGTTGCAGAGTCCCACTGAGTCCTGCCGACCAATCATTTAAATGCACGCGATATTTATAGTAGCGAGAAAAAAGCAACAATAACTCAGTAACAGCATGCATAGGACGATAAAATGGCAAGAAACACTGGTGATGGAGACGCAGTCGAAGTTGGAATGGGATTGAGTGGGGTCGATGGAGCGTGCCGAGAACTGGGTCAGCACTGGCACAAAAATAATAAAACATTAACAAAAATTATAGCGCGTACAGAATACAAGAAGGGCGCGAATAAAAACCAGTTACGGAGCATGGGGCAGCCAGGAAATTATTTAAAGCGACGTTATCGTTGCCAATTCAGCTTGCTCCAATTGTATTTAGTAGAAACAATAGTGCCTCCTCTGTTGCAATTATTGAAATGACTCAGAAATTCAACCCAAGTAGCAAGTCTACTGGGCCATAAAATATATTAAACAATTTATTTAATCTTCTTTTGACAAGCAGGATTGGCGCAATCGTTTACAGGGTGTGGCTCAGCTTGAAATAGCGCTCAGCACATCCAGCAACTTGGTGATGGTGCAGCCCTATCTGGATAGCCTGCTGCGCACATTACTCTCCTCGGAGCGCAACTTCGAGGTCGCTGAGCTGAAGCGCGAAGTTCTAGTAAATCTCATTACACGCCTACCACTGGACAACTTGGAGGAAAGGACGCCACAAATATTGTCAGGTCTCTGTCGCCAAGGCAATGCAGGTGCAAATCGTGTGTGCAAGGCACTTATGCAGCGCCTACCAGCAGGCACTATTGTCGCGAAATTAACGGCGCCCGAATATCTTCATGCTAAGAGCTCAAAGGTCAGTTCTTATTGTTATTTATTTAACACAGTATAATGTTGACAGTCATAATGTTGACCAAATTTATCTACAGATTTCGAATCTCAAATTCTTTCTTTGAATTCGAAATCTAGAGAATTAGTAATTTATCAACTTATACGAAAGGTTTTTTTTTTAATTAAATGTGCCATCAGTTCCGTGATCACGCGCTGCAAATGTCCATCTACTCATTGTTGTCATTTCCCGGCACATGTTTCGACATAAACATCCTCGCAGCTCAAGTGACCTATGCTGCACTTAATCGTAAACGCCGCGTACGACAAGCTGCCTTAGAGGTATTTTCTGTACTTGCTGATATATCTTCAGTGGATGAGGTGATGCATATTATTGCCGAGACAGTGGACAGCATAGAGTCAGGGCCTGCGCTGCTGACAGCTGTGAGAACGCGTTTATCCCGTCTTCAGTTGCCCATTATTACAACGGATGGATCCGTACTATACACATTCCATAAGACAGACCAAGCTGGGCGAATGCGCTATGGAGCAGATGTGGACTGGATTTCGCAAGGCGAAGGCTCAGCCTCACCAAACGCAGTTAAAAGACGTCGAGAACAATTGGCAAATAAAAAACGATTACTGCAGGAAATCAAAGATGCGGCGGACATGACGAATCACAGGTTTATAGATTGTATATGAGTTAAATATGAATAATTCAAAAATATGTTAATTTGTATAGCCCTCAAATAGATCAGAACTTGCATCGACATTCATTCCACTCTCCGCCCGAAGCGTTAGACCTGTCTCGAGCCTCTAATGTAAGTTAAACGCGAATAATGCTATAATCCATACCATATAAGAGATCAATCTGTATTTCTATTTCTCTTCTTCCAGGATTTACTAAAAAAGAAAATGTATAGTACTAATTGTAAGTATGGTAAGATCTTTAAGGCAAATATTAATAAATATATCTAATAAATTTGTTGTCGTTTAAGCCAACTATATGGAACGTCGTCTGGGGGCTAAAGCATACTCTGAATCATCGATGGATGGCAGAAGCACTGACAGTACGACGACGTCCTGCAGTAGTGGCAGTGGAAGTGGAAGTTTCATACAGTTGACTCCTTGTAATTTGGCCATTAATAGACGATTGGTTCGACAAAATTCAAGGTAATTGAGCAAAGTATTCCCAGTTATCATGCTAACGCATCTATCCTTATCTTTATATAGGTTTCCAATTATGAAGCGACAAACAGATTGCATTAAGAATTTTATGAGCAATACAGATCGAACGCCTTATGTATACAGTTTCGAGAACACGAAAAATCATTCGATTGTAAATTATGGGCTGCAAAAGACTCAAAAGCAGCAAGTACAAAAGGAGCCATCAGGACAAAAAGTGTATGTGGAGCAAAATTGGCTAGAGAGAAGCGGTCAATCTCAAGGTTAATAACAATTATTAAAATTTAATGCAATTTAAAGCAATATTCGTCTTAAAATCATCGTCGACAAATACAGCATCAAAAGTAAAGGAAGCCAGAAATCAAGACATTAATCACCAATTGGAAACAACGCTGAACAGAGATGTTCTAAATGGCTCTCAGAGCAGGTAAGTTGATTAAATTGTAAGTTCGCTTCAGAACAGCTGTGACAAAGCAACAAAAACTTCAACAAAACAATCTGATTTGTTAATCCAAGTTACCTTGATTTAATATTGTGAAATGATTAGATTCATATATAGAATATACACGTTTATATTCGAGCAGGGCCAGCATTCATTAATAGAAAATCTCAGCCAAACTAATGTAGTTGTTGACCCCAAAAATTGGGCACGTCATACAACATCGTCACCTTTAAGGTGCCATATCAAAGCGCAAAACAAATTCGTTATTTAACCTAAATAATTTAAATGCGCGCTGAAACATTCATCAGGGACATTTAAGGTACAGGATGTCGAGTATAACCACTAACGAACCTTCAAATGACCACTACCAGTAGCTATTACCTGCTGCCTGCCTGTGTAATGCGTGTTATTCTATTTAGTATGTCATCATCCTAGTTGCTTATGATCCATCCTTTGCAAAATTAATCAATATTATATCTGCACTTATAATAAAAATATTTATTAGAATTGGTATCGAATAAGTTATTTGCGTTTTTTATTTTCTTATGCTCATTCAAATAGAAATTTCTACGATTAACTTTATTTTATAAAAGCAAAATTTTGAAAAACATGTATTTTATTTATTTAAATTATATACCAATTCTATATGCATTTCTCAGTTATTTTATTTTCTTTAATTTTATTTGAAATATAATCTCAAATGTCACTCGAAATATCTTGAAATAAAGCTCTATTTATTTTCTCGAATACTAAATGCTTGCATGTAGGGTACCCAGTTTCGAACAATCTGAAAGTAAACTGTTTTCCATTTACGGTCCTCGTGCCAGCCACACGAAGAAACCCGAACATGACTAAGAAGGCGCTCGATTAAAAGCAGAAAGTCCAACTGTAAATACCAACAGTGAAGGCATCGTGGCAGGCCAGTGGCTAACTTCTCGTAGTCGTTGTCGTCTTCGCTAGTTATATATGCATATATACATATAACATATATAAGAATATGTATAGTTAGCTATATTCAGGGGTGTTCGCTGTATTGGAAGGACCTGCTGTGAGAGTGCCTTGTGCAAGTGTGTGTGGGCATTGGCTATTGTGGAAAACGAAATGTCCTGTTTTACATTTGCAACTTTAGTTGTGTTTGGTTGTATTTCCCTGAAATGGAAATAAAAAGCACGGTGGATTGGGCGTTTTTCGCCCTTTTGGTGGGAGAACTAAAGAGGTGGTCAGCACGACGTCCTACGAACTATTGCAAACAGTTTGTGAAGTGGCGTTGTTGCTTAAAGTGGTCAAAGAGTCCACGCCAGTGTCCAGTGTTACAATTAATACATTTTAATCAAACTCACCGTTGGAATGTATTTCTATAACTAGCCTATTTTTCAAGAGTAACTGAAAGAATTTAGCATAACCGGCAAAATGCCAAATGCCTTTAGCTGTAGCGGGGAACCTGCACATCTTTTGAACTTACTTCGCGACACATTTCAAACAGTTAAGGAATATTTATTGGAAAAGGTAACAATACCTTATGATCGGTGTCTCTGTCCGTGTTGTTGTTGTTGTCACATTAAACGTAGAAAATCGATGCAAATTGATAAAAATGTTACAAATGTGGCTGATAAAGTGACGTGGCAAGTGCTCGACCCACCTCAAGCATTTGACAAAACATTCGTGAATGAGAGTTTCCCTCAAGTAGAGCTGTAAGTTGATTTTTGGGTGTGAGTCTGAATTAAATATGCTTTGATTTAATTAATTTTATTTATCATCTATAGAGGCAATGTGGAAACACCCAATCCAATTACAACCGACATCGGGCCACAGACAGGCAATCATAACAGAGAAGGCTCTCCTCTATCGATCAAATCAACAAACTATTCTCAGAAATCAACTGCCTCGGCGAAATCATACGATGTGAGCAAACACTCCACAACTCACTCTGCAGAAATGGAATCAACTAATTTAGAAACACAATTTGGGGAGCTAATAGTCGATGACATTGAAGAAGAAACGAAGTCACCTTGTCAGGAGCCGGTTTTGAAACGGAATGAAAGCGTTAGCAGTCTACAAAGCAAAACAGAAAGCATTAAGACACAACTCGAGGATGCAACTCCACAAATGTCGCGTGCTCAATCTATGAAATCACTAGCAATTGAAGAGGAGATTGAAAGCGCCAATAGCTTCGTCGTTGTTGAGGATCTGCAGAATGAGCTCGAGTCAACAGCAAAAGAATCGATGACCCTACAAGAATTGCCAGAGCTAACTCCGATTGATGAAACACTGCTCCCAGCGGTCTCACGAGTCTCATCTAGCAAAAAGTCAGAAATCTTACAAGACGATAGGGTCATACACTCACGCAGCATCTCACTCGACTCGCTCTATGGGCGGCGACCAAATTCAAAGCAAGATTCTCTGGACATCAGCACCAGCACAACAGATAATAGCTCGCAAATCGGTTCTCATCCGGACCAGACCAATCAATTGCCTTCAAAGATACAACATACACCGTTGAAACAAAAGTCAAAAACATCATATCTATTGCGTGGCCAGCGACGCGTCTCACCCGTGAAACAGGCCATCAAGATGTCGCAGACTGAGCTGTTTCCGCCGACTATGTTAAGCTTTGAGAAGCCACGAGACGCGTTACTTAAGACATTTGATCAACTCGATTCGAATAACTGGGAAGTAAATATAACAGGCCTGAAAAGCATGGTGCGTCTGATCCGGTACCATGGCGACTATTTGGACAGTCACATGCATATGTCATGCATTCAACTCACTCGTTCTGTTCGTAATCTGCGCTCACAAGTAGCTCGAGCAGCTTGCCAGGTCGCAACAGAACTATATACGCTGAAATATAAATCTTTGGAGTTGGAATGCGATGACCTGGTTTGCGCCTTGTTGCACCGCACAGCGGACACAAACCGTTTCCTGCGTGCCGATGCCACTCGCGCCTTAGAGTCGATGGTGGATCACATCCAACCTGCGAAAGTTCTCAACATACTGACAAACAAGGGTGCACAACATCAGAATGCCGTTGTACGTACTACGACGGCGAAGCTAATGTTTAGACTGGTCGAACGTTTAGGATGCGATCGCATCTACTCGATGGGCCGTGAGAGTCGTGATAAGTTCTTTATGGTTGGTGCAAATCTTTTACTTGAGGGCAGTCTAGAGACCCGTAGCTACGCTAAGTCGTTATTCCGAGCTCTGTCCGAGCACGGCAGCTACCAGCGTTTGCTATTAGAGGTCATACCACCGCGAATATATCGAAATGTAGAGAAGACTTTAAAAAGCATTACACGCTAGTTACATAATTTAGGCAGCTTTTTTTGTAAATAGAAATGATTTTAATTTAAACATTTCTAGATGGTAATACTCTTGATTATTTTATGTACATGGTCATCACCTCAAATTGCCGTTAAACCACTGTTCGACGAAATAAATCATTTATAAAGGTGTAGTTTAAAGTGATATGATCCTATAAGAATCAAATCACTTTATTTTATGACAAAATCGTTTTTGTACAGTGTAATAGATCTACGCTTATTAAAGACTTATACAAATAAATGTTACATCGTAAAATATTACATTTTCTGAAAAATAAACTTCAATTGATGAGTTTACAGCAACCTTCGACCGTGATTATATCTCTGATCAGATCTGCGGTTGCCTCCACTGTTGTTGTGCTGCTGGTGGTGATGTGGTCTGGGTCGATTACGGTCAATGACAGCACTGTCGCTGCGTCGCCGCGCATCATTATTATAGTTTTTTTTAGGGCCAGCATACTGCATTCCATCCTGTATACTATGACGCGCTAGTCGCGGTGATCTTGAGTGCTCATTTATGGGCGTGGCAGGCGATGCAAAATCATGAGAAAATGGGTTGGGACCTCTCCCTTGCCCCATCACCGATGGCTTTGGTTTCTCTGGGCATTGCTGACGTATATTCAACTTCTTTTGAAATAGTTCCAAGCCCTGATAGAGCTCCACTGCATAAGGTACCGCGATTTTATGCTGGTAAGTAACAAACCCAAAATTACGTTGGCGTCCTGTATTGTCTATTGGGATTCGCACGCTTTCTATGGGTCCCGCTTGCAGAAACACTTCATACAGTATCTCCTCTGTAACGCGCTCATCTAGGTTACTACAAAACAAGGTGCGAAGCTGCTCCTCATCATCGTCGTCTTCGTCGTCGACTTCGTCTGTATCAAACAGCGGGTAGGATGGCATTCCTTCTGGATGCCCATATCCGTAGCCACCGCCAACGAAGTTCATAGGCAGACCAGCAGAGAATGGCAACTGCATACCCATCATGTTGGCTGCATTACAGATTTGTTGCTGTAGAGCTGCCTGTTGAATGGCAGCGACTAATTGGTGATCCATAGATATTATTTTCGAAATATAAATTTGTTACAAAAATAATGAAGCTTTAGTTTTTCGAGTACGCTCGATATTACGCGCATGCAGCTCTGCGCACATAACAAGTGTGGCCGTATTCCTACATTACAAGGGCTGCCGTACTTTTCAAAAATTTAATGAGCGGTAAAGTAGATAAATACAGTTGAAAATCAAATAAATATATTCCCAAATGCAATGTTTAAGTTAAAATAGTTTTTAAAAAAATGTAAAGAACGTATTTAATAGAAATCATGTAGCTAATTATAAGGAAAAGGTTGTCATGACGTGATACATTGTTATATGATGTGCCTACTTGTCTGTTACTGTTTAGAATAGCACGGAAGGAGACTGTTGACATTCGCTTGTTGATAGTACTAATTGTTGTCGTTGCCACAACTGTCGTAACTGATTGGGTTATTCAACTGATATGTCATATCATCATTATACGAGTCAAATCAAAAGCAGTGCTTAATCAGCAATCGCGTGTAGTGGAGAACATAGAGTGTACTACTCGAGACTGCCTGACTAGAAGTTATCCTATAGCTCACGAAAACATACTTTTTAAATATTCTTATACTCTCTGTAACTTGTCCTTTTAAAAGATTTGTGAATTATTCACACTTGCAAAACAAAATTAGCACTCTTATTTAGGAAATCATCATATTTAATTTAACCTCAAAGCTAAATGAAAGATGGAGCTATAAGAGCATAGATTGACTCGATTGTTAATTGATCTAAGTAAGTGGCTTAGCATTAATAATTATACTTGCCATTTTTTATAATTACAGGGTATTTAAAGGTATATTTAGAATTGCAACTATTCATTTTTATCTGCATCACTTGAAAGAATCTTTCTTTTAATTTTTTATTATCTACATTTCCCTTTATCATAAACTGTGCTTTGAAAAGCGGTGCGGCTCTGCTTTGCGATTTCATTCAGTCACTGAAAGTCGGTATAGCCATACTTATACACAGCGCATCTTTAGAATGGGAGAAGTGCCAAAAATTACAGATTTTCACAAAGTGATTGAACCCTTTTTAAAAGGCGACAAACTTGAATCCTATGAGAGCCGCTATCTAACCAAGCCAGGAGACAATTATGGAAGCCTTATGCTAGCCATAAGTGCAAAAATTAAACAATCAAATGATTTGCTCAAGGATTTGCATATAATAGCAAAGCTACCTCCACTCACTAACGATTTATATTGGCAAATATTTCAACCGGAACGGACTTGCATTACGGAAAATGCTGTCTATACGTATTTGGCACCCGAAATTGAGAAGCTTCAACTTGAATCAGGTGTTCTGCCTGTCAATTTATTTGACGGCTTTCCACGTTATTTTGGTTCACGCATATCCCTCAACCCGGAAGCCACTAAAGTTGATAGAGATGCGGTTCTAGTGCAAGAAAACCTTACCGTACGAGGCTATCAGCCTGGGAATAGACACAAACCCTACGACTTGCAACATACTGTGCTTATCCTTCATTACATTGCTCAGTTTCACGCTTTGCCTATCGCCCTGCGCCTCAAGAAACCAAAAGTTTTTGAATCAAAAATAAGACCCTATTTTAAAAAATTCGATATGAATGAAAATATGGAAGATGATACTAAGGATATGTTAAAAGACGAATCTTTAAGGGATATTGAGGATATCGCCGATGGAGACAAGACAATTATTAATAGTGTAAGGAAATTGCAGGACATGTTTGATGAATTTCAGATAGGGGATGATGTGGAAGATGGTCCTTGGACTTCCATTGGTAAATATTACTCTTGAAATTCTCTCCTCACTTTGAAGCTACAAATGAATATTTATCCTACACATTCATTTTATTAGTTCATATGGACTTATGGATAAATAACTTGATGGTAAAATATGGTAAGATTTGTAAATAATAAATTATTTGTAGATCATATATTTCAATTAAGTAATACCTAGATGAGGATGGACTTCCCGTTAAGCTAAAAATTGTGGACTTCCAGATTGCTCAATATGAATCAGTGATTCACGACTTAATTTTCTTACTGCTCTCAAGTGTGGGTTAGTTTTGAAAATAACGATAACTTCCAAATAGTAAATATTGATATAATTTTTATCATAGACACATTAGTATTGGAGGAAAACTATTACAATTTTCTACGCATCTATTATGAAGCATTCATTCAAGCCTTACAAAAGGCAAATGTGGATTCAAGCGAATACAACTACGAGGCGTGAGTACATTAACTATCAGAAAAAGCTACATACAAAAAGTTTTATATGAGTTAAACCTTCACGTAGAACTATATTTAGATCTTATAAGCTTTCTAAAATAACAGCTGATAATATTTGTGCATGTATTTCGGTTAATAACAGCGAAAAAACTGGAAATCATTTCAAATCTTAAGAAGCATATCAATCATGCCGATAAGAACGTTACGCCCAGATAGACGCAATTTCGTAATACGTGTGCAAGCTTTCGCATTTACCACGCCCCCGTGGTCAGAGTAAACATTTTAAAAGTATATGTGTGTGAAGGAAGGAGCTCAACCGTATGTGCGGAGCTTTTTAAGGTTAATATATGGCGCCGCCATAAACAAAAATGGTTTAGAAGACCTAGCTTTATTGACGTCAAAAACATAATCATTTAAATGACATAAATTTAATTTAAGATAATAATTTATGCATGTATTTAAAATTTTACTGAAATAACAACTAACAAATATTGACTTTCAAATGTATTTTAAAACGCATGCCAACTAAAATTGATCTATTTACAGTTATCTTGAGGAAGTTCAACGTGTCGCACCTGTACAGGTGCCACATGCCCTGTTTATGACAAAGGTAGTCTTGGCCGACAACAACACGCTCCCAAGCGATTACAAAGACGTTGATTTGACGATGTTAACTAACAAAGGAAGTGAGAAAATTATGACTAAACTTAGAGATATTATAAGATTGGCAAGAAAGTTTAACATATTTGAATAATTTATCAACTACTATTGCGAAACGTAAATTTATTAAATGACAACTGCCTTAGTGTTGGAACTTTTACTTTTTTTACTTTTAATTTGGGATCGCCAAAATATCAAAAAAACATCAAAAACAAGACTAGGACGTCTCCTGCAGCCTCCTGAAGGGAGAAGGACGCTTGGACATACGGACATGCCATCAATTCAGCCTGTCGCCCATATTATGGACGCCTCGTTCTGCCTGTTACACACATTTTCAAAAAATCTGATTTCCCATTTTCAATGGATTCAGGGTATAATAAAAGTTATCAGCACTCAGCCACATCCAAGCGTTATCTCAGTGATAAGCAAAAAATCAACATTTATTTTTCTGTGTAAAGAAACTTTTGTAGATTTTAATTGTTCACTGAGTTAGCTGCACGCAGCACTTAGCACGGTAGCTTCCCAATATGAGCAAGTTGCCAAGAATTAAAGAGTTAGATCAGGTTATTGATCCTGCACTTAATGGGGTCAGTCTCCATTCCTACGAAGTCGATAGTCTAACTCAACCCGGTGAGAATTATGGCAGTGTTCTAATATCTATACGTGCTGTGATGCAAAGCGCTGATGGCGCATTGTTTAAGAAGCGGCTAGTGGCTAAAGTGCCCCCAACAGACCTTAAATATTGGAAATTCATACAGCCAGAACGCACCTGTTTGGCTGAGAATGCAATTTACGAGATATTGGCTCCGGCTTTGATTGCTTTACAAGATGAGGAGGGTATCCACAAGGATATGCATTTCGATGGCTTCGCCAAGTATTTTGGCTCACGCATAACCTTAAGCCCAAATACCAAAACTGTTGACAGAGACGCCATTCTAGTTTTGGATGATCTGCGGGACGACAACTACGTGCCGGGCCAGAGGACCCTTCGACCTTCTCCACACTCAAGTTGCCTTAAAATATATGGCACAGTTCCATGCGCTAACAATTGCGCTGCGATTGAAAAAACCGAATGTCTTTCAAACAAAAGTCCGGCCTTTCTTTGACAAATTCGATTGGCATGCTTCGGCACCAGAGGCAAAAGCCACAATGATAGCAGAAACATTAGCAGATATCAAAGAAGCTACAAACAATGATGAAGTGACGATAAAGGCGATTAAAAAATTGTCATCCGAATTTTTCGCATTTCTTGCAACGCCGCCAATCGAAGGTAACCCATTTAACACTGTCATTCACTCAGATCTATGGACAATGAACTTAATGTTCAAGTATGGTAAGTGACTATATATATGTATCTGAATTTATATGTTACATAATCATTTATTTCTACAGACCATTCTGGCCAGCCCACGCAATTGAAAATAATTGACTTTCAAACAGCGCAATACGATTCTGTTGTACATGATCTAATAGCATTTTTGTTTACAAGCGTATCAACGCGTCTTCTGGAAGATAATTACCATAGTTTACTAACATTTTACTTCAATGCATTCATTGATACTCTAATTAATGTCGGCGTAAATACCAATGAATATAGCTACGAGAAGTAAGATCAATTTTTTGCACGATGAGTGTTCAAAAACTAAAACTTACAATTTTACTCAACATTGATGAATTATATGTGTGTGTATCTTAGTATATATTAAAATCAAACCTAAGTAATAGTTTTTGAACACACCAGAAATATTCATATTAAACATTTGTTTATTTTGTATTTTTATTTACTTATTATTATTGTTATTATAATTATTATTATTTTATTTATTTCTTTTTTTTTTTTTTTTTGTTCAGATTTTCCGCTGAGCTAAGACGTATCGCATACGTTCAAGTACCCCATGCTATATTCATGACCCGATTTATTTTAGCAGATCAAGTCAAATCCACTGTAAATGATCTCGAACTGTCTGAAGTGCTTAAGGGCACAAGTTCAAATCGAGTGCAAAGCAAGTTAATCGAAATTTTACGGCTAGCGCGAAAATTCCAAATATTATTTTTAGAATAATTATCTTGTTTACAACAGAAATAATAAAAGCTGACTAATGCTAATTGTAATTGACAATTGTTTTGGATTGATTGATTTTATGGCTAAATAAATACAGACTTTACTCATTGACTTTTCTGTTAACATACGAGAAAGTTATGAATATGATGTCCGATTTTTTTATCTTTATAACTGTGTGGATTTTTTTAGCATTCCATTCGAAAATCGATTGCAAAGAGGTATGTATATATCCGAATCCACCTTTAATTCATATTATAATATTATGACTTTCGTAATACAGAAATGTTACTACATCGATTTACTTTCCTCAAACTGGACTGATGATCGCCCACGATTCGTAGTTAACATGACGTTTTCTAACCAAAATGGCATCGCTTCTATAACTACCATTAATGATCCTGTTGTATCACCCGTCGCTAGGCTATTAATTGTACAACAAGGTCAAAACGAAAAGAAACGTACCGTTTATAATATGACGACTAAATTATGCGCCTTAAAGGGTATAATTGATTCCGTTCCACTCTTCAAGCCCGTCAAGGATAATATGCTGAGACAGAGCAACTATACATTCAGCTGTCCCTTGAATAAAGGAGTCTATGTAATGAACAACATGCGCATCAATCCGAAAAACCCTTTACTCAGCCTGCTATACCAGGCTAAAGGCACATTTACTGTAATGGGTGCTTTGCTAGAGGAATTGCCAAATACAGAAATGCATCCTCTGTCAACGTATAACATTGTAGGAAAAGTCTTAAAAAAAACTTGTGGTAGGCTTGAGTGAGCTTATGTAGAAATTTAATCATAAACACAATAAAAAAGAAGTCAAGTGTAAGCTAAACACATTTCCTTAAATTTGTATTTTTTTTTTATATTTATTTATTTATTATTTTATTTGTATTATTCTATTCGTTAAAATTAAAATATATTTTCATATGTAATATTTTAGATACGTTTGTATTAATTATTTAAACACATATGCCCGGTGGCCTCAACTCACCTACATAATCGAAAAAAAAAAATATGTAGCATAGCTAAGGGCACTACCTTAAAAATAAATATGCATGTAAAATATTACATTTTTAAATTATTGATATTTAAAAATATATTTTATTTTCGGTAATAACACTAATAGTCAATAATTACAATAATTACAATATTAGTTTTTAAAATTTACTATAATATCTACAATAAGTTATATAGTCAGTCCATTTGTTTTCACTACTAGTAGACGTGGACATCTGTAGAAGACTTCGCTCTAAAACTTTGTAAGGTAAAGACTCACTCAATGTATCACGTCCTCCTACATATTTGGTCACGAGTATATATTCTATACTTTCACATAGCCACGAAGGGAAATACGTTTATATGGACAGATGGACAAACAGGCGGACAGTATGACGGACATTACATAAAGCCAATAAACTCTTTTGCTGCGCGAGCGAGTAAAACATTAGGCAGTCGAATAAATATAATTATCAGTAATTCTGAACTTTAGTCTTTATGGGCTGAACAGCTGCGTCCGTACTTCTAAGTCTTCCTATTTCATGTTTGGCTGCATAATGAGATACACACATACATAACTAAATGGGAATTCTATATTGATACATACATACAATAAGGAAATCGATAAATCGCTATTCGCCGCGTCCAAGCAGGTCAATGTCTGAGCGCAACTTTGTACCCCTGAGACATAACAATTAAAATGATTTGACATAACAGTGAATGAACTTTCCTTAATTGAACTTGTACATTCATATTTCAGTACATATATCGTCAGCACAAAAGAACATCTTAAATATTGTACTTAACCATGAACGCAGATATTCGATTTATCATTTTTCAAAAATACAAAGACGGAAAATTCTGCGAGCTGAGTCAACTTTAAAGATATAACATACGTGCATATATGCATGCATTTAGTATATAACATGCATATAACAAAGGGTATATTATCGCTATTTTTTAACTTCAGATGGCAACAAATGGCTTATCAGGGACTTATAATCAGTTTGCAAGCGCAAAAACAATAACAAAATTTTGCCATTTAATCAGCTTGAAGGGAGGTCAGCAATTAAGCGTCTTGTAAATCATACTATATAGACAAAAAATACTATGCTGTGTTTATAGTATACAACAATTCTAATTATGATCCACTTTTATATTCATATTAATATTTATAATTAAACATAATAAAAATAATGATTAGTCCACATAAATTGTCAATTAAAAATTGAATAGATACTGGCACAGAGCAGATGATGAACTATGACAAGTTCGCAGCTTTTTTGGATTGTAGCATTGTATGAATTTTGGTTCAATGTGCTAATCAGCTAAAGAACAAAAAGATCATTTGGCAGACGCGTGCGAGGAAAAATATGACGTAAAGAATCTTGCTCGCGTGTACGGCGTTGACTACGGAATACGCCAACGCCAACGCCAACATATAAAGAAGAGGGCAGTTTACTTTTTGAGGCTGATACAGATACGAGACGGTATAGCACTTTCTTCTATAATTGCCATGAATAGACTCTTTAACAAAAATTATATTTTTTTACCACGATTCTAAAAGAAACTTTCCACCGTGCCATATTAATTTTATTAAACAATGAACTTTACATTTACTTTTTTTTATTATTTTGTATTATTATTATTATTATTAAATATTTTTCATTTGTTTACTTGAAACGTGTTCATAAAACTGAATCGTTGATTGTTTTTCATGGGACTTAAGTATGCCACGTGTATTCGATAAGGGCCATTGCATTTCAAGCAAGACTTTTTTATAATTTATACCCTATATTCCCGAATATCCTAAAAATATATTTATTTTAAATTCATACTCATGTTCAATTCATATTACAGATTAATTAGTTATTTACACTTAGATCTATTATTATATTTATATTCCCCTTTAGCTACACATGAAAATAAATAATAGTGTGAGGTATCTCATAGTCGATATTTATGTTAATATTATATTGTCAGCATTTTTGCTTGTGTATATACCTATTTTTAAACAAATTTACAAGAAAATTTAAAGACAGAAATAAAAATTAAAAATATATAGCTAAAAAGCTTTGTCTAGGGTATTTCCTAGAGATATCAGCTCAGCTTAGCTAACATAATGCTTTGAAACTGTGATTAAATAAACTAGGGTAATTTAATATTCGGTATATATCAATTATACCAATAAACTACAATATAGTTTATATAAAATACTACTTCTGTATATTTATCTCGTTGCTAAAGTCATTGTTTTAGATTATATTTGGAGTGCCACTTGAATGCAAACACAGATTATAACTCTATTAACAGGAACATTTTTCGTATAGTGCTGCCGTTGTTATTATCAACTGATTTGGCTGGCGATAAAAATAATTGGCCTAATCAAAAATAGGCCACCCGCAAAGAGAACACCATAAACATAAGAAGCATTGGCTTCCAATTCCTTCATAACATTTAAATTTCATATCATTGGTAGTAGGCAAATTGAGGTGATCATTAGTGAATTTTGATAACGCTTTGTGAAAACACATAGATAGCTAACAGAGCTTTACAATTGAACTGTGACTCATATTTTCCTATTTTCATTTGGTCAAGCAGAAATACGTATCATATCTATCACGCAGTCTAGGTGTGCGCCATTTCGTAACACAATTGTATATACGAGCATATACGTATATGTATACGTATATAAATATATAATATTTAATTTACTTTTATATTATATCGGATTAGATCGATATAATGTTTGAAAAGTATTCGCCCATGCATTTTTTATTACTTTTTTTATTTAACTTTTTTTTTTCAAATGGCACACGAAATTATTAAATGATTAATGGCGGCCTGATAACGTTTTTTATCAATTGACCAAAGCTTAGCCAAACGTTCTTATTGCATATATCACGCTATCCACCCAGAGCAAAACATTCGATTCGATGGTATATTAATCAGCTTCGGACTTTATTCGCACACTGTCTTGGCCGATCACGAAATGGCAAGTTTGGTAGAGGAATTTGTATTACCTATAATATCATTAGAGACAGGCTTGAGCATTTCATGGAATTGAAAGCTCTGTTGCTTGCCAGCTGACCAATGATACCAATACTTAACAAAAAGTGATATGCCTTACTAACACATAAGTTTTTGTCATTTACTTTTTGTTGGTATTTCAATAAAAGCCTTTAATAAATATAGAAGACTTTCGTTTTACTTTTAGAATATTTCTTGTTTATTTTGTTATAGCTTTTAAAAGAAATAAGTGATGTAGTTTGTTATCAGTTATAACCTATGGAGTCAGTTATTAGTTGACAGCATATATAGCTTGCTAAATTTGTATGCAAATCTTTTAAAGAATAACTTAACTGGGCCTGTCTCAGATCAGTTCAAATCTCGAAAGACCTGCACTGTAAGATGTCAACAAACATGTATATATATGTTGAAACTAGTTTTCCGTATATAAATAAAATTCATTCGTTTAAATAGCAATCGGTGCGGAACTCAAGCGAATTGTGTTCATAATTAGGCATTGACAAACGATTGTTTATGGATTTTTAAAATAAGACAGGTTTTCGTTGCCTTAGTAACGTAATTATTTCATATACCTCAAATGAACTGGTAAGCAAACAAACAATTAATATTGGAAATAAATATAAATATATAACAGCATCAATATATATATATATATATATATATATATATATATATATATATATATATATATATATATATATATATATATATTTTTTTTTTTTTTTTTTTTTTTTTTTTTTTAATTATGCAAGAACATTTAAAGCTGTGACAACTTAATCGTAAATCAGAACAGGTTTGGCCGTACATCAATATTACCGCACATGCATTCCTGTATTACAATTATAAATTACTGTATCGACTGCTGGCTAGTGACCCCATTTCATTTACACAAGCTCGAAGATCGCTGCCTATAAATACATATACATATAATATACATATTAATACATATACTTATGTAAATACATACATATACTAATATAAAAGCAAGTTTGCAATAAAAAACAAGTAGCCCTTTGGTAGCGGGGAATGCTGGACTAGAAGATACCCCAATCGCATATCTAATATTCTAGGGGCAAGAATTTAGATTCTAGATGTATAATATTGATACGAGTATAAATATGGACACTAAAATGTTTTTATATAACATGTTCTAAATCAGATTGACTAGCATTTTTAATACCTGTTGCATACATGTTTGCAAACACATTATACCCTGCATTCTCGTTTTTTAAATGGCTTCAGGGTATAACAAAACTGTCCAATCGCAAACAACATTTGTATAAATATTTGTGCAGTAAAGCTTTGCGAACAGCAGGCCAACCCATTTGTGGAATGGTGCAACAACAACAGCAATAGTGAGTGCTAACGCATAAAACGCCGATGCAAGTGTCAGAAATGTCGTCAGCTCAAGGTGAAGTGCATCGTTCAGCCGTAAGTCTGTTTACACACTTGTTTGCCAATGGTTATCTTTATGATCGAATACTCTTTTATTCGCAATTAAGGTCGCTCTGCTGCCACATTATGTATTGTAGAATCATTATTCAATAAATCAATATTTTACTGCAAGTCGTTAAAAACATTCAATCAAAAAGTAATATAATATATTTTTCATTAAATCATCAGATACAATATATGTAATTTACGTATATATATAATTTTATATATCATTTAATCATGACATACATTTTCTTAATGGTATACGAGTGTATTTATTTATACATAAACGAAAAAGGAAAGTGCCAAGTAATCTCTTTGTACAGAATACAAGTGCCAAGTAAATCTCTTTGTACAGAATACATATTCGTGGAACTTTTCCTATTGGAAAATTTCCATTGAAACTAAATTTTCGCACGCTTGTGGAACAGCATTTAAATGTAAATATGTATGTGGTTCTGTGACTACAGTCTCATATGCTCTTTATTATTCATAGAACGTGTGCCGTCTTCTAGTCTAATAGTCTGCGCCAAAAAGCCACCAATACAAGTAATGCAAGCAGTCCCGCAATTCTTTGAAATAATCTAGTATTTAATCTTGATAATTGAGAGTGTTGATATTACAATTGATATTTTATATGAATATGTTTTTGTTTCACATAGAAATTCAACAATGGATAACGATTAATATTATATTAAATTTGATTAACTTAACAAAATGTGGACTATAACATCTGATAGAGTATTTCCTAGTAGGCCTATGTAAATACATATATATAATTTCAATGACGCTTCAACTACGATTAGTACGAAATCTTTGAATACATATGAATAAATTTCCACTTACGCATGCCACACATCAATTATAAGCTTTATGAACATTTTTTTTTCATTTTTAAATGCCTTAACTTGCACATTTTCCAATCTTTTAAAATAAAACTACTTGAGAGATAGAAAAATAAAAATAAAAATAAAAATAAAAATAAAAAGAAACACATACAATTGAAGGTTTCAAATTAAAATACAAGATTTCATAAATTATAAAATTAGACAAAGCAATTTTTATTTATATATAATTTCTAAAAATAATTATGGCAGAATAACATTTCACTTTTAGTTTTATTTTCAGTTTTAGTTTCAGTTTTAATTTATTTCCATCATTTACTTAAATGCTAACCACATATTTCAGTTCTTCAACCTGTTCTGTCTTTTTACACACGCAAGCAAAAATTAATTCTTGATCTTAATCAAAGTCGAAAGGTAGCCAAACTGTACAGATAGAGCATCCACCTGCAGCAATTTAATTATGTTCTTATATACATCATTGAAATTTAAACGCCCACAAATAGCAGAGTAGACGAATTTCGTCTGCTGCTTTATTCGTTCAGTAGACACGTACGCACTATTGCCCCACATACGGCATAGGGGTCACAGTTGGAGCTGGGGCGACGATCCTCAAGGTAACCTTTGCCAGCTGTTGCCACACCTCTTGGAACTCGAACACTGACGGCACGATTAGCCACGCCCCATGAGAATTTGTCGATGCTTGAGGTCTCCAGACGTCCAACCAACCGACGTTCGTTATCCTTGCCTTCCTTTGGGTCGTAGGCCTTAATGTGACGCTGATGATGTTTGCTTAGCTTCTCGATAGCCTCCTCAATGGCTTTCATGCCTCCATCGGCCCTCATCGCCTTTGTGGAGAAATTGGTGTGGGCACCCGCTCCGTTCCATTGACCTTCCATTGGTTTGGGATCAAATGTAACGACTACACCGTACTCCTCAGCTATTCGCTGCAGGATGTATCGCGACACCCAGAGATCATCACTGGCCTTCAGTCCATTGCTGGGTCCTACCTGGTATTCCCACTGTGCAGGCATCACTTCTGCATTGGTGCCGGCAAAATCAATACCAGCGTATAGACAGGCAATAGCGTGCGCTTCGACGAGATCGCGGGCATAGACTCGATCAGCACCTACCCCACAGTAATAGGGTCCCTGTGGAGCTGGAAAGCCGTTGTCGGGCCAGCCAAAAGGACGGCCATCGACGTCGAGCAACGTATATTCCTGTTCAATGCCAAACCATGGCTCCTGCTCGGTAATTTTGTTAACAGCTTCCTGGAAAGCGGCGCGTTTATTGGAGGGAGTTGGCTTGCCATCGGCATTGTATGTGTCACACATGACAATAATATCATTCTTTCCTGGCTTGAAAGGATCGCGGTACACTGCTCTGGGCTTTAGGGTTGTGTCCGAATTCTCGCCGTGCGCTTGATAAGTGGAGCTGCCGTCGTACTGCCAGTCGGGCAGGTCATCTACTGAAGTGGGCACTTTGTCCAGTACACGATCCTTGAGACGGATATTCTCTCCAGTGCCATCGATCCAGAGGTATGTGGCTTGAACACGATTAGCAGGAGTCTCCAAGTTACGATAGCGCAGCAGGATGCTCTTGTCAAGCACTGTATTGGGCGAGTTGACCAGGAACTGAGCGTTGGCAACCCTAGAAGTTCGCATCAGACGTAGCTGCTGTGCCGCTGGAGCTGCAAGCTCCCTTTTCAGAAAGAGTCCAGCCACACGGAATGCCATTGCGATGCTTGTGTATAAATGAAGAAAAGTATACGTTTAGGCTTATGTTGAGGTAGTTGACAAAGGGTATGTACAAGGGCTTTGTGTGTATGTATACATAGTGTGTGTGTATACATATAGTTCAAGGATAATGAATTTGAAGTACTTGCGCAAGAGATGTCATTTCAATGTTACAATTTACTTTTGATTTCTGCACTTTTGAAAATATGTTTAATATTCACATTATTCTATTCAACCTCTACACATCCATACTTAAATATGCATATGCATATCTATCCGTATGTGTGTATTTAAATGCACACGTATTACGCTGCATTTACTGCATTTTGTTTCGCTCAACTTACTTTTCTACTTATTGCACAGTACAGTTATATTTGTATATGTGTTTATATTCAAGTTTGTCTTTGTGTTTTTATTTTATACTCTTTGTGGTAAACCCCGCGAATTTAGTGCGCTGTTTTATCAGTTTCGGATCGACTGCTCGGGACACCCAACCTATGCGAAGTTGGGAAGGTTTGTGAACACAATTCGCGACACAACATTCACTTTTCTCGTTTGGCTCGCCAGTCTCGATTTTTCTTTATCGCACTTTTTGCCGACAGAGAGACGAAGACAGCAGCAGCAGCGGCATCGGCTGTGACGACGCGTCCTACAGTGATACCAACGAGAGCGTGTCCAAAACACATTCAACCCATTTACACACACGGCAGAGCGGAGAGAAACATACAGGCAGAGAGAAGGAGAGAGAGATAGAGAGCGCCCACATATACAGCTGCCATCGGTGTCTCAGAGAGCAAATGACAAACAAACAAAGCATGAAGGCTACCCAGATTACTGTTTCTTGAATGCATACAATAATATCATACACTGTGTTGTTGTTGTCATTGTTGAATACCATAAGAATATTGATATTATTATAGTGCTTCTAAATATATATACATTTATGTTTAGATACATTATTTATAAGCTCAGCGCAGAAAAGTTGATTATCGCTAATTTTCTATTTCTATTCCTGCTTTTTTATTATTTATTCTGCGGGCCCACTGTAGAAACATGTCTGGAGAACCAAAAATGTAAACAACGAGAGCGCACAAATATGCATACATACATATGTATGTATGTATGTAATTATCATTATCATTGCGCAGGCTCTTGCTCTTGACAAACGTTGCAGCAAACTCATTTCGCATTTCGCATTTTTATCAGTGCACAGTTTTGTTGTTTGACCTCTAGCAAGCTGTAAACATTGTCGCGGGTCATACAACTGCAACAGGGCAACATTTGTCTGCTGATATGTGCTTTGGCACATGCGCTGTTCCATATGGAGAGAGCGAGACTGACAACTGGAGAGAGTGAGTTTAGTACAAAGTCCATTTTCTGTTTTTCTGTTCTGTTTTTTTCCTCTGACACACAAAATTAGTGGTATGCTAACATACAAGACTTTAAACTTATATGTATTTATATATACACATATACAAACGTATGTATGCCGTACTATGCCGGCATCTGTTCTGTGTGTTATTGCAAGCTTTGAATGATTTGATGTACAACTTTGAGCCAAGCACGAAGATAGCTTTATTTATACAGTCAACACTCGCTAAATTGAAGACCGGGAATTATGGAATTCAATTAACATATTTTCATAAAAAATAGAAGAAAAAAACAAAAAATTATATTTGATTATTAAATGTTAACAATATACTAACATTTTCTGTGCAGTCTACAAATTTAATAAAAGCCTAAAGATAGGCTACACTTTGGCAAACCTTTTATTTATTATTATTTTTTAACTCGTGCATTAAAATACAAGATCTTTAAGTTTATGTTTATTGCGAGCTACCATAATTTGAATCAGATTTATTCATTTCGTGCCACTTTTCAATAAAAAATCCTTGAAATTTGCTCGCTAAGGTGAACTGAACTATAACAAAAGCCAAAAAAAACTGGCAAAAATATAAGTAACTATTTCCTACATACATGAACATGTTTATATGAGCATACATACATACACACGTATGCAAGCGAAAGCATTTTTTAATTTGCTGTATATTCGTTACATCGTCTAACTGACGTAATTTTGGCCAAGCTTTAAATTGCTATTACACACACACACACATAAACACACATATACTTACATACACATTCGGGCGCTTTTCTGTGTGTATGTATTAGTTAGGTTTTCCACCATACTGTACGAGAGAGTGTGAGTGTTTGCAATTGCTGCACAGTTTGTAGTTGGCTCGCACAATGCGTTTCCAGTTGTGTGCCATCGTTTCCAGTGGCTGCCGGTTTGAGATTTTCTTTCGCAAGCAGCAAACTATGTTAGGGCTGTTTAGCAGTGCATATATTTGTATAACAATTGCGACATTTTGTACTTGGCAACATTAAATATATACACATCTACATACTTTTTGAATTCGTATTGGCATTTTAGTAGATATTGCCACTTGTTGCTTCAAGGCTACAGCGAGAGGGTCGTCGTTTCTTTTCATTTTGCCATGTAACTTGACCCGTTACACAGCATCATATAGAGAAAATAGCTATGGACAGCTATCGTTGGGAACAATTTTTGGAAAATAATAACCTGTGAGTACAAATACACTTATCTTGGAAATTGCTCAAGTAAATGCAACAAAAAACCCATTTATATGGAAAGTTGCGAAAATACTATTTTTATAGTTTTTTATAGCGTAAATATAAAAAATGTATACACAAAACTGAGTTGGGAAACGACCGCAATGTCAAGTTAAGCTCGTGAAAAACTAGTTGCTTTGCATAACTGGAAAATAACAATTTTTCACTTAATTCTTTTTAATCAACTTTGTGCGAATAACGTATATGAGTTGAAATAGTAAGTCGCGTATAAAACTAAACATGAAAAATAAAAAGTCCAAAGCTGGTTATCTTGTTGCAATATTGTAGTGCGATTCAAACTAACTCGTGTGAATCGAAAAGGAGTATATTGGCTTTATGCAGTCTATCCATATATTTTAATGAGGACAATTATATCTCAGCTATTTTAGCTAACGTGAAAAATAAAATATATTTGTATTCAATTTTAGTATCGGGGTAAATCGGGATATAATTTTTGCTTGTTTATATGTACATTACATTCATAATACATATCAGTTAATAATTATATTTTTAAATTTTATTTATTTTAAAATTAATTTGCAATATTGTAGTGCGATTCAAACTAACTCGTGTGAATCGAAAAGGAGTATATTGGCTTTATGCAGTCTATCCATCTATTTTAATGAGGACAATTATATCTCAGCTATTTTAGCTAACGTGAAAAATAAAATATATTTGTATTCAATTTTAGTATCGGGATAAATCGGGATATCATTTTTGCTTGTTTATATGTACATTACATTCATAATACATATCAGTTAATAATTATATTTTTAAATTTTATTTATTTTAAAAATAATTTACGTGAATGGGTCTGAAATATAATTGAATAAACACCTGACTTGGTAGCAGCTGGCAGTTGTTTTATATTTAACACAGCAAACATTTGTTATCAAATAACCGTCATATAATGATCCCATAAATAGTGAGCATTTTCGTTATCGACAGTATCCAATTATCAAAGCTGGACACATAGGTACATAAAATTCGTTGGTAACCGCCGAAGAGATGATAAAGAAAATGCAAAGTCCATTTTATTCACTACTATGACAATATACAAAAACCTATATACACAAAAGGCGTTACGACCAGATCAAATGGGAGCGACTGTGTTTGGTATATTCAAGATTAGATAACGATCAGATCAAAGACATTAGCGATATTCGATATCCTAACTCACTCACTCACTCATATATCATATATGAACATATCCATTTTTAGCCAAAGTTTCGTGTAGATACTTTTTCTGAAGCATTTTATAATGAATAACTTGTAATCAAGTCGACAAGCTTTAATTTTTCAAATTTCATAAATTAAGTTTACCTGAAGAGAAGTTTTGCATATATATACACTCCCATATTTAAGCGCACATTGTACAAGCAAGCTACATTATCAGCGTAACGAATAATGAGTAATAAGTAATAGTCAGGACAAATTTTCAATAACGGACTTTGTTCATTAGAGATAAGCAACAAATACAGGAAATGTGGGAGAATCTAGAATGCATGAAAAATACAGGGTTAAAAAAATTCAATTTATATTCCATTCAATGTTATCGGTGTTCAAACTTCACATCACACATATATTATCACGCAATGTACATAAGTATAGACATTTTTAATAATTTTTTTTACATTTGAAACGTGTATGAAATTTTGATAGGTTTCGTTGATAAGCGACAGTAATAATCTACAATTAACTATCCGCAACAGTATATTCAAACCGAAAGAGAGGAAGAGAGAGAGAGAGAGAGAAAGATGAGAATATGAGAGGTCGAGAATGAGATAGATATAAAAGTCAACGTTTTTCTCAATTATATAAGTATCTCAGAATTACTTTTGAACTTTAGTTACTGCACTAAGGTCGTGGAATGTGAAAATAATTATAATGCGCACATCTATAATAAATCCATTCATATATTCATATGAGGTCCATACTGAGATTTCTAGAGATGTGTGGGCCTAGCAAAAAAGATTAGACTTGTTAACAGATGTGTACTAGTTATGCAGGTAGGTAAAGCTCTCAAAAATATCCATAAACCTGTATTTATGCATACATATACATATGTATGTGCTAGCACATTTATGTATATACGTAAAAGTTTTATTTTATGGCGAGAAAATAATAAAGCAATGTATACAAAAATACACTGAGAATCGATCAATTCAGCGCTGAGAATTTTCCACACAATCTATGCCTCGGCTCGGCTCTCAGCAAACTGAGAGTAGAACACTGGCTGACTATTGCCGTCGCACTCCTACCTCCAGCTGATACATTGGCGTAAGCAGTGGAGCTACCCGACCGTATGAGTCGCAACTGCGAGTGGTGGTGGTGGTTTCTGAGTGTTCAGTCTCTCGTGTTTTGGTTTTGGCTTTGTTCCACTACTTTGCGACTGCTAAGCATTCAGTTGCGATCGCGGCGCGAGCGCGTTAAGTACTAGAAGCTCGGGAGGAGGAATAGTCTGTTTTCGAAAAACGGGTGGAAAATTTTCCATGTTGACGGTGGTTGAAACGCAAAATAACTGAAAGGGCCGCTAAAAAAGCCCTTTGCAATAGTGGTTCAAGAATATAAACACAATAAAAAACACTTTACCAAGAGCTAAATACGCAGAAATATTATACTATAATATAATTTCGGACTGACGAATTTAAGTGCAACGTATGACTGCACACTGCAGCTTGAGTACAAATTCAAATAGACATATAATACATAGTTCTTGGTTAACAACCCATTGTCAAAATGGTTTCGACAGAAAATAAAAATCTATTGAATGACAACAGATTGGGCGTCAGTGGAAATGGAGGGGCTGGACAGCCGAAAGCCCAAATTGTACCCGCTCAGCCAAAAACTCTTCAGCATTTACCCAAGCGACCAGCCGTGGATTTGGCGTTTCATAATTTGACATATCGCGTGAAGGAGGGTAGCCGAAACAGTAAGTATCCAAATTCCCAAATACTTAAGAAAGATTACCTATTGAAATGCAAGCAGTCAGATTCAAATTCACAGTCACATTCAAACAAATGAATAATAATAAGCAAGGCACTTGTGCTACACCTGTTCCGCTTATTCGCTTCTGTTGTTCTCTAGAATTGCAATCCACGTTAATTCGATGTCTAGAGCTCGCTTTTTATTTTATTATGCGTTGTGTGCGCTCTCTCTCAGTACTTCAACCAGTTTTGCTTTTGCTTTTGCTTTTGTTTTGTGCTTGTTTCTGGTTTCTTTGTTCTCATCTATATCAGCAGTTGCCCGCCAGCGTTGCCACATCGTGTTTGGCTGGTCAAAGTTTAGTGGAACTTTGGACTTAGTTAAATGTATAGATGGGTGTAATTATAGCTACCTAAGATAAAGTACCCATTACCCCATTATAAGCGCCGAATACGAACCCAGCGAATAAGTCAACAAGTAGTTTCCAATGTTAATCGTGCCTGCCTGCCTGCCTGCCTGCTTGCCCTTTCTGTATATATGTCTGCTTTTATATACAATATATGTACATAAGCTATAATGAAGGCTGATTAGGGTAGAAGAGAAGCGTGGGGCATACGGATGTTCCTAATGACTAGTGTTTCTGTATAAACATGCATGACGGCCTGACTATAATAGTTTTATTTATATGAAACCCACTATTTAGATACTAGTGATATAGTAATATCTCTTTCAACGTAAATATGTACATATTATCAATCAGCACAACGGTTTTTGAACCTAAAAATATGTTTATCAACACTCCCTTGTCGGTATATACTATATGACAAGTATACGTAGCGTACTACAAGTTATTAGGCGCAGCTGCTTTTGTTCTCAGGTAATCGTAAATCAAGTGTGCCATATGCAATGGAATAACTCATTATTATTTTACTCGTATGGAATTTGCCAATGGAATTGCCATTTCCCTTATGATTCACTTTGAAACGTACTCTACTTGAAGAATGATAATTCAATTGATTGAATGAGTCTGTGACGGAGACTACGCAGACTTGCCCATGGGCTCTGGGCTTTTCAAGTTTCAGCGCTGTAACTAGGTGTCAAACAGCATTTTCCCTGCGAGCATTCAACTGTTCCACTTAATTAGAGCTCAGCAAATACTTAAAAAAAATACTTGTTTTAGCAGTTAGTAATTTCGCACTCAAAAGCTTTTAATACATAGGTCAGGAAATCAACTCTGAAGGTTGACAGTAATCTTTACTGCTATTTTTCAATTCTTAACACACGAACAAACCTCAGAAATATAAATGTATATATGTAAATACTTTGTTAGTATTCAACTTGTCAATATGTTAAATATATATGCCGAATACTTACTCAATTCGATACAATAAAATGCCGAAAAAAACGCAGAAGGGGTAGCCGCGTTCAAATTATATGCTTTTGAAATAAACATACACATATTATATTCAGAATATTGTTTAAGAGCAATTGAATTTTTATATTTGTATACAATATTGTATGAAACAGTCGAACTTCCTTTATAGTACGTGCTATCCGAAACCTTTCTGTCCGAATTATTTATTAATTAACTAACCTTAATGCTTGGCATTAATTTGTCAAGCGTATCGTTGTATGTGTATGTACATATGTAGTACCGGTTTATTTTGGAGAAGATATGGCTGGTATTTTCACCTGTAATTTAGGGTAGTGCGATGCGAAAATATTGCGTAATAGTTGTCGCTATGTGGTCTTCTAACCACTTAATCTCAAGGTTCACTGACGACTTCCAGTGTTGAATCGCGTTGCCAAACATTGAAACATATGAAGTAACTGCAAAAGTAATGTACATTATGACAGAAAGGTTCAGGTCATGGTAATTAAGTGCAGTTATAAAAACATTTTGGTTAGTTCAGTTTTGCAATGTTTGTGCAATCAAATTTTGAGATGGTTGAGCTATCACTAGTAGAATTAAATTAATAAAACCCAAATTTATAAATTCCAAAAGCTTTTTCGGTTCTATTGTCGGATATACGTATCTATATATCAATCAATCATAATCATGAAAATCAATAAAATGAATGCTGTTAATACGGTTTTCAAAGTACTTAAAGATGTTCAAATATAACGTTCAAAAACAAGTTTGGTAAAATTTTTAACGACACTTTGCCGTTGTATTTTTTAGCAGCTCAGCATATCGTTCTTAAGAGGAATATGCTTTTTGAGGCCGCCAACTTATGCTTTTACCTTTTAGCCTTTCGACGAAGTTTTCAATTGCAAAAATCTATTTAAACTTGCAGCTTGACTTTCAATTCAATTCGTATGACTTGTACCCTAGTCGCCATAAGTTCAATGTAATGTCTATCTTGCAATACATATAAATCACCTTCATATATAACTACATACAGATAGGCACTTTGTCATCGGCATTTATACGTCTCACTTATGGAGGGCAACAAAATAGACAAAGGCCAATGACCGGACAATTGTTGTTTATTGAAGTTTGAAAATTTTATTTCAACAATTTGAGACTTCTCTAACTGCTGAACAATATTGATATATACATCTTATATATATATTTATATATATATATATATATATATATACGTATATGTCCATATTCACATTCAAATACACATACAACTGAATTAAAGTATTATCCTATTAGAGACTGCAAATTATTACTAATTAATACTAACTAAATTATATGTATTTAATCATTAAAACAATTATCTTTCTAGATGCCAAAACCATTTTGAAGGGTGTCAGTGGGCGCCTGCGGTCAGGAGAGCTTACAGCCATCATGGGACCATCGGGTGCTGGCAAGAGCACATTACTCAACATTTTGTCGGGCTACAAGTGAGTGTTCTACTTTATAGAGCGTTCTTATCGGTTTATTTGCTGATTTTTGAATAACAAGTCAGACTGGTGGAGTAGAGAGTATACGACTAGGAAATACACTGAACTTAACATTTATTTAGCTACATTCATGTAATATTCATATTTAATTGAAACTTATTTTATGAATACTACAAATTTCTTGAATAACAGCCATGGAGCGATATAGTCGGCGTGTGCGTTTGTGATAAACAAAGTTTCCGGCATGAAATCGGCAAGTTGTTAAAATGTTAAATGTTAAATGTTAAAATTATCATTTTGAAAGCACATACAGCCATACCAAAATATGGTTATTGATCGAAGCGTTTATATAAACAACTTGATTGAACTTTGGAGCAACCTTGCACATATATGACACATGTATATGGGTGTGTACATACATGAATGTATGTATCATATTCACTTTCTTGGAACGTGCGATTATAATCTAATAGAATAAGCTTGTGCATAATAGCTGGAAAACAAATTCAATATATTATAAATACAATATATATTTACATATGTATATAAATATATATACTTCATTTTATATAATGCTGATACAATCTGTATTCTCTCTGTTTCTAGAACAACAAATATCGAAGGCAGCGTTACCATGAATGGTTCAGAGCGCAATCTGAGCACATTTCGTAAATTATCTGCGTACATAATGCAGGATAATCAACTTCATGGTAACTTAACTGTTCAGGAAGCGATGACAGTGGCAACAAATCTGAAGCTGAGCAAAAAGTTCACAAAACTGGAAAAGAATTCAATGGTAACGATTTTGCTTAAGTCTCTTGTCTAGACGGACCAAAAATTGCGAATAGGTTACCTACGTTCAACAAGAAATTAGACATGGTCAATTGAATACAGCTTTGCAAGTTTTATATATATATATTTTTTTTTTTAAACAGTTTGTTGTGTCGATCGTATATACACAATATAAAGGGCATGATCATAATATAAGAGCGTTGAAAACTTTAAATTGGATAAGTTGATTCATGACTCTAATAAAAATTGTGCCGAATAAGACTTAGATATATGTCGTTTCCTCAGACCATTCTTAGTTAACTCTTGCGTACAATACACCATTTTTGCAATCTAAAACTACTAAGAATAACAAAAATTTGTTTATTTACAGATTGATGACATTCTTTTGACTCTAAGCTTGAGTGAACATCGCAACACGATGACGCGCAACTTGTCTGGAGGACAAAAAAAACGTTTATCGATCGCACTTGAGCTGGTGAGCAATCCGCCAATTATGTTTTTCGATGAGCCCACTTCGGGATTGGACAGCTCGACATGCTTCCAATGCATACATCTGTTGAAAATGTTGGCCGCCGGTGGACGTACTGTCATCTGTACTATCCATCAGCCATCCGCCCGACTTTTCGAAATGTTTGATCAACTGTACACCCTGGCCGATGGACAGTGCGTGTATCAGGGCAGTACGAAGCAGCTTGTACCTTTCCTATCGACTCTGAACTTGGAGTGCCCAAGCTATCACAATCCAGCTAGCTATGTGATCGAGGTCTCGTGCGGAGAGCATGGCGATCACACACGCAAGCTAGTCGATGCTATTGACAATGGCAAACGGGACATTCGCTCTTCAGCTGACTATGCCACGCTGAAGGCACGCAACGATTTGGTGAAAGTGCAAAATTTGAAAGCCATTTTGGACAAAAACGATATTTCTACCGTCAATGGTAGCAAATACGAGGAGAACCTAACTTTGAATAATGGTTTACTGAACGGCATGGTTAACGACATTGTAAAGGAGACGAACAATTTGGGTTCTCAGGCCGTGGTGTCCACCAATGAGAAGGGCGATGCCATGATTGATGTAGAAAAGACAGACAATTGCACAACCGCCCTGCTCTCAGAGGAAATTATGTCGCCCGAACGCTATCCAACTTCACAATTTCATCAGTTCTGGGTCGTACTTAAAAGAACTCTACTTTTCAGTTACCGCGATTGGGTAAGCATAAATGTTAAAATCAGCTGTTAATAATACTAAAATATACGTTCTTGTAGACATTGATGTATTTGCGTTTATTTGCCCATCTCCTTGTTGGCTTTCTCATCGGAGCTCTCTACTACGACATAGGTAACGATGGCGCTAAAGTACTCAGTAATTTGGGCTTTCTGTTTTTCAACATGTTGTTCTTGATGTACACGTCTATGACCATAACAATATTGTCTTGTAAGTTTACCATCTCTATCTGCACCCAGCACGAAATATTAATCACAATGTTTTATATCGTTAGTCCCCCTTGAAATGCCGGTGTTGCTAAAGGAGAACTTTAATCGCTGGTATTCCCTCAAGTCTTATTATTTGGCTATATCAGTTGCGGATCTACCATTCCAGGTGTGTGCTATTAAAATTGAATTAATGCTTCATGTTAAGCTATTAACTTTATCTAATCCATATTTATTTCAGGCCATTTTCTGTGTCATCTACGTATCTATAGTATACTTTTATACGTCACAGCCTTGGGAGCTTTTCCGTTTCACCATGTTCTTATCAGCTTGCCTTCTGATTTCTTTTGTGGCTCAGTCTGTTGGCCTGGTCGTCGGCGCTGCTATGAACGTTCAAAACGGGGTTTTCCTCGCACCTGTTATGTCGGTACCATTCCTGCTCTTCTCTGGATTCTTCGTATCCTTCGACGCGATTCCAGTATACTTACGCTGGATCACGTATCTATCATATATCCGCTACGGTTTCGAGGGCACGGCACTGGCCACCTATGGCTATGGCCGTGAGAAACTGAAGTGCTTCCAAACATATTGTCATTTCAAGTCGCCCACAACTACATTGGAGGAACTGGACATGGTTAATGCGAATTTCACACTTGATATCGCAGCGCTTGTTGCAATTTTCGTTGTGCTGCGGGTTTCAGCATATCTCTTCCTACGCTGGAAGCTTAAAACCACACGCTAATTTAATATTTAAATATATTATTGTTTTTATTTTGGGTTAAAAGCTTTCTGTATGTACATGCATCCCTATGTATCCGATAATATTTCAACCTTTGTCTTAGATCCGAAACGATTAATAATTTTGTATGATACATTCATTTATAGTTATATGCCTAACGTTTCTTAGATTAAGTGTGATAGGACCACTAATAAAGGTTTCACTGTGATCTGTATTTCAGCTGCAGATATTACATAAATCTTGTAACATTTTAGAAAAACAAAATGATCAAATGTATAAGAAATAAGCAACCCAAAGGCGGAATTTTACTGGGTTTTGGTAGTGTTTAGAAACATAAATGATAATACATTTAAATGTATTATTTTTAATATCAAATGCAAATGCAAATACGAAAATCAAATGCATATGAAGGAACAAACATTGTAAAGCCATTTTTTAATTTTTATGTACTGTAATAAATGTCTTATAAAAATTTTATATTGAATATATTTTTGGAATAAAGTTCAAATGGTACTTAAAGAAATGTTGGTCCGAACATGATTTATTGAATTACTTTGAACCTTATGAACTATGAAATTACGATCTCTCCCACATCTCCAAGGGCGTATAGCAGGGGACCTCTTTATTTTATAGATCCAACAAGAAATCTATTCGTAAAAAAAAAACTTCATCGTTATTAGCCTCTATTGTTCTACAAGAGTGTTCATTCTTCGGCGTAACCTAAAGAGCCGGTTTCTATTTATGAAAAATTAAACCCGAAATCAGGTAAAGCACTGGTACACACTGCCAATAATGCTGCACTATTTGGTTCTCTAAAGGAAGGTATGTCGGTTTTGGTTTGGTTAAGTCGGCAATCAATACCGCGAGACACTTTACAGCTGCTGTATAGAAACGTATAGAAACGACAGCGCGCTGCATTGTTGTGACTGGTTCTGTTGTTTTTGTTGTTGACGGTCGACACATTTCAGCGACTACATATGTACGTTGCATATCGGTTTTGCAATATTTTTGCAATGTGTATAAAATTGGTTACACATTCTGTTTGAATTTCTATAAACTGAAGTTTGCTTTCAAGTTTGTTAAGGAATCACATAAAAACGTCTTAAAACTGGGAGTGTAAAGAATTTTTATATCTCTAGACTCACACATACATAAATATATTTCAACGTTCCTGAGTTGCTTTGCAAACAAACAAATCAGTTAGCAAGATGAGTCGACTGAAATGGAGAAGACCAGGGCGTCATTGTAATCCAAATTAGCCAACATAAAGATACCCTATTGAGGGTGAAATTAAATTAAGAATTTAGAAATATTTAACCCATTATTATTTATTAACTAATTATTAATACCAGCAACAATTTTTCAAGTCAACTGAAGACTGTAGTTATCTTGGGTGCATAAATACAAAAAATATGACATAAAATAAATAATATTACATACTGTCGACGTATATAATATTCATCCTTATCCAAATGTTACTTTAATTTACAGGGTATAAGAATGGCCAACACTATACAACCTTTCAACAACAATTAATTGACTGCCATAAACTGTAAAACGTATTGTGGTAGGTCGTAGAATCCACAGATATTCTCGTTTGAGAGAAACAAAAAGGAAGATTCTTATTGAGAATTATACTAATTAGAGTTGTCTTTGCTTCAAGGTCCAAGCTTTTAGGACTATTAGTTAGTCCTTCTTTTTGCTATGTGTAAAGAGCCTGAAACCGGACTTAACTAGTCAAACTAAAAATAGACTGGATGTAAAATAATAGTATTATGATCGTTCGTGCCTCCTCCTAGAAGAATTCTTTCCCGTTTCTCTTTGTTCGCTGCACATTTTGTAGTGTTTCGTGCTTCTCACTCAGATTGAGTGCGCAACCCGCTTTTGTATGCATACAATACCCCACACACTCGTACACACATACACACATACACACGGACACACAGACATTGTATGGGTGCCTATGTATTTGTATGACTGCGTAAGTGTGTGTGTGCGCTTGCCTGGCAGCCGCCACTCTATCATTCTTCCTTCATTCGTTTTCAGTACATTTTCGCTTCTCGGTGCAACAAGTCGTTATTGTCGTCGTTGTTGCTGCTGCACGAACATATCACGCCTACTACACTGCCGTTGCACACAAAGTGAAGAGAGTGAAAAGCCGCGGCACAATACCAAACACACTTCCAAAAAGAAAGTGCAGCAAGTGAGTGTAGTGCAGCTCTAAGACTGCCTCGGCGAACTTTGAAATATCTATGTATGTAAATATGTAAATACTAGTGTTCACGAGTTCATAGTATTTTAAATCCGTTCAGTGAACTTGCTAGCCAGCAATGTAAATCATTTGTATGTCTGCATTGTATATATCAACTTATATGTATCTATCTATAAATATATGCACATATATATATTTATAGGCGTTCAGGCCTGCATAAGCAATGCATTATATATACCGATAAGCAAAAGAATGGCTGCAACCACAAATGAAAAATCTAAATAATATTATGATAGAAATTAAAAAAAAAAAATAAATAACAAGCAGCTATGATATGTATTTACATGAATATAAATATGAATGTGAATATGTGCATGTGAACACAAAACTCAGACTGATATCGTTTAATGACACATCAAATATATACATACGTACATAAATATATATATACTTATGAAGTAAATAGAGTATTGAGTATAAAGTATATGTATCACTCGTGCATGGCGTTTATTAAACAAAGTTCAACATTCACCGGTTCACTGAATTCGCATGCATCATTAGTCAAATTGTGATTAATGAAAAAGAAATAGGAATAATAATAATAGTAATAATAAAAACAATGAGCAATACTCTATACAAATATATTTGTGCTGCTAAATGATATGAATATGCATGTAAGAGTCAAGTGTATAGAACTCGTATTTAATTCGAATCGAATTATATATACACCACATATATATAGGTTTACAATCTCCAAAAAATTCCTTAATTGAAATTAAGTAGCAACGGCCCCTCAGTGTTTCATTTGGGTTAAGTACATATAAATTCAGCCCTTATCAATATTTATAATTTTGAACGGAGCGATAAAGCTGTGTAATAGCTAAAGACCTACATATTCCGTTTTACAGACTTCTCGCATTGTGCACCCGACAAATTCGCAGTCTCAGTCTTTGGTACCAGCTAGTGTCACGGAGCTGAACACTATTTCCGCTTCAGATATATATAGTCTGATAACACTGATGCGACGCCTATACATTATCTGAAGCTCGTACAGCGCAACGTGCTGATTGCAAAGCTATTGTGATTGGGTTACGTAGTCGAAAGTTTCGAACCGGGTTCTTGCTCTTCGTAATTGTCTGAGACAGTTGTTACCCGCCTGTAGGTTGGTCGCATACTACACAGAAATCAATTGGCAATCTCAATTTATAACTAAAAACGAACAGAGATGCAAAATGTATTTAACGAACTGAGTTCAGTGTAAAAATTGTATATGGAACGCGCTGCTGTACCCGATCGAGAGAAATGATAATAATTCGTATGTTTAATTGAAGCTGAACATAAGAGCAATTTTGTTTTCATATACTCTGGGGTCATCAGTGCGTGCTGAGCTTTAAAAGGGAACAGTTGAATCATAATTGAATGATGTATAAAATGCGTAAAAGCAATGAATGAAAAGAACTAATTATATACTAAATACTAACTAGATCGTTGAAAGACGGAATTCTTGTCTCGGTTAAAAAAAATAAAATAAAAAATGAATAAAAAAAAGATATCGAAAATCAAAATTAATTTATCTTAATTATTCAAATTATATAAATGGAAATTAATATTTATAAATATAAGAACAGGATTTTTTAGTAAGTTGCTGATGCTTCACGCTGCAGATTAATTATAAAGTTTCGACAATTTAAATGACTGGTAAAACACAGCAAAGCTATTGTGAACACGAACAAACAGCGATCAGATGAGACACACACTTCCAAGTAAAATACAAAAGTGATGTTATTTCCGACAATAGGATAATTATAAACTAATACGAGTATACCGCACGTTTTTTTTAATTCACATATTTGTATAAGTCATTGTACACATAACGTCTACCTAGAAATCACGCAAAGGTTATCACATTGACAGCCCATCTATAGAGTAAATCACGGATTGTTGAATTTTTAACTATTTCTAAATTTTCTCATATATACGGGTAGGCGAGCTAAACTGAAGATGCATTTTCCCGATCTCCAATAAACACTTAGAATGCAGTGCAATCATCATCTAAGGGGAGCCACATGCTCTCAAAGCGGCAGTTCGCTAGACTACAGTAGCGATATAAACACTATTAGCGTGGAGCTAGCTGATGCTGAAGACAATACATCAGCTAATGGATTGAAGTATTTACCCCTGTGGCCACCGGTAAACATTGAGTTTTCTGGACTGACATACGAGGTGCCTGATCAGGAAAATGGTAAGTTTTTTTAAGTTATTGATTAGATTCCTTAGATAATCATGTATACGAATTTAAACTAATGATGGATGAAAAGGATTCTCCAAAGTAAACATATTGTTGTATTATTTGTTGTATATGTTATACGTTCTTATAATATTTTACATTTATTTATTAAATTGCACAAATTTATTTCATCAAGCCCAAAAGACAAAACAAATTTTGCGTGACGTAAATGGCGAATTCCGTTCTCACGAGCTAACCGCGATAATGGGACCATCAGGAGCGGGAAAAACAACGCTATTGAATCTACTGGCTGGATTTGGGTAAGTGAGGACATAGACTGAGTCAAATTATAATGAAATAATTGGTCGTTTGTCTACAGGTCCGTCGATTCATCAGGCGAGATTCTAATCAACAATAGTCCCCGCAAAATGCGAGTGTTTCGCAAGATGTCCCGATATATTATGCAGGTATTTCTATCCAATTTGTTCATTCAACGGAGTATGACCATTTTATTGAATAATACACAGACAGATATACTCGACCTGCAGTTTACTGTGAGAGAGCTGATGCTCTTAGCGGCAAACTTGAAACTGGGCAATGAATTAAAATTAGCCCAAAAACTTGAAGTGGTAAGTGGAATAACAATGTATCAACTCACTCGACTCAACTACACGTATTCCATTTGCATATAGATCGAAGAAATCTTGGGCATGTTACGCTTAACAAGTGCACAGAACACAAAGGCAGAAAAGATTTCAGGCGGTGAGCGCAAACGGCTTTCGATTGCGCTGGAACTGGTTAACAATCCACCAATTATTTTTCTGGACGAGCCAACAACGTAAGTTTCAACTAAGATATTTTGAGAAATTATTATTGTATTCTTGCATTGTATTTTTTCAGTGGCCTGGACGATCTCTCGAGTTCACAATGCATTTCGCTTCTGAAAATGTTGGCAAACGGCGGCCGCACCGTCATCTGCTCCATACACACACCGTCCGCCAAAATATTCGAAATGATTGACAAAGTGTACGTGCTAGCTGAGGGTCAGTGCATTTACCAGGGAAGCGGAGCGAACATTGTGCCTTACATGAATCACTTCGGACTATCCTGTCCGCTCACGTACAATCCAGCCGACTTTATAATCGAAGTGGCGTGCAATGAGTACGGTAACAACTACCACGAACGCATGGTGGCGGCAGTGAACAACGGAAGAGTCGGACGATGGATTCCATCAGTGGCCAATGGCAAGGAAACACCAACAAAATCAGATACAACATCTGGTGCATCCTCATACTATGATATGGAACAGTTCGAGGAGGAAATTAACCCGAAATTACTAATATCCAAATCCACCTGGTGGATGCAGTATAAACTGCTTCTCACGCGAATGTTGCTTCAAATGTGGAGGGACAAAGTGAGTTCGAAAGATATGAGAAACATGATGTATGATGTAACTAAAAATTTGTTTGCTCTTAGTCCCACATCAAGCTGAAATTTTACATGAATATTATTCTTGCGTTGCTTGTTGGCGGCCTCTATGAAGGAGTGGGACGACAAGCTTCGAAAGCCCTATTCAATTTTGGATTTATGTTCACCATTGTTATAGCCTATTTATATCTACCCATGATGCCGGTGCTGTTGCAATGTAAGTCAACTTTTTTTTTTTTTTAACTGTATAGAATACTATTTTTTACTTTTGCACTTTCAGTTCCCACAGAGATCAAACTCTTGAAACGTGAATATTTTAATCAGTGGTATCGACTGAGCTCTTACTATGCCGCTATGATCTCTGCGAAATTGCCATTAATGTTTGTGCTTGCCGTCATCTATTTATCAATTGTGTACTTAATGTCTAGCCAGCCTCTGGAATGGTTCCGGTTCGCCATGCTGTTCAGTATAGCATTCTTAACGGCGCTTACCTCAGACAGCTTTGGGCTGATGATATCCAGTAGGCTCAGCTTGGTGGTAAGTATTACTGCCTCATATATATTTACTATACTTTCACTTAGCATAGCATTAACTATAAATTACAGAATGGCATGTTTATGGGACCAGTTATTGCCGTTCCCCTAATTCTGCTTTCTATTTATGGCATGGGGTACGGTAAGGATACATACATCTCACCTATTATGCGGTTTCTGATGTCGCTCAGCTTTCTACGCCACGGCTTAGAGGGTCTAGTGGCTGCCTTATATGACTACGGGAGAGGCGATACCATTTGCGATACAGAAATATTCTGTATGTTTAAGAAGTCGCAATTTTTACGGGTATTCCTTGGATTTGACAATATAAGCTATTTGTGGTCCTTGAGCTGTTTATTTGGATTCTACGTTGCTTTCACAGTTGCTGCATATCTAATGCTGCGTCATCGGTTGAAACAGTCGGCCGCAAATCCGATTGTAGCTTATATCTTGCAGATTCTGACGAAATATTTCAATTTCACCTCGTATAAATATTAAAAAGTTGACTTTGGGAACCTATAAACACACAACCCAACCTTATGTTTTATGTATTTTTTGTAAATAGCAATTAAGAAGTCGCATAAATAATGAAATAAATATATAAGATCTTGTGATAAGTTTAACGCGTCCCAAAAGAATTTTTAAGACTTCGCATTGACGCAAAAGACTTGTATAAACTGCAAATGCATCACATTGCCCTGTTTACGTTTATACAATTATGTTGCCAACACTTTATATTATTAAAAGGGATATGCATATATTAAAATAAATAAACTAAGTGATATAGTCATAAAAATAATACCTATTATAAAAAATAACGATGAATAAAAATTAAATAAAAAATTGTAGTTTTTTTATTTTACTTACCAATCTTATACGACATAGGCAACTATAATTAGACAACTAACATATATAAGGCACACAAATAAAAAAAAATAAAATAAAAAAAATAAATGCATATTTTAGCAGTTGCTGGCTGCTGAAAACGGTATTTATATTACCGTTACTTATTCCACGAAAGACTCACAGATAAACACCAAAATAAAAAAACAACGAATCAGTGGATACTCACACACGCACATATACACATACAATATGGCACAACATTTCACACTTAACAAAATATAAAAAAATTCGCACTATATTGACAATATTGTGCATGTACGCTAGTTGCCAATATTAACACTATACAATAAAAAAAAGAAAAAAAATACAATTTAAATTTGTTACTATTATCCTGTTCAACCGTGAGCGATCTGATTTGATTAATATTTTTTATTTTACAACACTGTTCGTGGACAGTTGCAATATGAATTAAATGAAGCTTGCCAAATTGCTTTTCGCTGCGACACTCAACTGTTGTCACCTACATCATTGGCATCATGAGTTTCGCGGTAATCAGACGACTGTCTTCCTTACTCACTGTTAAAAGAATCAAATGTGTTCCTTACTCAATAAACCATGTTAACTAACAGATATCAATCGTGTTCCTTACCACTGTATGGTTATTGTCCTTACTCAAGAAACCATGTTAACTAACAGATATAGGTTTTTCTTTTTTTATAGTTTAGAAATTTAATGTAATATTGACAGCTTTAGTTTATCTTCTGCCAAGTATTTCAAATTGATTTGTACATGCGATATAGATTAACAGTTTTTCAGTTATATTTATCCAAGACATATATTTTTTGCTAAGCAGATATTCACTTTGATATGACGAATAAAACAGTTGTCAGTTTGCAATAAATTTAAAATAACGGTCATTATATTACCGTTACACGAGACACGTAGCACAGAAATCTCAACGCACAGCGCAGAAGGCGCAATACACACACACGCACCATATACTTATACACATATTTGGGCGCATGATTTCTTACAACTCTCTTAAAAAATAGTAGCGAAAACCCTACATTCACTATACTCTTTTATCATACCGTGCATACACAACTTAAGCGCAATATTTACTCTAAATATACTTCACTTAGTTGCTTAATTTTGTATATTACAACCACAACCGTTTCGATGTCATTTATTCCCGCGCTCTTCTAACATTATTCGCGCTCACTTGCAGTTACAATACAGTCTTTCAATGGCTTACTGCTGTGATACTCAATAATCGATATGAAACATTTGTGCCAAGCAGAACTTTGTCTGTGATTGTCTTAGCTTCTGTTGTTTAAATGATTTTTAAACCTGTATTGAAACAATTAAAATTTTTTAAACAAATGTAAGTAGATAGGTGGCTCAGGTGGTAGTATCCGCGCATGTATATGTAATATCACAAGAAATAAATAAAACATTTGAAACATTTTAAAATTTTATACTTGTATTTTAAAAATATATTTTTGTAAAGGAAAATACGGCAAATACAAAACTTGGTAAGTCTAAGTAATGTACAATTAGGTTGTTTAAAAGTTTGATTAAATACCAACATCGACGAGCAACATAGTAATTTATAAACATTCAAGAATATTACAGTCGCAAGTACTCGACTTATAAAATACCCCACACCCAGGTGTGAACCATCTATTATAATACAAACTTGGCAAGATCGAATTCAATATTTTTATAGAATCGATAACTCATACTGCCTGTTTATTACAATAGCACCATATTTATGAACTGAATAACCCATTTAATGGAGGCACAGGGTACTTAAATATTCAAAACATCAGAAAATTACTATTTATCTTAATTAATTTTTATACAATTTTAAAAACGGAAAAGTAAACAGTCGTCATGTGGCAGGTTACAAATTGATCAAATTAAAACAGCAGCTCTGGACTTGGTAGTCGAGCTCGCCCTACTGACAGTTAGTACATATAAATATGAAAATATGATCCATACAACTAAATTGTAGTATAAGTGGCTGCATACACACGTTGCGTATGAACAATAAAGGGGTATATTATAGATTAGAAATGAAAGCCTAAAAAGCTGCCAAGCCTAATGCCGGCATCATTTACGATTTTACCTAAAAACTAAAAGTTACGTTTCTCTTGTTGTTGGTGTCTCTGTGAACGTCCTTAGCTTTTTAGCACACGGCGACTGCAATAACGGTGTGTCGGCATCTAGTCAATTGATCTCCAAATGCTTTGCCTGTTCCCACGAGAAGCCATCGCGGCCAAAGTGACCATAGGTGCTGGTGCGCTGGTAAATCGGCTGGCGCAGATTCAGATCCCTGAGTATTAAAAAAAAAACAGAAACATAGCGTTAATAAATGGTCAATAAAATTCACATCACTTCTTGTATCACTCACTTGACAATCATGCCGGGTCGTAGATCGAAGTTACGCTTTATAATTTCTAGAAGCTCTTTTTGAGACTTGTGAGAAGTACCGTAATCAAAGACAGTTATGGAAAGTGGTTCAGCCAACCCAATGGCATACGACACTTGCACCAAGCAACGCTTGCAGAGACCCGCCTTGACCAATGATTTGGCTACCCAGCGCGCAGCATAAGCCGCCGATCTGTCGACCTTGGTGAAATCCTTACCAGAAAATGCACCACCTCCATGTGCACCCCAGCCGCCATATGTATCGACAATTATCTTACGGCCAGTCAAACCAGCATCGCCCATTGGACCACCAATGACGAACAATCCACAGGGATTTATATGCACAATGGTGTTGGCATCAAAATATTTGGCGGGTATGACAACTTTAACAACTTTCTCCATGATTTCCGAGCGTAGAGTGTCCAGCGTTATTTTGTCCGAATGCTGCATAGATACAACCACAGTATGCACACGCTTAGGCACAGCCGAGCCCTGATTAAAAAGATACTCGCAGGTGACTTGTGTCTTAGAATCTGGACGGGCCCACCAGAAGACTTCCGAGCGACGCAACTCGGCAATTTTTTCGTTCAGCTTGTGTGCCAGCACGACCGTAAGGGGCATACACTCCTCTGTTTCGTCGGTGGCATAGCCAAACATAATACCCTGTAATTGGTTGAAATATCAAATAAGTAAGTGGTGCAAATGTCTCATATCACAAGCGAAAGGAACAAACATTCAAATTTTCATTTCAAAGCTAATGAAGAACATACATAGAATAAAATATTGAGAATAGAAGAGTTGACATAACTATGACTTCAGATCCATCATGCGAAACATATATAATTTACCAAAGCAAACCAAATCAAATATATGCTAATGTTAAAAATGGCAAATGAAAATTCGTTATGAATAAATTTGTTGTCAACTCTAGATGCTAATTAAATATAGTTGATAAAGTAGCTAAATATTATTACAACACTTATTTTAGTGGAAAATGTTAGTAATGCAGTTTAATAATTACTTTTATATTATTTACGCATATGAAATAAAAATATAATATGGCATATGCTACATAGGTAGATATGTGGGTGATACACGCTTTCCGTACATATATCGAGCCGAGCCTGAGGCTAGCTGATTGGAAAGAGTATATTGGCTCGGCCTGCCGAGGCTTGCAAATGTTGTACTTTATATAGTTCACACCTGGTCTCCAGCACCGATCTCTTCCTCGGGGCGATTTACATGCACACCGGCAGCGATTTCAGGAGATTGTTGGTCCAATGCCAAGAGAACGTTGCATGTTTTAAAATCGAAACCTTTTTTGGTACATTTTGCGAATTGGGTTTTGAAGGTATTATGTAGTAAATGTATCATGTTTTCAGTTATTTGTTTGTTTTTTATATATATGAAACGAAAGAGATAAAAAGTAGAGTGCGCAGCACAGTTGCAATAACATAAGTAATGATAAGTAATGTTAGTTGTGATTTAACCCCTTAATAGTACAAGTCATTTTTAGCGTAGAATACATGTATATAAACAAACACAATATCTTTCTGCTTTAGTTTTCATTATGATTCACATCGATTTGCTTAAATTCATGTTGAAATTCTAAGTGCTTCTTCACACTCTCCTATTATGAGTTGACCAAGGACTTATCTATTAAAACAAAGCATGCAAATTGAATTAAAGAGCGGTCTTCCCTCAGTTGCTTCTCGGATACCTATTTAATAATTTGTATACCATGAATGGCGGTTTGTTAAAATGAGAGTTTATGTAGTTAGAATCATCAGGGATCTACATTGAATATATGCATTTTATGTTGTCAGCCCAATCGAAGTATAACTGGTTGGAACTACCAGTATATTTGATGTATACCAATATAAATATGTATATGGATTTATCACTAATGTGATTCAATACAATTTTGGAAACTTTCAATCAATGAATTTAAAATTTGGAATGTGTACTGATTTCCCAAATTTTAATTATTAAAAACTTTTAGTGTACTAATAAACTGGAAACGAAGACAGCGAGAGAATGAGTTTCAGGTGGCAAGGAGATCAGAGCACATATGAGAAGAAACACACAATGTAGAGTAACATTTAACGAAATGTGAACATAACAAAAAACGCACACACTCTTCGGCTTCACTTAGTTTTTAATTAGGGTACAGGTTGTATGTTGGTATACCTGGTCACCAGCGCCGACATCCTCTTCTTCACGATTAATGTGCACACCGTTGGCAATGTCAGGAGACTGTTGTTCAATGGCAACGAGCAGGTTTAACGTCTTCCAATCGAAACCTTTTTTTTTTTGGGTTGGTTTGTATGGGATTTGAGTGTGTTTAAATATATTATATTTACAATTGTGCACGTTAATATGGAAACAATTTCGCTGTTTCTGCTGCCCACCCACAAGAGAACGAGTACGAGAACGACTCATCTTTCTATTCTAAACACTTACCCTTCGAGGAATCGTCATAGCCAATGTGCTGAACCGTTTCGCGCACAACCTTTTGGTAGTCGACCACGGCCTTTGATGTAATTTCCCCGCAGAGCAGAATCATGCCAGTCTTTGCAACAGTTTCTATTAAAAATAAAATGAAATTTTAAAAATTCTGTAAACTGTTGTTTATAATAGTTCACATAATTATTATTATTGTTGTTGTTTATAGTGCAAATGGGCGTTATGAGCGATTATGAACAACATCACACGCGCGTCGATTGGCCAAAGAACCAGAGCTCCTTATACTCCTTCATGAAGTGAAGTAGAGTATATTGGTTTTTCATTATATATATATATATATATATATATACGTTTGTTTATTAACATTCTGTCTGAATGAACACTACTACTACTACTGTTGAGTCACGATTGGTAAATTTGTAGAACTTCCCAACATTAATTAGTTCATATTTTATATATATATATATTTATTTACCACAAGCGACTTTAGCATTGGGATCCTGTCGTAGATGGGCATCCAAGATAGCATCGCTAATTTGATCGCACATTTTGTCTATAAGGCAAAAAAAAAAAAAATTAAAATGTAGTGAGTATAATCAAACTTATTTATAATAGGAGTTATATATAAAGTGCTATATTTAAGAGTGCGATATGAGACAGTGAGACAAACCTTCGCCCAACGCCGACGGCCATGCCGACGACTGCTAAAATTGACAGACAATACAGTTTATTTTGATTTTTATTTCGCGATTCACAGCGAAATTGTATCCCATCTATAATCCAAAACATGAGAATTGAATTTTTTGGCGTCACGCTTGTGCTCAGAGTTGGGTTTAATAAGAAATAAAAGCTGCACGAGCTTGCGAAATGAGCTATGTAGGTTTCCGTTTACATTATGCCGCGCAGAATATTACTCAACTCGGAATCATTGCAAAAATACCCAAAGGCGAAAAAGTGTTCAATCATTCAAATGGCGCATCGTTTAGAATTCGTTCAACCTATAATGATTATTATTACTAATCTCCATCAGTATATAATCTTTTTTTTGTAGAAAAGAGCAAAAGGCATCCCCTTTAGCATTATGCCGAGAAAGCTGATAACCCCACTCTAGATCGGAGACTGTTTACTTCAATGACGATTGAAAAAGGCCCAAACGAAAGTGCCTCATCACGTCCTGTGCATGTTGACAGATTCCTATTTGGATGATCAACTTGTTACTAGATTTTACTTGATGCCGGTTCATATTATGACGAGCGGATCTACGAGTCAAAATATTGCCAGAAAAAAATACAAAGCTGTTTCATAACCTAATCCATCAAAATCGCTCTTGACAGACTATTTTTGTATACCTATTAAAGTTCCTATGTAACCGGACTTAATTAGTTTCGGCTACGACTAATCGCTCTTATCACTAGACTTTATTAACACAGTAGCAGAAGTGCTTATAATTACATTTAAATAGACAGAATTTGTATGTATATAAAAATATCATGTACGTATCTATTTGTTTGCAGATTTCCATTTACATATGTCAACCAGGTAAGGTGGAAATAAAAACTGAAGCTTAATGCATTGAACCAATAAATGTAGTTATACATATGTAAATACATACATACATAGGTATGGTTGAGCGAACCACGTGGTCACAAAAAATTTGCAAACACAATATGAATATAGCTACATACATACATATGCATAAATACATTTGTATAAATACATTTGTCTAACGTCATTTTTAACATAATGGCTGACTGTACATACATACATACATACATACATACATACATACATATGTGAATATGCATAAATAGATATGTTTGTATGCGATTGTTTTGATCGGTAATCTGCGAAGAGGAATTCAAATGCCGAAAGAGAAGAGAACCGGTAACTCAGAAGAGCAGCAATCATTATAAAAGCACATGGTGCGCATGACGCAGTCTACAATAGACGCACACATGTACATACATTCATAAATATGTTTTACAATATATACAGACGCATACATTTACGTATGTACGTTTGTTGAAAGAACACGTTGCCGGAGCAGCCTCTCTAGCAACAGCACTTCGGACCGCGAAAGAGCGAGCGACCAGCTGGTAGCTGGTGGACAATAGATGAAGGCTGAAATGCGTAAAACAGATGCATTAGCATACGTACATATACAGCAACATATACACAGCTAATATACATATAGCCAGACAGATAATTATTATATTTATGTATATATGAATGTACAGATATATATATACATATATTCATGCATGAGCATCCCTAAAGCTGTAGAATTGAAACATTACTATAAGTTGCTCGTTTGGTGTAACTCTATAACAGAGACTTGGTCACACTTATCAATCGCTATTGCTGGTCTGCTGAGTAAACAAGCACGTTTTTCGATGGAATTTTCTACATACTATAACTGATTATATTGAAAAACAACTAAACTCTAATTCAACATTTTAGCAACAAAACAGTGCAATGGACTGAAACATTTGTAACAACACAACCTGCATTAGGTTAAATATTGATAAAAATAAAAATAAAAATATGTACGTTAAACATACATACATATGTACAAACCTGCATACATCTGTATGCTTCTACCTTAAATTTTACTCTAAATATGAAAATGTATTCTGCAGGGGGTACATACATAGCATACGTATATGTATGTGTGTGTGCATGTATATTTGTGTACATGCCGCACTATGTGATGCAATAAGGAGGTCGGTCTGCGTCGGCTCTCTTTTGCGAATTGAGAATAGAGATGCAGCTAATTTAAGCATTTATACATATGTATGCCTGAATTTATACTCGAATGCGAATGCACCTACCTGGGTGTCCCTCTCCCACGGATTCAGAAGTAAATAGGAATGTTTGCCCGTCTTCCATGTCGTAGGAGTTGCCATTGCCATTGCTGCCATTAAGCCCGTTGGCTATGGAGTGTCCATTAGTCTTTTGTGGCATTTCGGTTGTTGCTTGTTATTTGGTTGTTAAATAGTTCAAAGTTGATACTGTAAAAAACAAAAATTGATTACTACTTTGTTTAACAAAAAATTGATTTTCCTAAATAAAAATCAAATATCTCTGCCTCGTGTGTGCCACTTCAAAGTTTCTATCCATTTACTTGTCCTCTGTAATTAATATGATTGTTATTTTTATATAATCAGCAAACGCATTATACGTTTTATTTTATGTTGTGTTTGATGGCAACACACAGTCACATAAAAACACCCTCACATATACACACACACACACACACAGCAACAGCACTATAGACTTATAAATAATTGTATGAACAAACACACCGATAAACACGCGCGTTAAAGGACGCCAATAACTGATCAATGAAACTGTTGAAACGTTCTTGGTAAAAAAAAACGACACAGCTTTTATCATAAGTTTGATGCCACTGAATATGGTATATTTTAGCGGACAGACAGTCAAATAGCGCAACTAACACGCACGTCCAAACTCCGTGACGGTATGGTAGGAAAAGAGCGCACAATTTTTGCCAGCTACAGATTTTATAGTCGTCAAGCGGGAGCCGAGAACGACGGCAATGCCGTATGAGAACAAATTTCTCTCTTCTGCTCTTAGTGGTAACACATACATATATTTCTGTGTGTGTGTAGGTATGTTTGTTGTCAGTTTTGGCGCTCCTATTTGGAGCTGCAGCCACACTCAACTTTCCTACCGTTCTTAAGCAAACTGAAAGAGCATCCACGTTTTTTACGGCTGTTCGTAAACAGCTGTGTTTGCAATGTGGTGGGTGGCTTAGCGTTGCCACATTGTTTAAATTTGCATTTAATACAAATATACTAAATTTGGATATACGCAACTTACATCACAATATTTCGAGTAGGGAATTTGAATTCGCTGAAACTTTTGGTGTTGACAATCACCCGAACGGCATTCAATTGGCACTGCTTACTACAAGTTTTTATTTATTTATAAATATTTGCATGTTATTCCGGAAAGATGATTTAGCAAAATTAAGGGCTTATCATCACTTTCGTATATATAAATTGATGACATGTGAGAACACTCTGCTAACTTACATCGCTTTTTTACAGTGTAATTTAATATTTAGAATTTCGTAACTAGTTACGTGGCATAACATAGGTGTTAAGTCAAACTCTCTACCAATTTCATACAAATTATTAACTGATTTTATTATGAATATAGTGGAATGTTTGAAAAATTATCAATCCCCAATACCGAATAAATTTAAGTCTTTTACAGATGCGTCACTAGTAGGCGCTCGACAACAATATTTTTTACTTTAAAATAACAAAGAACCATAGAAAAATCGTGTCATGCTAATCACAAACAAGGTCGGCCAAGATCAAGGCGCTCGGTAATCTGCTTCTGCATAATAAATACAAAAATCTATTGAAATAGCTGAAATAATAAGCTACATTATCTTCAAAAAGATGTTGACCCCCCAGATAGATTCGGGGTTGAGCAAAATACTATATTAATATATAAATATATTATTTGTTAAGAATATTGTGTCCAATAAGCAATATAATAACACTAAATATACGTATGCTATTGTTACTATCACTAGAACTATGAAAGTTTATCGCAACCTTTTCAGATTAAAATTGGTGTTTAGGTAATTCCCATTTAAATGCTGTATTTTTCTGGCATATCCCTATCTTATAATTCCAGTGTGGTAAAATGACGGCAAACGCAGACCAGAGATAAAACAGCTGTTCATGACGTGTTTGTGGTTCTTTAGCATAAAAAAATAAATCGCAACGATTTGCCCTGTAAAATATTCATTAAAAATGAAAGGGAAACTGCTAGCCTTGACGGCTGTAACTATAATAGTTTTTTTGACTCAAAAAACTTCAACGTTGGACACACCAAACGAGAGCACAGCTGCCAAGGAACCTACCGTCACAATCGAAGACACCTTAAAGAACAAAACAACTATAGTTAATGCATCTTCGGTAAACATTAGCAACGGATCGGCTAATGCTAGCAGTGGTAGTGGGAGTAGCAACATTCCGCCCGTTGAATTCAGTACAGCTGCAAGCGTGCATCAAAATGTGAATGCTTCTAAAAACGCGACTACGACAGTCACAGAACCATCCCTAATTGATCCACATGCCGTGGAACAGGAGCACAACTCCTCGCTGTCGCTCTTCTTTGTTATTTGTGTTATAATGCTAGGTATCCTTTTGATACACTCGATGCTGCAAACGGGCTTCCAATATCTGCCCGAATCAATTGTGGTGGTGTTCCTCGGTGCTTTCATTGGGCTCTCGTTGAATGTAATGTCGGGCGAAAATGGTAGTTGGAAGCGAGAAGAAGTCTTCTCGCCCATGGGCTTCTTCCTCGTCCTTTTGCCCCCCATCATTTTCGAATCTGGCTACAATCTGCACAAGGGAAACTTTTTCCAAAACATTGGCTCCATACTGGTGTTTGCTATCTTCGGTACAACTATATCTGCTCTGGTGATAGGCGCCGGCATCTACCTGTTAGGAATGGCCGAAGTGGCGTACAGGTGCGTATCTTTGATCAAGCTGACAATAAAACTGTATCATCATTTCATCACGCTTTGTATAGGCTCAACTTTTCCGAATCATTCGCATTTGGCTCTCTCATTTCGGCGGTCGATCCCGTGGCCACAGTTGCCATATTCCATGCCCTGGATGTGGACCCGATTTTAAACATGTTGGTTTTTGGAGAAAGCATTCTAAACGATGCCATTTCAATTGTATTGACTGCTTCAATTACGATCAATGCAAATGCAGACGCAGGCACTGGCGAGGCGATGATGAGCGCCTTGAAAACATTTTGTGAGATGTTTTTCGCCTCGGCTGGCATAGGCGTTATATTTGCCCTCATTTCTGCACTGCTGCTCAAGCACATCGATTTACGAAAACATCCTTCGCTGGAATTCGCAATTATGTTGATGTTCACCTACGCGCCTTACGTTCTGGCTGAAGGAATACACTTAAGTGGCATTATGGCCATACTCTTCTGTGGAATCGTTATGTCGCACTACACCCATTTCAATTTATCGACTGTCACCCAGATTACGATGCAGCAGACGATGCGAACGTTGGCCTTTATAGCGGAAACTTGCGTATTTGCTTACCTAGGCTTGGCCATCTTTTCATTTAAACATCAAGTGGAGTTGTCCTTCGTCATTTGGTCAATTGTACTTTGTCTGATTGGTCGAGCCTGCAATATATTTCCGCTAGCTTATTTGGTAAATAAGTTTCGTGAACACAAAATCAACAACAAAATGCAGTTCATCATGTGGTTCTCTGGCCTGCGGGGTGCTATTTCCTATGCACTATCGCTTCACTTGCATCTGGATAGTCAGGAGAAACGGCATGTCATTATTACCACTACTCTGATCATTGTGCTGTTCACCACTCTCGTGCTGGGCGGCTCAACGATGCCATTACTAAAGTACTTGAAGCCTGGTAAGAAACGACGCGCACGTGGATCTCTGCGTTCTTCAAGCGGTGGCTCACAAAACACGCATCGAAAGCGCAGCAAATCAATATCCTTATCCAAGACACGAGAATGGGGACAAGCCATAGATTCGGAGCACCTGTCTGAGCTAACAGAAGAAGAGGACGTCACCTTCACACAGGCACGCGATCGCTTCGGCCGTTTGGATCGCAAGTACTTTATACCTTTCTTCACGCGTCGCTTCAACAGCCAGGAGCTGCATGAATGCAAATCCCAAATGGCCGATTTAACCAACAAATGGTATCAAGCCATACGTGTTAGTCCATTGGACTCAGACGAGTCGGACGATGAAATTGGCCTGTCGGCCAATACAAGTCAGAGTAATTTGGCTCGATCCTAAATCTAAGAAGATGCGGCTAAGAAGCTGGCTGTGTAAAAACATTTCAGTGTCCAAAGTATGTGTGTATATTAAGAGCTATTCATATTTGTATACCCTGTAATATTATTTACAAAAATGTCTACACTTTTGTATGTAACAAGGTGGCAGTATACGTTTATTCTTCTATACATCCATAATTTATTACTGTTGCGCTTTTAGCAGTATTTTTACTTATTAATCGTTTAAAACTCTGTCATTCTGCATAGAATGGGGGTAATGCTTTATCTTTAAATAATATATATATGATATATTCTATATGATTTATTCTATGTTACATGTTGTGTGTGTAAAAATGTAGTAAAATCTAAATCAAAATATTTGTATTTTATACGAAATAAATTGTGATATAATAAATTGAACTTGAATTGTTTAATATAAATTCTCATGAATTTTGTTTTGTTTTTGAATTTCTCTTAAAGTCGATCTCAATTTACAATATATTGAGACTTAACGATCTTGCAATCGTAACTTCAGATGGGACCAGACCAGACTCCAAGTGAAAAACCACTTTATAAATGTATTTATTTTAGATAAATGATAGATTGAAGTTTTGCCAATTTGTAGTTACAATTCCGAATGGCTGATTTTTAAAATAAACCGAATGAAAATATCTAATTCTTTCTATTTTTGGTTTAAAAAAAAATGTTATTGATTCACAGTCGGCATTAAAAAGTAAAAGTCGCTGAAAAAACTGATTTTGGAGTTGATAATTATTTACTTACTTTTGGATATATTTTGTGTCGTATTCTCCACATAGTTGGGATAACATTTCATTGTTTGTTAATTAAAACAGCATTTAAATATGACTTAAATTGTTTGATTTATTTTACACGTTGTACAATTATTAGCACAAAATACATAATTCACTCGTTGTTAAAATACAAATTTTTGAGCTGTGTTCAGCAAATTGCAAATTGAATATACATATGTATGGGTATGTGAACACATACATATATAGTAAACTTAACTCAATAGTAATTTAACTTAATTATTTTTCATCATGAGTTTGTAGCATTACAAATCCATCTAATACTTTCATATGAGTGATAATAGAGTTCATTTTATATTATTTAGTTCAATCCCTTGCCTGGACGAACGAGCTGTAGTATAATTGCAATTATTTTCTGATTGGATTGCTATTTCTTATCTGTCGTTTCCTTTAAAAATTTATTTATGCAACCTCATAATAGTCTTAACTATTTTATCTAGTGCTAAAATAATATAAATCATGCAATCCTGATACATATCTATATATACGTATATCGGGTTTTGTATATCATGTTCTTGAAGAGAAATATGATAGCTTCAGATTTATTGTATTACGAATAAGAATGTTGTCGAATAATAATAAGGAATATATAGAACGATAAATATACCCAAGAGTATTAGGCTAAAAACCCCTTCACCGGAATTTAATTATAATGTAGTTATATACAAGGCTGGAATAAAAATAATGCTAAGATATAAACGTTGATCAATATTTGATACGAATTTTGTGCCAGGGTCCACATTTACATAGGGACTCATACATGATAGTTGACAACAAATTTATCACAAATTAGAAGAAGTCACAAAGAAGAGTATTGTTCATCAGTTTCGCAATGATCTAAGCCACGCGCGTTCCATTGCCGCAATTAAGGGTCAATCTATAATTACATTAGTATCTTTTACTTACTCTAATATTGCATTTCGAAAGTACTTATACGAATTTCCATGGAAGTAGCAATCTATAGGAATATACAGTACACATACATAAGTCTATCATTAGGGAATAAATAATTTTAAGTAACATGTCCAAAAATATTAAATACATTTATCGACGCCCTTCAACAAATTAGCTATAGTATAAATATAAGAAGATAAAGAACATTTTAACGAGTGAATACCGTATTTTGGGCTTTTACCTATGTCGACCGACAATAAGCACTAGTGCATATCAATCATTTCTCTGTGTATTGACATCAGATCTACTTATACCATAAGCGTGGCTTTTACTATGATGTTATTTTGATACATTGAACTGTCAGAGTACTCGGCTTACGCCGAAGGTTCCTCGACTTCATTGTCGATGCGTGATGAGCGTATGCCAGACTTTCCAGTCCAAGGATAGATATCAGGGCAAGGCTGACAGGTTTTCATGTAGCGAACGCCTGATTTGTGCCATAGATTGCAAACCTTTGGATTGTTGCATCGCTTGGGTCGGTCCTAGATCAGTATTAGAGAATCTTTTGTTTAATTTGCTGTAGCTCTTCTTATAAAAACTTTAACGAACCGAGTAATCGCATTGGAATGGCTGGAAAGAATTAATTCGCGATGTTGGTGTCGGATCGCGCACCCATTGCAGCGCTTGCCAATTGGTAACGATCCAGACATCCTGCATGGCATTTATGGCATCAAGGAACTTAATAAAGCCTTCCTTGTGGTGGGGCTGGGTAAACCAAGCGGCATGGTAGAACAGACCAAATGGTGCTCTGTTAAGATAAAGTGAGTCTTTAAGTATCGGAACCATTCAACGAAATGTTGTTTACCTATTGGTCGTGTAATGACGCTCGAAATTCTTCATTATCATTTTGGTAACTCCTTCCGCATCACTTGGATTGGAGCAGGCGTCGCCCATAGAGCAACGTCCGCCATTCAAATCCTGCCACATTACCATGGGTACTTGCCAAACCCCTGGATAGCTTCGCGTCGGACACGGCGGAATCATACAATCATGGAATATCTTATAATCTAGAGTGTACGGCCACGAAGGGGGTCGGTTTTCATAGACCGGCATCGATGAGTCGTAGGTGAAGTTCGAATCGTACAGCATTTTATACATTTTATTGCCGCCAACGGAGAGGAAAGGTGCACGCATACCGCGCACATCTGACAGCTTCACGCCACCATAAGCGGCAAGTATCTCCCGCTGACCAGCTATTTCCCGTGTCCATTTCTTTTGTGAGAACTGCTCGCCAAAGCTGTGACTGTGGAGCAATAAACAAATGCAAATGTTAACCTTTGTCACATTTCGATATGTCCGTATGTGTTTTGATTTGAATTAGTAAAGCACCACGACCGTTTATATAGGATGTGTTCGTGACTATGGTAAGAAAGTGGTGAGAAAGTTGGGAGTTGGTGTTGAGTGCTATGTATATGTAAACTCTTATCTTGGTGTTGTTGTTGTTGTTTGCTTGTGTCGCCGTGTGGGTAGATGGGGAGATACAGAGCGAGAGAGACAGAAAGAGAGGGGGAGAGAAAGAGAGGGAGAGTCGGCTACTTACGAAACTGTGTGCGATGCCATTTCATGTCCATCGGCGTAAAGATTCTGTACTTGACTGTAATCAGTCCATTCGTGAGAGACGTAGAAAGTTGCTGTTATGGGGCAGCCATTGGGATTGACACGGCCCTTCTCAAAGAGATCCATGTACAATTGCTTATTTAAATCATTTACCGAATCATCAAAGGTCAAGAGTACAATTTGGGGAATGCTTTCAACGGGCAGTTCGCCTGGCAGACAAGACGACGACAGTATTGATGAAATGGTGGGTGATGAAATGTAGAGAAAACATAATAGGATCATGATGTGAATATAAACCAAGCATACACATAGAGGCAAAGGGACAGAAGACAGATGATTGCCGCATGTAATTGATGTTGCCCTAAACAAGATGACCCGACAGAGGCGAAAATCGATCGCAACTTACGACACCGTGTGTGAAGCCATTTCATGTCCATCCGAATACATATCCTGGACCATGCCATAGTCCGTCCACTCATGCGATATATAAAAAGTGGCTCGCCAAGGACATCCATTGGGATTCTTTCGCGACTTGTTATTCAGTAGCTCGTTATAGAGATCAATATTAATCGTGTTGATCGCATCATCAAAGGTAAGCAACACAATTTGCGGGGTAACCGATACATTTAAGCCTCCTATGTGTTGTGAGGCATTGAGTTTAGTCTTATGTTTTCTTACAGCAATATTAGTTAAGAGTCCCAAACTAATTTGCACAGCACTGCCAGAATGGTTAAGAATGTCAATATTAACATATGAATACTCACCGGGTATATCCTTGCCACCGCAGTAGCAATCGGGCAGCAAACATACATCCTTGCGACACTTAGCTGCCGTCTTATCAGGCGTCGGCTGTGGGTATATGGGATCCGGTCGACTAGGTGGATATTTATAAATGTCCACAAACTCTTGAGCCTTCGATACAATTGTGCCAGCTGGCTTAAGTGTGGGACGTGTTCGCCTGAAGGTTGTAAATTATGAATATTACGTTATTCCCTTTCCATAACATGGTCATAACTCACGGTGGATGTGTTCCCCTATTCGGAGTAGCAACAACATCACGATCCTGATTTGTGTATATTGCACTACCTCGGTTTCTATTGTTGTTTCTAAATACAATTATTTAAAAATAAATAATATTTATATATTTAATATTAAATGTATATTAGTAAATAATTTGAAGTGCGCGAAATGCCAACCAATTATTTGATGATCTATAGCTACACAAATAAATACAAGGTCAAATAGTATTCAGTTAATATATGTGAATGAACCACAACCATGCTTAAATTATTAATTATATTTTATATAAAATATATACTGTGTGTGTAAGTGTATGTATGTATGTGTGTATGTATGTATGTATGTATGTACACGTAAATAAAATTCATATCAGCAGCCAATTCGATCATATAATAAAAATAATAATAATAAGAACCAAAAATTGAATAGTATACTTATGTGTCTGTGTAGCGGGATTGGGCTGTAAACAAACCTAAGCTGAGAACAATAGATTGATAGAATAAATAAATACAGTACATATGTATTTTCTTGTAGAGCGCTGTATAAAATTAGTTGTTCACATTGATTTCATTCGAACAGGACATGAGTGTGTTGGAACGGCTTAACTTGCTTGGCGCAAAACACATTCGAAATTTTAGTGCAGATTTACATAAGAGCTGTTTACATAACGCATCTCTTCTCAATGGTAATAGTAAACAGTGATACTAAATGGAAGCTCAGTAAAATGTGCAAATGCAGTTCAGCGTTTAATTTTTGACAACATTTTGGAATGGAAGAGATTAGATATATATTTATATATTTCCAAGCCACATACTTACATCAAAGTGGAGAGACGAGATGAATTGGAAATTCAAAATAGTTAATTTCAAACTTGAACCTTTCGGTTTAGACATCAAAAATGTACATACATACATAGTTGTGGTATGTATTGATTATAATCGTTTACATCAAATTAAAATTAAAAGTGTTCGCCATTAAAATCATAATAAAATGAATATTATAAAAAAAAATAAATAAAACAAAAGAAAACAAAACAAATATTCAAAATAATTAAAGAGACAAATATATGAAAAGTTATACGGGCCACCACCCAACGGTTACGATTTGCTTACGTACTTATGCTCACCGTTCTGTATTCTGTACATTGTTGCAACATTTTACAGAGCAGCTAATATTTAGTATTTACTTATGTATCTTTGCACTAAAAGTCTACAAATAATGTAAAGAGGCGAAGAACTATGCAGTTGTAAGAGTGATCTGGGCATTATTGTGGTTGAGAGAAGTTTTAAACAGTTTTGTTTTGCCTATTGGTTGTTTCTGCTATTGACAAAAAAAGTAAAGGCGTACTAGAAAGCCAACAAACAACCAAAGTTCTACGAAAGTGGGTGAATGTGGGTAATGAGGAAAGAGAACTACGTAAAAGTAAAGTTGAGTTGGGTTGGTTTTAGAGGAGACTAGATCTGTGTTGAAAACAAAATTACGGTGAATTTGTATTTAAAGAGAGGAGAGTGATAATGCAGAGGTAACAGCTACTAAGGAGCATTAATTAGAAATCGCTATTTATACCTTGAAGGAATTTCGTTGCACTTGAGGTTCAGTGTGCTATCGGAGCACTTCACCGAAATAGCAGCGACAGCGGCATTGTTGTTGTTGTTGTTGTTATATTGGTGTTGTTGTTGTTGGTTGTTGTTGTTGTTGTTGTTGTTGTTGTTGTTGTTGTTACTATTACTGTTTGGTGTAAGGCCATTATGGAATTTATTAGCTCTGCCCCCTGGTACTTGATAGGTGGACGGGGTGGAGACCGGGCTAGGCGTTTGGGCGGCAGCAGCGGCAATAGACGACTTTAAAGCGTTATTTACCCTGGAGACTCGTGTTGTTTGTGGAGAACTTAATGATATAGAAGAGGTCCCGGTCGTGGTTGAAATGTCAGGTGTGATGCTAACAACTGAAGTGCTACTAGTTACTGCTGTTATTGCTTCAGCATCTAATTTTCTAAGAGTAGGGGCCGAGGGGAATAATTTGGGAGCGTTTCCTATAGGCTTAGACCCAGCATATGGGGCTCGTGTCGTTGGCAGTAATGCAGCAATAGTAGTAGACGTAGTAGAAGTAGTAGATCTCATTGTAGTTGTAGTATTCCGGTTTGGTAAATAAATTGTTTTTATTTCGTTAACAGATGCTTTAATCTCTGTTCCGGCATTTTCATCGACGAATTGTGGCGATCCGCTCTCATCACTATCGCTGGCAGAAAGGAAATGCTGTAGTTGCTCCAACACATTTGTACTACGGAACTTGGATCTACCAACATTATTCTTAATATACCCGGCATTTTGTAGACTCTCGGCTAGTGTGCGCTCTGCCGTTTGCTGTCGATATTTGTTCGAGTACAAGTACTTAACTGGTGGGTGATCAGATATATCAACAACATCTTCTATGGAACTAGGAGATATCTCTGTGCTAACGGTCTGCTCTATGCTATTGTCTTGCTTAGCATCGAGTGGTTGGCGTGCAATTAGAGCTTCGGCACGTGGGTTATCCGCCGTTGCGGCTTCATTCTCATTTGGATTACGTTTGGGTGAGATTGGTGATTCACTAGTTGGCAATATAAGGGAAGATGAGGTCTTTTGATACCTGTTAACAGTTTCTTTTGCTTGTTGAGCTGCTTTATATGTTTCGTATTTTTCCCTCGACTTAGCAGTTGACTCAAATATCGTTTGTCGATTGTTGGCGACTCGTCCACGAAGCGTCTTCCTTCTTAAATGTGCTATATTTAGGGGGTTTCTTGTTTCATAGCTGTTCGGTATTTTGAATTTAGGCGCATATGTAGTCGGTTCGTCAACACTATCCAAATTATAGCTAACAGTAGCCGCAGTGTATCGTGACCGGCCACGTGGACGCACGGGAGCTTCAGACACTTGAATTGTGGGCGACGTCACTACAGAGGATATTGTTGGCTCCACAATTGTAGTAGCTAATGCAGATTCTGTAGGTACTTTATTTGTCGTTGTTGTTGTCATTGTAGTTGTGGTTGGGCCTCTACCGAAAACTGGTCTTTGGGAACTGAAAGTACTCAAAATAGCATCACTTATGCTAAAGTTCCGGATATTTCCGTTTGCCATAGTATCAAGCACGAACTGGGTTGCATTCTTTTGAAGTGGGCTAGCAGTAACAAAGCTCCTTACAGGCTTTGGTGTTGTTTGGAGAAATGGTACGGAGCCCGCATTTGCATTAGCATAGCGCGTACGAGTCGTTGTTCTAAGATTGTTCTGCGGCAGCCGTTCGTCCTGGAGTAAGCTTTCAAGACTTTTATATGGGGAAACAAATCGCATAGCTGGGTTACTTGTTACGCGAATAAGGTTGTCCTTGAATAGATTTGCACGTGCTGTGAAGCTCTGCCCAGCGTTCGCCCGTTCGGTACTGGATGATTTTGTTACTGCAGCTGAATTTACTTTAATTGTACTACTCGGCAGATCAAAGGCGTTTAATGTAGGAATTGTCGTCAGTCTGCTAGGTGCTTGCTTAATAGTTGGACGACCATTGCGCCAGATACGTAACGGAGCATATGTTGTTGGAATAATATCATCATATTCTGCGCTCATATGATTAGCTGATGTTAGTGGTAAACGGGTTGTAGTAGTTGATGTTGTTGTTGTTGTTGTTGTTGATGATGTTGTTGTTGTTGTTGTCGCCGTTGTATTGGGTTTAACCCGTTGACCCCTATCGGGGCGATTGAACAGTGGCTCAGACACATTATCCTCTTTCAATGGTTCTTTTGCCGTTAAAGTAAACCCATGAGATCCGCTCTCGAGGCTATACTCATATGCCTTGTTGGGTTGCGTTGCATTTCTGCTCTCCAACAGTTCGGCTGACGCTTCCTTTAGTGTGTTCTTGTTAGCTGTTCTAAAACTCTGGGGCCTCACATCAGAGAACACATAGCTTTGTATGCGTATGCTTTGATTTTGTTCAGTGGATAATACTTTGTCTTTCTCAAAGTCGTTGTAGATGTTATCCGTTATGTAGGCGGCCTTTGAAGCCTTCTCTGTGGGCGTACGCACCAAGTTGCTGGCTCCATAGGCTGCGGCATTTATAAAATCCAGAAACTTGGGTGAAGTGCTTGTCTCGTAGGCATGACCGCTAGGTATCTCTGCCGTGTGGACTTGCACATTCTGGCTCTCGTCATAAATTGTCTCAACATACTTTTGAGTACTACTATTTGCACTGTCATTTGCCAACGCCCACGATTCACTGATTGGAGGTGCGACTGTAGATTGGACTTGGGACGGAATTTTGTTGTCATTGATATTTTGGCTTTGAGTGCCAGCCACAGCACTGATTAAGGACTTGGCCAGAAATTGTAGTTTTGACTTAAGAAAGGGATTGGAAGTGTATGTGGGGAGGACTGAAGGGGTTTGCTTCACTGTGGTGGACATGGGAACTGTTGTACTGGGTGGTTGTGTAGTACGTGGTGTTGTAGTTGTCTTTAATTTGATTATAACATTTTGCTTAAAGTTTTTATTTGCATGCGCTTTTGAGCTGTAGAAGAGATGTGTATTTATAATAAACAATCACATTAGTGTTAGTATCATATCCAGTTCATTTTGCAGCGTGTATGTAAGAGTGTGTGTGTAATATAATATTGAATAACATCATATATTAATTCTTTGGCTCTGATTTATTTTTCGACCTTGGGTTCGGTGAATCACAGTTGGAGTTCTTATTATTAAGCACATGCCATGCGAACTTCGTAACATATCTCAAAGTTAAGAAATATGAGAATACATATATGTGTGTAGAGATCATGCAATGAGTTCGAGCTTTCGGGTTTCTCTAAAGTAATAGAGGACATAAACAGAATTAGTGGGAAAACATGTGTAGGTACAATCAGCCTGAATAGTGAAAAAGAGGAAAACTTTTTAAAATTTCGCGTATACATATTGCATGTGTGTGTAGCTCAGTTATATTGATTTCATATGATTTGATGGTCAATGGGAAATCGATGTAATATCGAAAATTATGATTTTGAAGCTTAAAAACTGATGATTGCTTATATTCGATGCTTTTGAAGCCAATTAGCCGATGGCAGGCCAAGTAATGACTATCATAGAGAACTAGAAGGCTCAGGCAGGTCTACGTATATAAATATAAACAGCACTTGACTTATTGGGGAATAGAAAATACCTTGAAGGTTGCAATGTAGCTGTTGTAGTTGTTGTTGTTGTTGTTGTTGTTGTTCTTGTTGTGGTAGCAGGGGGCTTTGTGACTGGTTGTGTGGTAGTTGTGGTTATCTTGTTTGTATTCCTGCTTGTGACTGTAGATGACTTAAGGATCGGAAGGCGTGTGGGTGTCATTGTCGTGTACTTCTTGGTCTGATCTGTTTTAAAGGCCGAAGTAGACTGGGCAACATCGTTGGCGATCAGATAATAATCGTCCGTTTCTATTGCTTTGGGAGCATGAGTACTTTGGCTACTCTTCGATGGTGAAACTTTCTTGTTCTGGTAATAAGCCGCGGGTAAATTTTGGGCGTACTCTGATGAGCTGGAATAGCTGTAATCAGGCTCTTCATAGCTCATATGGGGTGTGGTTAACGTGTCGTAGTAATTGCGCACATCAGGTCTTTGAGCCGGAATTTTAGTTGTCGAGACTGTGGCCCTTGCCTCCAGAGTTTGTATGGTCACCTCTTCGGCCCTGATAGAGAGATTTGTTGTAGGTTGGATGTCGTAGTTTTCGAGATGTAATTGTATGTAAATTTTGATGTATTTTGTGTTGTGTTTTGTATGGAAGTGTACTTTCGTATTTTAATTGGACATGCTATACGAATTTAATCAAGAGTGTTTTCGAATATTTGGAGCCTCATTCTTTCAATACTCTGACTATTTGGAACACATACTTAAATACTTGTGAGTTAGAATTTTCTGCCAGCTCGTTAGCTTATGAGACATGAATTATAATACTTTCAAAAAAATGCTACAAATTTTATTTCGAATGTAACTGCAATCGGCCAGAGAATACTTACCGTTGTGGAGGCGGCGTTGGTTGGTCATACACATTATCTTGCTCGATCTATTAAAAGGATTCGTTACGATAGTAAGATTAATTCATAAATGTTTGCATATATACTTTTTTTGTAGTTACAAATTCCATTGCATACCTGTGCATTAAGATCCTCTTCGTAGTCTGTGTTATAGCTCAATGTTGGCTGACTGTTGTAGATCTGCCTTTGAGGCGGTGTAGACGTAGTTAATATCTCTAGGGGCCTGTAAGTTGATTGCTGTTGCTGACGCACTGGCGGTTGGTATTGCTGGGACTTTTGCTGATGTGGATGTTGATCCTGCTGCTGTTGATACTCAATATCCCTATATAAATCAATATCGTCGTCGTAAACAGAATAGTAAGATGAATCATAGGGATTTGGTAGGGCAGGTGCCTGCTCTTGTTGTTGTTGTTGTTGTTGTTGCGGTTGTTGGAATGGTGACGGTTGTTGTTGTTGCGCCTGCTGTGGTGTTTGGTAGCCACCCCCATGATTGAATATGGATGTATTGTAGTAATTACGATTGGATGCAAACTGTGACGGTGAAGCTTGTGAGCTTGGTTGGATATAAATGTTATCGGAAGTTTGCCCCGTCTGCGAAGATGACGGCGGAGATGACTCAACTCTTTATGCCCAATTGTGTGGGCAGAGTATGTGGCGCATGTTATTTACATTAACAAGTATAATTTAATTAATTTAAATTATTGATGTCATATAATACAAATGTGTATGTGTGTGTAAGGCAATGTCAGTTTTCATATTTTACAGGGGGAGAGAAATGTAAAACGAAAACAAAAAGTAATTAAAACGTATAATTAGAATACTTTGTACCTACATATATTATGAGATCATTTAGTAGTTGAGGTAATGAGTTATAGCAGATGAATTAGCGGTTGAAAATTTTGGTTAGAGTAGCCCAGTCCTTACAAAATAAGTTTAGTCAACTGTACAGATTTGGTAAGTCCCATCCGTTTAGATTTCTTAGTAATGGGTATAAGGTCTGAACGTAAACGTATAACGTATGAACAGTAGCGCCTGTGGGCAGTGGCATTAATGGATTTCTTATTTATGTACATTTTAACTGCCGTATTTATGTGTATTTGTGTAGCGGCACCAAATAATTGAACAGCACATTGGTCGTCGACTTTTATAACTACCTTTGTCTTTCCATGTTTGAAGTGATATGTACCGAGTTCAAATTCTGACCACCTAAACCATTATTACTAGTGCCGGTTGGTTTGGTGTAGGCGGCACCTCGGCTGGTTTCATTTTGAGAGCGTTCTAATCCGTCCGGATTACTCTGAACTTGGGACTGCCATTTATGCTGTCCACGCGTGCGTTGTGGTCGCACAGTGTAGCGAATTTTGGTTTGAGCTGTTGGCGTAGGTGTAGGCGTGGGCGTTGCCGTGCTAGTTGTAGTTGTGCGAACTCGAACAGTGGTATGAGTATTGGGCGAGGGTGTTGCTTGTAACTGTGGCAGACGCTGCTTCAATTCCTGAAATATGTCGCTTGGAAAGCTGATGAACGCTGGAACTCCGCTGCCTGCATTGGGCTGATTAAGTTGTGTGAAATTCGGAAATGGTCGCCGCGTTGTTGTGGCTTCCATAAATCCTGTTTGTGGATTGTTCCGTATTTTACTGGCTGTCGTCGAAAGTGAACCCTCGGTTGTGACTTGTGGACGTGGTGGTGCCATTGTCTCAGACATGGGCATGTAGGGGGGCATGCGTGATGGTGGCAGCATGTCTTCATCAACGCCATCATCGTAGTCCTCGTCATAGTACTCGACTGTTTTGTCAGTGGTAGTGGTAATTCTGCCCGCACTAATCCTGGAACGCGTAGGGCTAGTAGTTGTTGACTGATTTGAATTAGACACTTGTTTGTTTATCTGGGTTTGTATACTCTTTACGAATGATTCGTAGCCCCTCAGAATTGGTGTGGTCGATGCCTGGGTGGTTGTGCTAATTGGCAGCCTCGTTGGTATTGGAGTTGATTTCAAAAGGGGTCTAGACGTTACTGGGCTGGATGGCGTTGAACTGATGACAGGTCGTCGAAGAACTAAGGCATTGCGGACATTTCCACTTCCATCATTGCTTACCTGCTTAAAATACTTTATGAGTGGATTGACAGCCGGATTAAAACTTGCTAGATCACTGGCTTTCAGGTTTGCCATGAATTCATTTATATTGAATTGAAAATCGGTCTTCTGTGGCTTGGCAGTTGTTGTAGTCTTAGGTGGCTCTGGTCTCGGGGGTACCGTAGAGCTGACTGATTTGGTAAAAGTTTGATACGATTCCGGTAGGGTAGTATTCGAAGCGTAACTGATGCCTACTGGCAAATGCGACAAGTCTCGGAAAGGTACTTCCTGCAGACCGTTAGGGTTTTTGTAAGCCAAATTGGGAGCCGAAATAATGTTGAAGTTTGGCGTCACGTGAACTGGCGAGACTGGTGGACGAACTTTGACAGCGGCCTGCTCTATTTGATTAAGCTTCGCATTATTGTAAACGCCCTTCATTTTTTGATTTGCGACAATATTATATTGGAAGTAATTGCTCTCTGTCGTGCTCTGAATGTCTGGACTTTGAGCAATGCTAAACTGAGATACTAGTTTGCCCGAATAATTCGATAAGCTTGGAGTGTACTCTGGCTTGTTATTATAAAAGCCACCCATGGTGCTGTATTGAGTGTAATGGTTGCTGGGCGTAACTTGTTGGCTCGGTCTAGTCGTAGAATAGTACTCAAACGATGGCCGTTGGGTTGTAGTTTGCACGGTGGGGTTAATTGGTTGATTGTCCAAATGAAAGTAGGCAAAGTTTTCAGCTTGTATCTGTTTTCTGCGTTCTTTGAGGTGTTTCAACTGCTGTATAAGGTAGGGAAGTAAGTCGCCTTGGTTCGTCTGTTCCTGATAAACACCTGGTGGCCTTGAGCTTGTTGATCCAGCCGCACCATAGTAACTACCTGCAATAGGTCGAAAGTCATCTTCTAATGGGGGCGGTGGTAGAGACAAATTGTAACCGGTATAAACCGATGTGGGTTTTTTGCCATATGGTGAAACAGGTTCAGGCTGCTGTAGAGGCGGTTGAGGCTGCAAAAGTTGCTGAGACTGCTGAGGATGTTGGAGGAAAGCCTTATATGCAGAGTTAAGTTGATTGTAGTTCTGACTGGCGGTAGTGTGTTGGCTGGGAGGAGTAAGATAGGGATTGTAACTCCCGAAACTGTATCCATTCTTTCCTGCCCCAGGGTAGGGATGATGAACTGGCGTGTCAATAGAGCGATAGTTGTGCGTTGGCCATTTGGCAGATGCACGTGGAAAAGGTCGCAGCTGACGCGCACGTCGCTTTGATTCGCCTGTTGCCGTATCCTCGCTATCTTCGATTGGTTCGCTATCGTCTGATTCCGTCTTCAAAAAGTCTAATTCAGTTTGACTAATTTTCGATGAGTACTTTTGAAGCTGAACGACAGCCGGCGCTGCTTCGTCATACTGTTCTTGAGAGTTATTCGAGTTATTCGAACTATTGGAGCTGTTTGTCTTTTCGCCACTACCCAGTTGAGCACTGCTGGCGCTTTCTGACTCCATGACTTCGCTAGAGGTGTTTGAATCGCTGGAAACTTCAGTTGGCTCTGCCACTCCCGATGACGTAGTCGACATTAACCCACTAACATCGCGTCGTCGGCGTCCTTTGTCTACATCGAGTCGGTTATGTGACAGTTCGTGTTCAATTGTCACGTCGTCGTTTAAGCTTTCACTGTTTGCGTACAGAGTTTAGCCGAAATGCAGTTAAGTCGGTTGGTTGATTGGTATGTCATTTGAAGTAAAATATAGAGATAGTGCAGTAGGCATTGTATGAGAAAAAGAGTAGTAAAATGGGTGGAGAATAAATTTGAAATCAGTTATGAATTTGTTGAAAATAAAGCAAAAAGTAAATTACCATCAATAGAAAATAAATTGAATTTTGAAAGCGACGGCAGATGAACCACTACATTTGATGGGGAGACTCAGGTCTCAGACTCAGATCAGGTACATAACTTACCTGTAAGCACTCCCAAACGTGTAGGACCCAATTTTTCCATGATTGGGTATAGAATTTATGCTAGCCTGGTGTAGAATTCCATCGCGGTCTCGTTGAACTTGGCTAACAGTACTCGGTTGGCCACGATAAACACGTTGCTGTCGCTCACTGTCCTCTTCTTCAGGCAGAGTTTCATGCGCCTCGGCATAGAGCTTCGTATACTAAATATGAATTAAAAAAAAAAAAAAAACAACTATCGATTAACCTTGGCTCACCTTGGCTATTTCCTCCTGCGATTCCAGAAGCGACTTGGGTTGTCCTCGGGACGTGACCACCGGGTTGGGAGCTACAGTGAGTTCTGGAGGTGGTGGCAGATGCTGAACCTGAGCCTGTATAGTTTGGGGAGGCGAACGATGATACTGCGGTGGAACTGTGGCTGTTTTTTGTGTAGCCGTTGGACTGGTAAAGGCGGATCCAAAGCGAATGCGACTCGGAACATGTTGTTGTGGCTTGTTACGTGAGGAACCACCTACTTCGGTAGAGGTGGCCGACGTGCCACTGTCCACCACTTCGCAACCCACATTTCTGGGCCAATCACAAGTCTGCAGTTCGTGCGAGTACATAAGTCCCCCCGTGCAGCTCTCAAGTAACGCACCACCAAATACGCATACATAATACTGAGTGCAGTCCGAGGGATGGGGATAGTATCCAAACTCTTCGGGACAGTCGAAGTTGACGCCATTTGAGCTAGTTGACTTCACATTAGTGCCAAAACTGCGAGAGTTGGTGACGCGTGGAGCTCGTTTGCTTTGCGCATCTGTCGTTCCTGCAAAGTTGAAGCGAATATGTCTTTTAATTATAAGAAATTATTTTTCACAACCTTGTTCAATAATTGAACACATTTATCAAAGAAAATACTATGTGAATTACACATCATATTCACTTTTCCATTTGCGAATAGAGTCCACAAGTTGATCTATAAACATAACCTTTTATGCAGAAAACTGGTCGCCAGCCCACACAATACCATTTATTGTTAGGAAAATATTAGCGAAGTATTGAAACTGATTAGCTATTCAGATAATTGAAGCTGAATTTGAATTGAAACTGAATTTGAATTGAAACCAAACCGCCTCAATCAGAGCTATACCAACTTGGAAATAAAAATGACTTGGCTGAGGTCGCCTTAGGCCAGCAAATGGCACCACCAATTCGAACGGCTCTCCCAAGTTATGGGCGCAATGTAATAATTGGGGCGGAAGTTGTGCTTACTCGTATAGCATAGCATTTGAAGCATATATCTGGCTTGCAATATTTCTGTACTGACAGCTGAAACCACAGCTAATAAATTAAATGAATTGCAACATTAAAAACAATATTATGCAAGGAATTTACTGCTGCACGATATCAGTCAACCTTCGATTTTCAAATGTTTTTTGGCTTAAAAACTTAAGCTTAGAATGTAAGCCAGAGTAGCATAATCGACATAGCTTTTTTCAAATTTAATGAATTTTTCCGTGGCTTGAGCCTCTACCCATTCGTTTTTGACCCACCTCAATTGCCTTGCACACACACTATCAGACAAGCGTCGGACTGCAACTGAACAATATTATGCTATACTTTAATTGTAACGTGGGCATTTAAAAAAAAAAGCAAGTTATAATAACGTGAAGTTGGGCTGCACTTTTGACCAGCCGAGAGACGGCGTGCGAGGCACGTTATATATTTTTTTAAGTAACATAATATATCTCGCTTGATAGAGACACCTTATCCCAAAACAAATTTACATTCACTTTTTACTTTTCTATTGTTCCCAATAACAGTTTGTAAGCCAGATCAGTCCTTGTCTGTTGCTTTTGGATTTCATCATTATTGTAATTGGGCGTAGATGAATGTTAATTTACTGTTGATCGGTCATAATATACGCTCCTATATGCAACTAGCTCAAACTTCTTGATGCTCTATTGAAATGAAATAAAATTGTTGTATTGAAATTAGCAAGTGGATGTGACCGATTAAAGAGGCGGCCGACCCTATAAATTCAGTGTGTTTTTGATCCCGTTTTGGTCAGCTGATTTGAAGTATAGCTTTGAATAACTGATGAGGATGTTCAAAAGCTGTGCAGGGTATGTTTACGTTATACACATTATATTTTGCTTGTGCATGTCTTTCTAATGGACGTCACATGAACAATCATGTCAAGGCTGCTGGATAAGATCTGTTTAGCATGCTGCACACACCACAACTTGTATAATTATCACACAAAAGCGTCACAGCTTTCAGTACCGTCTGACCGACTCTTTAACTGAGTGATATATGCGCGTTGGCCGCCAGTGCTGAAAAGTAAGCTAATCACGTGCCAATGCAAAAGTCTAGAGTCGTCGTAGCCTAGGATGACATTTGTCTTGGCCAACCCGCCAACCAGCCACGCAGCGAACTCTAGCAACAACACACTTGGTAACACATTTGCCGATTCATTGTTGCCGTTTGTACTTTCTGCTCCACTAAACAAAATGTGTACGTGGATTTGCTTAGCTAGTTGCTAAGAGCATGGCTGAGTTGTGTTATGCAATGCACAGTAATTCGGCCATAAGCCTGATTGGCTTTATTTTTATTTATTTATTTTTTGTTTTTTTTTTTTTTGTTTTTCTGGGTTTGTTCAGTGCTTGTCGATTGCTTTGCTTTTGCTGCTCTACTTGTTCAAAAATAAGAGCAACACATTACGCGACTTTTATTGAAAGTGAAGTACTATACAGCACATAAAAAGGCAACCTGACAAATACTTAGGCAATTTGAATGGCCGCTACATAATATCTATTGATACGCTTTTCTGTCAATTGACGGGAATTTATGTGGCTTTACTACTTCCGGGCATTAAGTCTGTTATTGAGGTCATTAAGCTTATTAAGTTATTTCTACTCGGTCTGCATTTTCGAGTGCTAACTTTACTACTACACACTTACATACAAAATTCGCCTATTTATTAATTGTTATATTAATAAAGTTTGATATAATTTGTTGCTGAATTTAAAGTATTTTGCCAATTGTTTAATATTTTTTTTTTATTTTGTTTAAGTTGCGTTTGCGGGCTTCCATTAATTCCAATTAATAATGAGATCTCCTGCCATAGAGTTTGTTTTTTCTTGTGTCTACTAGTTCGGTAGGTGCGGTTCACAATTAAACGCACGCTTCGTAGATGAAAAACAAGCACTGGTCAGCTTTCAGTTTTTAATCGATTGCACAATTCAACGAGAAGGCGTATCGGAGACCTCAAGGCAAAATTTCGGCAAACAACCAAGCTTTGCTACATTTTGCCGTATTGCTATTTCTTTTGTTGCCAGCATTGGACAGCGGAGCTGAACGGAGCACCGATTACCTTGCGATCGCTTTGCATGTGCGCAGGAAGTTTGGGATCGTTAGTTGAGATTTTCCTTTCTAAAAACCGCCGTTACAATCAACAGTCACTTCCTGGGTGCAAAGCCACGACAAATGCCAAAAATACTATTGCTTTAAGAAGCTCGCAATTGCTGGCCTTTTAACTATTATATTTCACATCTAGTTATGCGACATAAATTATTTTTATTATACTCAAATTTGTTCACGCTTCTATGAATGTGCAGAAAAAAGAATTCGGATTCAAAATATGAGTGCTATAAAAATTCAAAGTAAATGCATTCGCAATAATTTTTCAGCTATCTTGTGGTAGCCAATAAATTGTGTTATTGATTTGCATCTCACGTGTTCCTATAATGAAAGATTTATGCGCTCGAGACTTGAAAACATCACTTATAGCTGGCTTGCACAATGCGTTACACGCGCCTTTGCCTTTTGAGTATCGATAAATAACTATAAGCCGACAAGTGAAATATGCCAAGTATCCTATCTTAGCAATTACTTATACTCAAACTATTGTCACAGCCAACAAAATTAAGCAAGTGACTGAAGTATACTGCCCATGCCTTCTAGCCACTGTGGGGCAGTGCAGTCGCCTTTCGTTTCGATGCTCAAATTTACTCTGATATGCAATGGTATGTGCCAAGCTCAAAAGTGAGAGCTATATTGGAACCCACTATTTTATGCAGCACAAACAGGAAATATACAACTATTCAACATTCGCCAGCTTTTCGACTTTTTGCTACAGCTACAGTTGCTATTTTTGTTACGGTCAGCTGTGGGCCCCGCTCACAACATTGGCTACACTAGAGCCATATTCATTTTTGGCAATTATGTAACATAGCTCCTGGGCAGTATAAGTTTGTCTATAGTTTATACTTTTTATCAACTGTTAAGAACTCATTTACTAGCTGCCAAATTAAAGGTCCAGTGTTGTAGTTGTTATAAAGCATAACTAACTTACGTTTCGTATAATTTGAAAATAAATGTACTTAAATAATTTGATGTCTTTTCATCACCAAACAAAACTTACATTCTACAGTGTGTGAAAATCTATTAATAATTAAGCTTATCCTATTCACTTTGAATTTTTTTAAAGTCTTATACATGGGGATTAGCAGCTTATTTTAAAATGTACATTGTACATTGTACAATGTACATTAAAATAAAACATTGTTCCTATACTGTCATTAATTCTACAGAGCTAAAAAACATACAGATCTGACATTATCCTATATGTAATGTGATATGATTTCTATAAAATTTTCTATATATATTTATATATAATTGTGTACATAGATAGATACATTCAGTCTAATATACTTCGATTAAATTATTTTTGGTCACAGTGAATGTTGCCGAGCAACGTCAACTTCAACCACAACAAAAAGTAAAACACAACTAGCACGAAAAGTGGGTCAAACTGAGAATATTGCATAAGATGTAGACACAACACTCACCAGCATACATACGTATAGATACAGAGACAAGCTATTTGAAATCTTGCTGCTAGTTGCAGCAACTAGACCACGCGACGTCGACAGCCAAAGCGACAACGGCAACAGCAGCAACAGCTATAGCAACCACAGCAACAACAACAACAACAACAACAACAACAGCGGCTCAGTGTGGCGCAAGTCTTGCAGAGCGCATTTAAAATGCGGCAAGCCACGCCTGCTTCAAAATCGATCACTTTCGCATAATTGTAAATCGAAGCCAGGCAGCCAGCTGGCTGGTGTGCCATAGCAGCAGCAGCAACAGCAGCTTTCGATGTGGCCAGCAACTTTATATGGTGCAGTGTGCTTGATGGTTTTTCAGTTCGAGTGTCGCATTTGCAATGACTGATCAGAAATGTCTACATTAAATTGGTTTTTAGTCCTCACTAGGGCCATCGGATTACAGCGTTACTTATGTTGCTATTTCGAGACTCTACTATGGAATCTAGCCAGATTACATATAAGTATGACTTAAAATAAATGATCAAGTATTTGAATATATTGAATATTCTGATATCTCTTTAAGACCTCTCCAATAGTTATATTCCAGGCTGACCTGAGATTAATATTTAAATTCTAATAGGAATAAAGGTCAATGTATCGCCTGCTAACCATAAGTTAACGACACAGACAAAGCTAAAAGATGAATAATATACAATTATGAGCTCGCAGACTGTGACAACCCAAATTTACATACAGAAAACAATTTCTGCATTTTCCAAACAACAAACAAATTTAGCATCATCAACGGACTGCAGATACCACAACGACCGTTCCACGATCCATGTTCCACGGCCGTGACGCTCATTTTTCAGTTCAATTAAATTTGAAAGAAAAACGCCCCATTGACTCCAGCGGCAGAGAGGTCAAGGTGCTCATATCTGTCTGTGTCTGTGGCTGTGGTTGTGGCCTCTTCGCTGCCGCTGACATGGTTGATGTGGCCAATGCTGCTGTACTTATTTTGGTGAAGCATTTATTATTGGCATTTTGCTGAAACGCCGGATGCTGCTGAATCTCAGAAGTATGTATTCACATGTACGTGGGTTAGTTGAAATAAAGCATTCATTTAATATTCAAATGAACATTTTTAAAAATCTATGAAATTGCATTAGTGATTGAAGAGTAAACTCTAATTACCGTTTACAAAATATACATTTTCTTTAAAATTTAAATAGTCTTGCACAATTGAAATACTAATACCAACCCACTAATAGATGTCTTCATCATCAACTGTTATTACAATTTATAGTGAGTAGGTGTCAAAGTGGACACAATTGCTTCAAATACATACATGAAAACCGGGATCATCTATTTGTTTTTTTTTTTATTTAATCATTTGCTTTTGCAGGTGCGCGGAAGTCGGGGTCTACGTTGAAAGTAAATTCAAAAGTGGTACCACGTAGTCAAACAATGGCATTTGAATAAATGTCTCTAACGAAATATTACTATGAAATACATTCTCATCGAATTGAGATGTTGTTAGTTTGCGCTCTCTCTCTCTCTCTCTCTCTCTCTCTCTGTCTCTCTCTCTCTCTCTCTCTCTCTCTCCCTCTCTCTCTCCCTCTCTCTCCCTCTCTCTCTCTCTCTCTGTCCCTTTTATAAATTCCCTAAATCTTAACTGTTACAATACAAATTTAATTTCTACTGATTACTTATGCCCGTAACCTGTTAACGAGCACTGTTATTAATGTTAAAATTGTTTAAATATATATATACTTTGCTTATTCCCAAGCTCCAACAATGCATTTTTACCCAATTACTCTGTGCTCTCTGCTCGTTCCTCACTAAGCACAAAAGTAGAGATTTTATAGTTTGCGGCCTTTCGAAGATTAGCTGCGGCCACTGTCGCCGTTAATTTTTACAAGCAGCGTGTCAATCTTTGTTGTTGTTGATCTGTTTGAACTTGATTTTTATGAAGATTTCTGTGAAATAAACTTAAGCTCTTAACTGCCGAAAAAGAGGGGGCAACGCTTGACGCCAAAAGATGCATATCTTTTAAATGGTAGCATAACATCTTTTTAACGTTTACATTTTTGCTAAAGACAATAGCTGGAAGAAAGGGTAATTATACAATTTATTGTTGAATCCTATATAATATTATTTTTTTTTTTTACACTATAATGTTTTTGTACTACTGAACATAAAAAAGGTTAAGTTATGTGTACATATATTTACACTTTCACTATCTACCTATGCACTATTGAATGCTTTATGTGTGAAGGCAAGGCCTGATTGACACCGATTTTGAACTTATCAGCGGACCTAAGTTACTTGTACTCGTTCATACCACGCACAATTACGTATTCGTATTTGATTTGGAGCAAATACAATACGAGCGTACTTGAAAACAATAAAAAGAAATAACATGTGTGTTGAATTCAAAGCAAAAAAGAAATGACGATCGATTGTCGCTGTATGAATTAATGGCATAAATAATAAACATTTGGACTGCGCATCTGCCAGCTAGATGAAAAGCCAGCAACAATTGGGAATGACTGCAAGATAAATGTGTGTGCTCAAAACTGGATCGTGACTGATGTAACACATAAGGTACTTTATAGTGCGTGGTTAAGCTAAGATTAAATGATTGCCCTGTGCAGTATAAATGGCATATTTTAGCGCAAAAAGTTATTGTTATATAAAGTCCGCTATAACATAGGAAATTGCATTCAATCCTATTGCACGATAGTACTACTTCGATTTTAATTAACATTCCCCAGTTGCTTTAAATATAGCTTGGATCACGTTTATTCAAACATTTGAATTTCAAATTTTTTCATATTTCACGCAAAGTGCACAAAGAGTCGCATTGTCAGTATGCATTTCTCATGTTGTGTATGCAAAAAATTCAAATAATTTGCCTTCACTTTCCGTTGTCCTCTTCAAAAGTGCAGTACTCAAACGCCACACTTAGTAGGCTTATATATATTTATTCGTAGCTTCCGTTTTCGATGCGGAACTGTATAAAATGCAATTAAATATTTTACCCAATGTATAGCTCATTGCACACTGTGTACTTTAGCTGCAAGTCCGTTGGCAACAGGTTAATCCACTCCTTACTCTAAATACCAAAAGTCAAGCAAAGGCGGCACCCAGACATATAGCACCCCCAAATTGAGAGAACGAACAATCCGCCCAACCCACGCCCATCCGATTTTGGCAAGATGTAAGCGCAAATGTTTTTTAAAACTATTGTTTTTCTGTATTGTGAGATACCCTGTCCTAGATCCCTGGATCCACATCTGCAGGTTAAAAGAGTTGTAAAGTTGAAATAAGTAAAGCGAACTTGCCTCTAACTACACGATACGCATCCTATATTAATGAGGTTCAACTGATATCCATTATCTATCGGAGCAGAGTATGGCACAGTGAGTCATATAATTTAACCACAGTTATACTTGTACTCGTTAATGCACTTCAACAAGAAACTTGCTGACTTGGCATAAGAACTGAAAAGTGAATGGCGTACTTGTCGCTTGCACGACTTGGCCGGCTTAGCGTTTGCTGACTTAGCAGCGCCAGTATTTTGGGTGTGACGTTGGGAAACAATTTCAATTCAAATCTATACTATGAGCAAGCCAAAATGGGTTAAATGCTTTAGATATTGTTCACATTTCTCATTATAATGATATGCGGCTGTAAATCTTAATAATCAAGCAATATTAAACGCAGAAGAACAAAAATTGTTACAAATTTGTAATAAGACCAAACAATTTCAACTCACTCGCTGCATAATTTTCAAGTCAAGATCGACTGACTGTAAAGCCGGAATATAATTGCTAGTACCAGGCCCAGTAAATTAAATGGCATTTTAATTATGTACATTTTATTCGGTTTGCGTTCTGAAAGCTGGAGCTTTAAACCCATTCAGGGCCATTAAACGCCTCAACAAGACAGCAATCGCCTATTAAAGGCGCACAGGCGCGACTGTTGCTGCTATTGCGCATAAGTTTGACGCCAACAATCAGATAAAATTCAAACCAATTATTTTCAAGTCGGTTGGCAGTAGACCTAACTAATTCAAATTTGTACTTGAAATTATGAAGTAAATATAAAATATATACAGAACTTATTATATTACTTGAACATTAAATTGCAAGTTTTGTTAAATATTATCACGCCAGCAGTTAAAATAAAGCCAGAGCTATACCTGATTGTAGATAAGGAAACGGATATGAAAGTAATCCCCATTCAAGACGAGTCCAATAATTCGGCATTGTATTTCATTTATATTGAACCATATAACGAAATGTACTGAATTCAGAAAAACGAATGACTCAAGCGACAAACTTAGCATTCAGTTTTAAGAAATCACATACGAAAGCAGTCAGCAGACAGCGTTCAGCAATGAGATTTTCAGCGTTGCATGTCTTTAGCTGTAATTGCCAAATAGCCTTCACCTTTTCGTTAGTCATTTAGACAAGCTAGTCGAACAATGAGCTACCATATTTGACATGGAATCAAATATGTTATCAAAGCAATCGGCAACTTAACTCAACTGGGTCACACCAAACAACCGCAAGTGGCTGATCCCCAGTCATGGAAACTTGCAATATGAATGCTCAAACAAAATTTCCATCAAAACCAAATAATAGGTATATCTTATAGCAAGGAAAGTGGTTACTTACTGCTAGAGTTGAAATGCACGCTTGGCATGACCGTTGCATTGCACCAGTCTGCAGTCAAACAAGCCCCGCCTGTTTGTCGGCTTTGTCGTTGAACTTGAACAGGTACCACGGATATGGCAAGTAAAAGCAAAACAGCAAAATAACAAAATTAACAAAAAAAAAAAAAAAAATGCTCAACATTTATTCAAAAGCGAAAACAGCGTTAAGTCATTCCTATTTTAACGATATGTGGACTGAAGTTTATCAGTTAATTTCACATATGATAACATATAATTACAAAAAACATTAAACGTGCTAATTTTACTCAGAACAAATAGAAAATATGATCTCAAGTTCAGTTTAGTTTTCCGTGAGCATGAACATGTCTTCAAGAATAAATTACGAAGTGGCGTGACTAATCCGAAAAAGCTTTTAGAGCCAATAAGTAAACACTGTTTCCAGTGCCATTGTCTGTAAAGCGACGAAAAATACTAATTAAAGGACAATTCCCTAAAAGGGATACTTATTACAGGCGTCATTGATAGCAATGCCATTCAAAAGATGTATTTTTAAAAATTACGAAATTAAAGTAGTAAAATAAATAAAAAGAAAAAAAAAAAACACAATACAAGTGTATTGAAAAATGTCGGTATTTTTCACTCCGCTTTTCGTGTGGCGACCATCAAAATATTTCGCACAACTTAATTAAAAAATTGTCGAATTTTCATAGTTATGACATTGTTGATAACTGCTTTTACGATAACTGCTAAATGTTTACGAAATATTTGAACAAATTACTCATTAACCTGATGAAATTTAATTGTCACACAAATTTTGTATTGTCACGCGTTTCATGTTTGTTTCGGTTCACTTATGAAACTTTTTTATAGTCACTTTTTATACAAATCTATCTAACAGTCAACGTAAATATATATGTAAATAAATGGTAACAACTATTAAGAAAGCTCTAAGTGAAACTAATTTAAATTGGTAAATGGACCCTTGCGGAGATATCTTTTTAGATCACATACAAATATATATATATAAATATATATATATATATATATATGATTATATGATTACTATATTCCGGTCGATCCTTAACATTTGCTGTAATCTAAAAATGTTTACATATAAAGTAGTACATGAAGCAATCATTATAATTAGAATGCCTTTAGCAATGGAATACAAAAGCGGTCGACACTGCTTGCTAATTAAATTCAAAATGGCAACATAAAACACGCAGCTTAATAATTTATATAACACCAACATATACATATATATATATATATATATATATATATATATATATATATATATATATATATATATATATATATATATATATATATATATGTATGTAAAACCCCTTGTTCGTTTGATTGAAAGATTCAGCTGGCAGGCGTGTGAAAAACCAAAGTCAAGGTTTTGACTTGTTACCTTAAAAAGAAGTGGGGTAAACTGAAGCTAGCGAACTCAATTCGCTATCTAACGTATTTGTGACTTTGACGGGTGTTCTTTAAACTGCTCAACCACACTTGAGAGTTCATACTTGAAAGAGTTGAATAGACCATATACTTCCGAGACGATTGCGATTATATCAGTTGCATAACAGAGACAATCTTTGTCTCGCTGAGAACATGTTTTTGTTAGCGTTTTATTTATGTTATTTCAGTTAATATTTCGATGACTAACAGCATGTTTCGCAGTGCGATCTCTTAAGCGGATATCATTTATTCAAAATTGTCTGCTTTGGCTTTTTATCCGGTTTTCTTGATTTTGTGTGTACGTCAGACAATTATTGAGATTTTTCGATAGAAAATTAGTTAAGAAAGAGTAGTGTTAACAGCTATTTTTATTATAAGCAGCAACTGACAAAAAATGAAGGTCAATGTCTGACCGTTGGTCGATCAAAGACAAGCTTGAAATATTCATAATATAAATTTATACCTTAGGCTACATTAGACCTTTGTTTTTGGTTAGCGCCTCCACACTAGTCCAAAATGTAAATTCGGGTACAGTTCAAACCAAAAAATCATATGTCTTTCAACACTATTCCAGCGTAAGCATCAAATGACCTCATAACAACCAATACCCATTTTTTTGCAAGTCAGTGTCCACGCAACATGCACATGAGCGACTTATCCGTGTCGCATCTACCTTTTTGAGGAATGTTTTACACAGTTTTTGCTGCAATGCCAGGACACAAGGCGGGATACAGAACAATGAATATGTTAAAAATTATTGTTGGCGTGTAATCAGTGCGAAGGCATCTCGTAAAGTGCAAAAAGCTACACTGTGTGCAACTGCTGCTGCTGCTGAATCCACAAAACCATTGAGACTAAGTGGTAAGCCATGTTTGAGTCTGCCAGCACAAAAGTGATGTAGGACATTAACAGCAAATCCTACGCACTGTTGATGATGTGGCGGATACCTGTGGAATTCGTAGTATATTCAGCCAACACAATATAAATTTATAGCACTATAGTAAAGTAGATTCGCTCTTTATATACACTAATAATTTATGTAGATTAATTGCTTTGTAACTGTCAAGTCCAATAGATATTCCAGCCTACCTATTATAGTATTATATGTTATAATGGCAAACAAAAAGAAAAAACGTCGTTCTTTTTCATTTATTCGGATTTCATATTTAAAATTGAAATCAAGAATGTCATGGAAAGTTAATTTCTCAGCGTTCTGTGTGCAAACGAGTTGAACGTCTCACTTTCAAATTGAATGTGCAAAACTCGAGTATTGAATACCGTTAGAATAACCTGCTTCGCCGCGCGATAAATAAATTATCAAACAAGATAATATATAATAACTAATAAACAAAAGTAAGGGGACAATTATGAAACTACATGCAGTAAGGCATAGGTACAATGCCAAGAGCAACGCCTTTAATCACAAATGTCTATAATAAATAAATAAATAAATATATACATATATATATATATATATATATATATATATATATATATATATATATATATATACATATATATAACTGATTTAATATGAGAGTAAGCGCAGATACACAATATTTATCATTTATGAATTTCGTTTATTTAATTGTAAATAGCTGTTCAAGTCACAAGCAAAGTTCAATGACTCAGTGCAAACTTGATAACGTGTGTGCTGTATGTACGTGCGTAATGCAACATTCACCTACGGCTTTTATAGCTTTTGGTAGCTCTGCCAAAGCTCGTCTGGCCAGTAGTTCGAAGCCGTAAAACTGCGTTAATAAATTTATTTTATAACAAATAAAGAGGCTCAAGCGACTAAGATATAATGTCATCAAACTGCGCTTTGTAATTGGAACCAGTTCCTAAGTGTTTTTTCACCCTCAAAGCTTTAGTGGTATTGAAAATGTGGTAGGCCACATCAGGTTCCCGCTGTGATTAACCAAATTGACGGCGCTGCTGCAATAAGCCAAGCCACTAACCAAAAAAAAAAAAAATATGGCTGCATCAGGTAATTGACTTATATGGCAATTACTAGCAAATCACAAACTTCAACCAGCTGTGTGCTGATAAAGACCTAGAGTTGAAATATGCAGTGTGAATACACTTTTGATGACCCACCATCTGACACAATTCCGATAAGTGCGTTGCATATATGGCTTCGATTAACTAACGTGACAGGCCGGGCTCTTTGTGATGATTAATCATCCGCTGCATGTTGAAAGGCACAAGGCATTTACGCGTAATCAGTTCGGTCTACAAATCATTACATTTTCTGCATTTAATGGAGCACCTTGCTGGCAAACAGACAGCGCTCTGTACTTTATGTAATAGACGCTCTAGCATCATTATTCGATAAATACATTGTCAATGCGGAGCCTACGCTGCATTGTTCGCTAAGCTGTGGCTAAAATGCTTCACTCGAGATGGTGAAAGTGAAAGGTTAACACCATGCTCAAGCCGTATAAGAAATATTTGAAAAATTATGCATAAGATAATAATATATTACTGCGTAAGCTGGAAAGATGCGGTTTCGCATGCATCTGAACAGTTACCCTTTGCGACCTTGAGTGATGAAGCGGACCTAGCGTCTTATAAATAAAAGTAAAAAAACAAGTAAGCCCCAAGGTCGTTGCTCATCTGCAGCAATCCTGTTTATCACTTTGCAAATTTACAGTGTTGAGAATAAAATAAGTGGTATGGCTGTTAAGGCCAACGAGCCCTGTTTCTGAAAATTGAACTATTGTGAACAATCTGCTATAAAATACATACACATACACATAAAAATCAATTGATTTTCACTATACAAACTCGATCTTCGCTTCGTTATGAGGTCCAAATTTAGATTCATTTTATAGGCATTACATGCAGGCAGTACTTAGTTATGTGTATGTAGACGAAATTGCGCTGTTGCACCAGGCTTGGTACATCGCGTAAATTGGACTGTGTCCTTGCAGCGTTTGCACGCCCAAGACCCATGACGGTGTCAAAATCATTTAGCATGACTGCCTTTCTAAATTGTTGTATAGTTATGTGCAGTTACAGCCTTGAATTGTTTGCTGTCTACTTCTCTTTATGACTGCAACTGCCACTGTATTCACGTAATTGCACTACACGAGTACTTAAATTGTGGGTAGTGGATAAACGTTGTTAATCCAAAAAAAAAAAAAAAACAACAAAATTAAATTAAATAAATAAAAAATTACATTACGGTTTATTTTGCGGTCAGCATGAACATCATCTCAAAGTTCTTTGAGTTTTTTCGAGGCAATTTTAGCTTTTATCTTATGAGAGCTTAAGACGATCTAAAACCTAACAGAAAACACATTCACTCACTCAATCAAGAGGCATTTGAAAAGAAAGTGAAACATTTCGGTCCTCTAATTATATGAGTACTGCAATCTACGACTTTGATGTATGCATATACCCGTGACTATAAATTATGATTGCCACATGCTCTTATGCTTTAGTTTATATAATTGTGAATTCCGTACATATGGATTTGGTAATTATAAGTACGGGAGTAGAATGTCGAGTCCACAGTCAATTCCAATTCAATCAATTACACAGTTACGGTGTAAAGTCGCCTTAAGTCATATGTTATCGTTACGGGTGCCCGCTTGTATCAGTGAGAGTATGCTCTGAGCAGCGAGCCGTAGATGTGAAACACGCATAAAATAATCATAAAAATTAAGAGCTTTACGCAATCCTAACTGGGCATTCAACCATTAGCTACACAGGCCGTGAGTGGGAAAGAGCACTCTGGATACTAAGTCTGGGCTAGAGGCAGGTGTGAGAGTGTTAAGTAGAGCAAACGTGCCAGTCAAGGCAACTTGCTGCTATTTCAAAAAACGATTTATAGAGATGTCAAAAGTTTTTATATATTTGGTGCTGTGAGAGTGCAGGCATACTCATTGCACACTGAAAATAATTTTGTCTGCCGACAGGTAACGTGTGTAACCAGTGCTGTGTATGGACACAATGAGAAGGAAAGAAAACTAATTCAAGGTGAGTTGCGCCATAGTAATTGTGTAGCTCCCATAATCTCGTAGTAAATAGGATTGGGAAGTTTTTTAGTAATGTGGACTCCGTTGTCTCTGAAATACTATTTGATTCCATACATACAAATGTATGAAAAACTAAAGTAAGTTCAATTTTCCAGCATAGTTTAAAGTGAAAAGTCATAGACCCTAAGCCATTACAATATTTGCACTAGCAGTGCCTTAATAAGCTCTGTTCATATTTATGAATGCGCGCGCTCAGCTTGTGTTGCCAAAGCCTTTGTTGCGCTTAGCTGCAAGTGCAAAAAAAAAAAAAAAAAAAAAAAAAAAATGAAAGTGCACAGCGGCTCCATTTATATTACACCATACATCGTATATGCTCATGGGCACCACTCAGATAAGATTTAGAGTACCAGTCACATAGGCACATATCAAGTTGTATACATATTTAATGACGCCCTTCCGCATATACTGTCGATCAATTAAGTCTGTAGTAAAAAAATTGTAAAGATAATTCATATTTAAAAAGTTAAAGAAGTCCTATTCCCATTAATTTTTGATATATTTTTTTACCCCTTCGTGGTAACTTTCTCAATCATAGCCAACGTAAGTTATCTATATGATATTTAAAGTGCTGCCAGCCGATCCAAACTGTTGTCATTTCTTTTCGATATGTCATAATCGTATGCCTTAATATCTGACCCGTGGACTGGGTCGATTTCTTTCTGCGGCCTTTGCATTTTAATTCCATTGCCAATACATAATTTACAGTTAGGAAATATTTTCTAAATACACACAAACGACGACTCGATTAACGTACTACAAAGCAGCTTATATTATTTTGTACTTTGTATGTATGAGTGCAATATAACAATCGATTCACCTTAACAGTTTCCAGAAAATGAAAGTGAAATAGGCAGCGCAGTATTGAACTACGCCAACTAATCCGAAAGAAATATTTCGTGCACGGAATATTCGATTATTTTCATATATTTCCACCTATAATTTAATTTTATTATTTTGTATAATAGAGTTGCTTTAAAAAGGAATTCTAATCCACTTTAAGGTATAAAGCAACTTTTCTGCTCTGTTTATATATATATATGTATATTAGGTGATTTGATTAAAATAAAATTAAGTTGTGTTTGCAAATTATTTACAGTTAATATAACCGCAATTTGTTTGGTAACATAAAGACTCACTCGTAAAAAAAAAAAAAAAAACTCTTTCAATTCGTTCATGGCACTCAAGTCACTGTGTTGTATGTAATTAATATCTGTGCCATAAGCTGGCTAGCTGATTGGCATGGCTTACATAAGCCCGATATTTTGTGTTTTGTTCAGTGGACAACTTGAGCTGGCCAATCGCTCCGACTTGACGTTATGCTTGGAAATGATTATGTTACATATTATTCATATTAAAATATGTATGTTAGGTAAATAGATCGCGTTAGCCAAGATTTTTGTTATTTTTCAACGGCCCAAGAAGACAAGTATGATTGTAAATATCTTTGCAATTAATTTAATTTATAATCAAGCTTAACATTTAGAATATATTACCTTGCGTTTACTAATATAATAGAACAGATTAAAATAGAATAAATTCACTATATATCATTTTATACCTGTAATATATTTGTGTATTTCTGTGTCTGCGTTTAATACGAGCATAAGCAAACAGGTTTCTTATAAACGTTAAAAATGAATACAATTCTTTCGTACATACATTTGAAATTTACATATAAACGCTGATTCATTAATCTTTCTGTGGACACATGTCAAATTATTTTAGTTTTTTTTTTTTAAATCATATATATTCGTTTTTAATTACGACTATATTACTATACCCTATATTCATGGAATAAGTCGGAAAGGGCATATGTACAAATTCTCTTTCGTTTGAACACGATTATTACATTTTAATATATCCAAAATGATTTAAGATGAATATCAGTTTATTCGTTGGAAACATGTTATCAGATTGTTCAGTTTTAATATTGCTATCCCACTCATAATCATATGCATGACTTTAAGCAAACAAGTTTTGCGATTGTCGATCAGCATTATTCGCGAATAACACAAGAAAAAAACCAAATAAGAATCGTTGATTAACAATAAGAATATGCGATACCCTGTACAACAAGATTTATTATGTATTTTAATAGATGAAGTAGACATGAATAACAGTAGAATGAAACAAATGAGAAAGCTTAGACAACCAGTAAAAAATTTCTTCTCGATTTAAGATTCATATCACAAGTTAATGTCATATCAGAGTACATTCATATAGTTATATAAGACATTATATCATTTATTGCTGAAAACTAGTTTTCCAAGAAGTATAAATTTAAATATGACATGCCATGCAATCATTATCATCAAAAGTATTCGTATAGACCATTGAGTCCGACTTTTTGGTCAGTAGTTACGGTGTATTTAAATATTCGATACATATTTCGACTAAAGCTTGTTTTGTCAAAATATGTGAATTGCCCCCAGACTTTATTCAGATGTTGTATTGTGTCAAATTTTACCGACATGAAAACGAGTTTTAGTCAGTTCTCATATTTCCACTGACTGCAGTACATTTCTATAACAAATTTTATAACTTTTTCAGCTGTCAATATATAATGAATTGATCTATTTATGATACTATTTCAAAAACATAAAAAATGTGCTCGCTGTTAGAAGCATATAACCTAACAGGCGATTGATTTAAAAAAGAGCTAGCTCTCTCTAACTACAAAAAAAAATGGTGTTATCTAATGAGAGGCATACTTCTACTATGCTTGCCTAATACAATGGGAATAAAATCTAAAGTGCACTGTTCATATAAGCATTTTATTAACTAGATGTCGAGGTGTTTAGACTTCAACTAACCCGACACGGTTCCTTAGTAACAAGTTTGTGTCTTAAGTCATTAGATTTTGTTAGCATGATGTCAAATACGAACTTACCTGTTTCGAATAACAATAGACATAATCCCAGAAGCCAGTATAAACTAAGTCGATATGTTGAAAATTGCATGTTGCTGTTGTTATTGCGCATCACTGTAACTGTAAATTTTCTTGTAGTTGCAGTTGCGTTTTTTAGGTTAATTCACAGAATTTGAAATACCAAAATGCAAGCACAGTCCGACATTCAAACGGTACGGCAACAGCAGCTTGAAAAATGCCAGTCTTTACTGCAAACAAAGGGTATATGTATTTGCGAATGTATGTAGATAGATACACAAGTATGTAGAGAAACAATGTCGTAATCTTTTAATTTAGATTTTTCGTTTTCAAGCTTTTGTGTTACAGTTTTCTTGAACTGTGTTTTTTTTTTCTCGGCTGCGGCTGGAATTTAATTCACAGCAGCACTTTTAAACATAAATTTGTTGAAATACATACACACATACACACACAAACATATTTTATAAGATCGATAACAAGTGGAAAAGTTGTTATGGTTTTTTTTTTTTTTTTTTTTTTTTTTTGACAAGTATTTTTTTTTATGAAAAATATGATTTTGGATTTTATTTCCAATATGCAAAAGAATTTTACAACTACAATAAAAACTTGTTTGAATTATTGGCTACATAATATGGTATTATAGGTATTATTAACACTATGAAATATAAGATGAGATTTAAAGTTTTATAACTCTTTTCACTGTCGCACTTCATACCAAACCAAAGAAATGTGTGCAACAAAGATAATATTTAGCGAAGAAAATTTAAAGCGAAATAAAATAAACAAACAACCAAACCTAACAGTTTTTGTTTTTGTTTTTGTTGATGTTTTTCTTGGCGAAACTTTCTTTTTGACGTAAAGCCAGTCTGAATACGTTTGCCGTAGCTTTTTCGCGCACACACGAGCGTCTCTTGAACTATAAAATGCAGCTGTGGCTGCTTTCTATACATGAGTTAGTTGAGTGCAATAGTCACGAATTTAACAGGTCGACACATACTGGCCAATGAACACATTGATATGTTTCTTTTTGAATGTGAATGCTCGATACCGTTTGAACTTTGCACATAGTGTTGTTCTTAAGCAACCAGCTTATTGCACTACTCCAATTCTATAAGCCAAAACACTTCTTACCGTGCGCTCGAGGGAACACGTCCTAATCGAAACAACTAACAAACGCGACTGTGCGCAGCAAGTGCTTCCACTCAGTCAGCTGGACCGTCGAGTCAAGCCAGGTTTTAGCTTGGTCTCTATTGTGGTTGACTGTTAGTTAACAGAACCACCACTGTTAATGCTGCTGTTATGACGTCGGCTAAGTGTTTGGTTGCTTGCCTCGACGGTCTCTCTTTAACTTTTGAAAGTAAGAGTAAAATTTGTCGACAAGAGCTTTTATGATCTAATGGCGAGAGTTAGTTCATGTTGTCTATTAATTATTAATGCCTGCTTGCTGAGTTAACTCAATTTAATACTTTAAATACTTACCACATCAATATATTATTTAAAGCTGCATTCAAGTTTTTGTGCCAGTTCCTTGTGAACTGTATGTTTGACATAACAAAGACCATAACTCCATAAATTACAAGCTAGTTTGAAGTAAATAACTGAAAGTGAAACTGTCGGAAGCCAACGGCATCAGAAAAGAACAATGCCGAACAACACAACTAAAGCTCACAAAGTTTGCAATGAAAAAAACTTTCCATCAGGCTGGTTAATTTAAAAAAACTTACATTATTAACATGCCTGAAATTTGATAAATGTGTATCTAATTGGAGGCCCAGAAGATTTACTGAAGCTAAAAGTACAGTTCGACTTACTGCTTTAATATAAGATTAATTGAAAATGGACTGGGAACGTTTCCTCCATAATTACACTTTGACATTCAGGTTGTAGATTGCTCTTAATACATTTGAAGATTTTATCTGGGTTAACTGCCATATCATATGTGTAAAACGAAAATTGAGTTAGTCAGTTGGTCATAATTGTGTAAATGAAAAAAATGTCATAGTTACGCCAAAAAGTTATTAAGTTAATGTATATTTTCATAAACAAATTATTATATTGTCCCACAATGTCTTAATTACAAAATCCAACCAACAATTGGCGCTCCACATTGTTGTGAATGTTCAGAAAACTTTTTGTCATTTCGGCTTCATATACCATTGCAAAAAGACAGCGCCCCTAAAATATTTGCCATTCACTTCACAAATAGGCGGTGATAATATATTTATATGTACATTACAAACTTCTTGCATTGCCAAACTATTATCATACCCTTTACTGAGTCTACGAGCCTATTAAAAGTATTTCGAAATATGAATAAGCCCTGGAGTAGATAAATATATAAAGAAATAGATAATATATTTGTTTGCAATACTCAGCTTGACTACTATAATTAGCAGATCTCATACTTATAACTCATATAACTGATTGAGACTTGTTAACATGGGCACAGCGTGCCACATAGTTCACTCACTGGAATTAAAATCAATTCTTACTAGTTATTTTAATGTATTAATAAATTAAGAGTAGTTGTTGTCAAAAAGACCGCAGAATAAGCCGATTTGCAGAAGGTAGTGCGATGTGAACAAACTAGTCACTGGTAGCCTACTTATAATTATACACAATCAATTTAACCGCATATTGGGCATTGACAAAATTACCAAAAATTTGAGTGTGTACATTAAACCGTTAAGTATGCAACCTTGATAACTTCCCTATTAATGCGCTAACCGAACAGTCTATTGTAAGCTCAAAAACCTACACTCATACAAGTGTACGTACGTACATGCACAAATCTACATTTGTAACGGCCTTCATGGCAGATTGTACATTGTATCTACTTGCTTTGGTCTTTCGACCGATCTATTGTACTCGCAACTTGGCTAAAAATGGGTGTGCTGCGTTTAAGAAAAGCTCACGATATAATGGCCCTGATTATTGAAAAAGCTTTTGTGAAAAACCTCAATTTATTTTGTTGTAAGGTTCAACTACGGTATTATATAATATTTTTTAAATATATTATTTACATGAATGAAATTTATGTTTTATGTCCTCTTAATGAATAATCATTAAATCGAAAGTGGGAAGATACAATATTTTAGTGACTAACATTAACTCCTCTTAATGTTTAATATTATAAAATTTAAGATACTATTCAAATGAAGCATGTAGCTTTTTAAAACAGAAGGATTTTTAAGTCTACGATTTGTTGTAGACATTGATTTTAATAAGTCCTAAATATAACAATAACTATCAAATCAAATTTAGATATTTTTCATTTCAAAATCTTTACTCTTAGGTTACGGTTGGAGTAAAAAAACGCACCCACTCACCAAAGCAACCACATATTGGACCATGTTCACAGCGACAGTTATAAAATTCGAAATCAGAACAGTCACAGAATCAACGGCAACAATGTGAACGCAACGACAACAAAGGCAGCAGCAACTGACTTGCTGACCTTCTCCACGCCTTGGAGTGGCTGTTTCGCAATTACCGACTGGGCGGCTTCTCAACACTACAATTGTTGTATTGTAGCTAAAGCTAAGAAGCCAGGTATTGGGCGAGTGCTGCAATTTTTTATGCATATGGAAGCAGGCGAACGAGCACGACCGCGCCATTTAAATTGTGGCACCTAGAAACTAGAATTTACGAGAACCGGCTAATACTTAATACAGATACTCCATAGAAAAATATTACGCCAGCTGTGTTGTATAGCCAGCTGACCAGCCACGCCCTGCCGGATCAGTTTACCTAAGTATATCGAGAGATTGTTTAATTTTGTTGCTTGCAATTAATTATTGAACAAACCCCAATCCGTACGTTCACATACAAATAAACACTTAATTTTACATATGTATATAAAACATGTATACAAAAATTTGTTGCATTCATAGATCAAATGCAGTTTATTGAAAGACATAGTTACCTTACAACGAAAAAAATAGTTAAATATTATTAAGTTCCTTTTCTGGTTTCGTTAAACCACATAATAATTAAAAAAAAAAAGTATATAAAATCGTACGTCATTTACATACTACCGCTTACTTTTTAATACATTTACATATATACGTATATACATTTAAATTTATGTACACATATCCAGAATTGTAGAGAATACGTTGATTTTTCTCAAGACATCAATAACTTAAACTAGAATCTTAAAAAATTATATTAATTATTGAATTCCTGTACTAGTTTTTTCTAAACATATCACAATATAGTAAGAACCACTCGCTGAACTTACCTCTAACTTGATATGGTGGTGTACTAGCTTATGCTTCATACATTAGTTTAGTTTATATTGTCAAAGAGGTGAAAGCATTTAACTTGAGCACTAACTTGCCTGGCAAAATAATTGACACTCGAATTATTTGTTTCATTAGCAACGCCCTAATTCCGTGAACTGATTTTTGTGAAACCCAGACACACAGGTATTCACTCGACTTAAATGTCAATAAATCGTCAATGGAGTTTGCAGCTGTGACCTTAATATTTTCTGCTATTAATTGACATTTTACGTTTCAGTGACACACCCAAGTTAGATGTCCCAAATATACTTGAATTTTGAGGAAATTACAATGAAACTGATAATGCAGTAATGTAGTAAGTTAGAAAACCTAAATTACATTTTAAGTATAATAAGCAAGAATGGTGTTATTTGCGGTTGCTTGACTTAAAAATACCCTATCTCTATAGCTAATTTTTTCTATACTTAATTAGCTAAATAGAAGAAATAAACAAACTACAAATAATTTATTTATAAACTGTTCACGTATATATTACTATTCGTACACATATTTCGCTTTCCCTTCGCCTCATATAACTTACCTAAATGAGTAACTGAATCAATTTAAAACCCGTTTTTTTTCATTGTACACTGTGAGTATTGGATGCATTTTTCTTTAGAACTATGGCTTAGTACCACTGGAAAATGATAAAATCATATTAATTTTTTCTGAATCAACAGCATTGTATTATACTATATTATAAAGCAGACGAAGGAAGCAAACAACAAAATTTATTAAAAAACTAAACCAATTTGTAGGACTTTCGAAGATTTTTATGATTTTTAATCCCAGTTCTTTTAAGCTGTCGAAGCTCAAATTTTATCGAAACAAAGTGGCAGATCTTCTTAGCGTGGGCCAAATAAACTTCATGGAAGTATGCAACGTAACTAAAACTTTCCCGGAAAAGTAAACAATGTAAAGAAACTATTTTAAATTAAATTTAATCAATATTCAAAAATGTTTCCTGATTTAATAGAATATATAATCTTGAATTGCAGCTGTGAGTACTGAATGGTTTTACTACTAAGTCACAAAGGAAGGAAGACTGAAAAAATATATCTCTTATACACAAGAAGTGATTTTAATATATTCAACTACCTGAAAACCTAAAAATTAATGTAAATATTAAATAAAAAAAAAAAATAAAAAAAAAAAAATAATAATTTCAAAGTCTCTCCACTTATTTAGTCTTTCAAATTTTAATTTCAGTCAAAAAGTATGCCACGTTTTTTTTTTTTTTTTTGTTAAAGACGGTGTCCCCGGTATGCGAGCTACTTTTTCTTTTTTTTCATCACAATTATTTAAAATAAAAAATATGTTCCCATCACAATTATTGGTTAAACTAAAAATAAACGTATATATTTTTATAGTTTTATAGTTTCCGATTTAATGTTTTCATACAAGCAATAATTAGCAGTAATATTATAAAGATGAGCCCATATATACCTATATTGTTTTTATTATATCCTTTTAGATGTTGTAAGTCAACTGATCGCAGTACATACACACTCAAATTTATAATTAGCGAAATATAATTTTTTAATTATTCGTGACCTTAGCTTTATTATTCATTTCGTGCATTACTATTTATATACTATACTAATAATAATTAATATATTTTGTATACTCAAATAATGTTAGTGAAACTTTAAATATATATATATATATGTTCTTACAGTTTTATTATTATTTAGTTGTTTAATAATTAGTAGAGACTTACGACTGTATAGAAACGACAAATTTCAAGATTCAGGGTAATGATAAAATAGGGAAAATTTTTTTTCCCAGGAACTTGTCGGTATAAAGTATTGCATACTTTCATGCGAAATTTTTTAAACAAAAATGGAAATATTCTGTTTTAGCTTCTGAAATGGGCAGAGAGATCCAAGCTTGCCTTGTGATTTTTGTCCGGCAAATTTGCCAGCAATTATAAATATTTATATATGCTCTTCCTTGATAAATATATGATACAGAAATAAGAATATTTGTAAACAAACTAAAATTTCAAGATCCATTGCATACTTTGGGATGTATATGCATGTAAACGAAGTCATATATGTATGAGTATTTTTAAAAATATGGTACTTTGACATACTTTTTCTCTGAGTATAAGCTCTAGTATACAAACATTATACGTGCTCATATGTATATATGTACATATCAATAATAAAAAATATTCATGTACTGGTATATGAATGTGTGTATGCTGACTGTCCACCCAAACCTTTTAACTAGGTGCATAACATACATCAGAAATATACATGCACATATAGACACACCATCACAAAATTTAAAATATGTCAAGAAAGTACTTGATTAATCCCTAAAATATCACTATGAAAACTTTGTAACTACTAATAGTCCAGGCATTAGATATTATTGTTATTATTATTATATACATATATATGTATATACAGAATATGTATGCATATGTAATATTTATAAATCTACATTGAATACGCAGTCATGGATATTGTAACACGTGCTTACTTTCTTATTGATATAAATATGTTCAATTTTTATTTCTTAGTTACTTATAACATGTATTCTCATTCAAAATGTAATATATTTTTCTCGTCAATAAACAAACACATACATAGTTACAATTCACATCACCCAAATAGAATAGTGCAAAAAAAGCAAGTGGAGGAATGCTACAAAAAATAAATTATTTTCATGTGTGTTAGTTTGTTCAAAATGCATGTGCGTGTTAGTAAGACAAATACGAAAGAAAAAGAAATACGAAGTAAAACAGAAAATAATGATCACACACACACATACATACAAGCAAGTTGATACACACACGCGGTGATAGCGAATGGTGTGCGGAAGAGAATGCAAAACGAAATAAAATGTACGTTGTGAGAACAAGTTTTATGATGAAAATAAAAGCCCCACTAAAATGCTAAAACAGCGGAGAGAACGTGTTCATATACACGCACAAATATCTTATATTTATTGTAAATGTTCATATGTATATGTATACATACATATGTATATAATTTTATATGAATGTATCTACATACTTATATATGCATACATACATATAAATACGTATACATACAAAATCAACACTGTTCCACAGACAGCGGAAAACTGGCTAAACGCCATCAAAATGTCTGCAACACAGACACTCACCCATACAATTACAACAGCAAAATATCATGAGTGCGACGAACAGCACTAAATAAAATATCGTTGTGTGTGTGTGTGTGTACTAATAACAACAGCAGACACGCACGCACACAGTCAGCGACCCAACACGCAAAGCGTGCACAACAAAAACAACGTGAAATTGCAGTGTAACAGTGTATGTGTGACAAGCCGTCGTAGAGTATATGTATATGTTTTTTTCATTTCTCTTTCAGTTTCTTTTCGTTCGCTCGCCGAAACGCAAGTGTTAGTGAGGCTACGACGCGCTGTGTTTAAAAGGACTGGTGAACGAATACAACCTGTTAGTGTCTTATTAAAAATATAATATTAAATCCAAGTAATTGCATTTCATACACCAGAAGGCGCAATATTGACGAAAACTCTAAGCGTCTGTGTATGTTGGCATTGAAGAAGAAGAATAAAAAAATTCTCTCTGCTCTGGCTCTCTCTCTCTCTCTTCCTCTCGACTTCTTTATTTTGATCATCGGTCGTTTCACATTCTCATTCAAAATGTTATGATTAGTAATATATTTTGCACGCGCTCTCTCTCTCTCTCTTTCGCCTCTCTCATGCGCTCGCGACTTTCACGAAACTGTAATATCACAAAAATAAAAATAAAGTTTAGTAAACAAGGCAAGCTACATTATAGTAGTGGTTGTATTGGTGTAGCTGTGAGTGTGTGCAAATTGATGGCAACGAAGCGTGTGTGAAGCGAGCAGCGCATAAATCGGGTGCAATGAAATAAGTTGGACAAATTTGCAGTGTTTTCGTAAAACAAAGTGCAGTTAAAAATAAATGTGTGCAAACATGCATATGTACATATGATACATATGTCTAGTAATTGACTTCCCACATATAGCCCGATTCTAGTTTGAATGTGTTGACTTTCTTAATATACAGGTATTGTGATTAATTGTGTGTATATTCATAACAAGCAAGCATTAAGTGTATTTTTTTCAGCATGTCAGGAATAACGGCTTATAATTGAAGCTGGTCTTTACACACCGACACACATTCATATACTGTAAGCTCTTAACACGATTTATCGCTGCTCCTAATATGGATGCACAATTTGAGCACTTGTGTCGCATTTGTGCAGCAAACACAAAATGTAAAAGTAATTCTGTTGTCGAAAGTGTTTTTATTTTCAAAACCAGTGGCTTAAAGGATAAAATAGCTCGTCACATCTTCCTCAACGTAAGTATAGAGTAAAATTTTAAGGATTTTAACGTGAACCTACACAGACAGACATACACAAGTCCATCATACTAAATTAAATAATTTAACAACATTCTAAGTTCGTACACATATACATATATATGTACATTTTACAAACGTACTTAAATATATTGCAGTGGCTCAAAGAAATATATAGATACATATATTATTATTTAGATATATATATATGCATGCATGTGTACATGGCTACCATTATACTATTTGCTCGTATTTGCGTGTGGGCGAAAAGTCGGTTGGGTAAAGTAGGCAAAGAAAAATTTTCTAGCAAACTGAGAAACAACACACAGCAAAAAATCTCGTTTAGCAATAGCTAGTATTCGTGTGCGTGCGTACTGTAAAATATATATGCATAAGTGTATTTGTGTGTGTGCTCGTGCGAGTTTCTGTGTGCGTGCGTGTTTATGTGTTTGTGTATATGAAAAAGTACTTTCAGAAAACTGAAAAAAAATAATATATATACGTGAGCTTACCTCCTGCACGCATGATTCCTTCCCCATATTGTGTTGGTATACATATGTAGTAGAGCATACTGATAAAATGTTTTCAGTAACTACTGAAAAATAAATACATTCTAAACCCAATTAAATTTTGCTGAATTTATAATGTTAATTTATAATATTTTCAGGTTGCCGAGAATGATCCGCTACCTAAAGTACTCTGCAAATCTTGTTATCGACAGGTGGAAGCTACTGCCTCACTGTCTAATATAGCCAAACACACACAACGTGTGTTTCGAGACTTTTTACTAAGCACAGTGGTATTTGTAAACAAATTTTTTCGTGTACCAAAATAATATTTAACCCTCTTTTATAGCCTAAGCAATCGCGACAAGCGACAGCAGCACTTGTTAATGAATCATTAGTGTCTACAACACCAGCGCAGGAGATCAATGAGTCCAGCCAGAGCGACACCAATATTAAACGCCATTTCGGTAGTTTAGATAATAATACATTTCATCCTATATTGCTAACGCGCCCTTCGGACCAGGCTCTTTCTTCTGGGTCACATCAACGGGCTGGCAACGAGAAATATGACGATGTTGTAATCAGTTTGACTAATAAAGACAGTGAGCATCAGCAGAAGCGCCAACGCGATACACCGGAATACATCAAGAGTCGCAGTAATGTTAAAATGAATAGTTTAACCCAGCCGGTTCGACGTAATAGCGTGTTTGGAGATTCACGCTACAGTTCAGCACCAATGTCAATAGCACAACGTTCAATGCAACTGCCACCGTCTCTAGCCCCGATACATCCGGAAGTGGCACTTTCCAAAATCACAAAACATAGTCCAGAAAAACGACACTCACCAGCAGGTGTAATCAATTTTATTCAGACCCATGGACGCGTTACAGGTAGCGCACCTACAATCACCACAACTGAAGTTAATAAAGGATTTAGTACCTGTAGTAGCATATCTACCAATGCTAAAAGCCATCAAGTGCCTGTTTCTGCTTCGCAAACGGTTAGCATCACAGGTGTACCCAATCTGCCCAAAAGCGTAATTCAACAAAAGCAACGTAATCTAAAAAATGCCCTAAACAACATCAGTGCCATACGCGACGGACAGGTGTCTCTATTAAAACCATCTCACCAACGCCAGACTTTAGAAGATATTGATATTAGACCACTCGTTACTACCACGGTAGTGCCACACCAATCGTTGTATGGAATTGAACCATCTGTTGAGGAAGCGCTTCCAGAGCATATCATTATAGCTGCACCTAAGAAGAAAAAGGAAGAGCCTGCTACCTTGCCCATCAAAAGTCCACCGAAATTACAAAAAATTCAAACATCTCATGCAAAAAATGTTCATACACCATACGAGGTCAGTTCAATAACAGAAACTTCATCAGTGAACAAATCTAAAACATTACCCAGCATGAGTAGCCTTACCGATTCTATTGCACTTGGCAATGTCATTCGAGATCCAGATCTGCTGAAACTAATACTTAAAGCGCTCAAATGGCCAGTCACAGCTGGCAATTGTGACGAGCAAATGACAAAACTAAGAAATTCTAAATTTGCAGTAATTATGTCGGATCGTAATCTACTACAAGACAATGATCTGACACAGTTACTGGGTCCTTATCTTGGTCCTATGATGGGTATTGTCCAGCAGCAGCATACAAATGCGTCCTGTAATTCGAATAAGACTCCTTCTCCACGTGCAAGTCCGTCAGCAACAGCAGAGCTGCACACAATAGGGGACTGCACAATGCCGTATAAATTACCGCCAGAGACTTCGGTGCAATTGGTGCCGTCTAGTCCGACAGATGAAGTACAGCCACAACCCGTGGATTCAAAGCGCGCACAGCGAAAATCACGTTTGCATGATTTAAATAGTAACGGGCCGCCGAGCATTGAGGACATAGCAACGACATCAAACGCGTCACTTGTTGCAAATGAACTGCTTAACATTAATACCATGTTGATGTCACAATTTAGCACAAGTCCAGCTGATGTGCTTAATGAAGCGCTAACTTCAATGCTGAAACAACAACAGGACTCGAAAGTTCATCGCTCGGTACGCCGACAACGCAGTGCTTCAACGACGAGCAATGCAATTAATTTAGAGGACATTGTTCTCGTTGAGCCTCAACCTTTACTTGATAATCCCTCAGCTTCGGATGGAGATGTTTCTACATTTACGATACCACCTCAAGAAATATCCGACCCTTCACCAATAACACGCCCTATTATTAAGCGCCGCAAGGCCATTTCAAAAACAACAAATAAAGTGGAGATTTCAATACCCAAATCAGATGAACATAATTCTAAGACTGAGCCCGAACAAGACAATAGCACAGAGGAGATCATTTGCACTAACGATTCTTCTAAAATTGTTGAAATTTCTACTGTTCAAAATTCCGTGGAAACTCTCCAAACACCAACCAGTACAGTACCAGAAGTTATTTCCAGTTGTAACACCAACCATGCAGTTGGAAGTGCCTGTGAGGATACAGAGATCAACTTTACCACCAAAAGCAAGCCCAACAATTCTTTGGCAAGCGTACGTAAAACAAATGTTAAGTCTGCTCTCGGGCAGAAACTTCTAGAAGCTATAGGTTTACCGCAACCTGGGAAGGATGCTCTAGCAGAAAGTGCACGTGACACGTTGCGCAGCGCATTAAAGCGGTCACTTAAACAGGCCCAGGAACAGCAGCAACAACTAAAGCGCGTTAAGCAGGAGGAACCCGTTAAACAAATAGCGGACTCTACTACTAAATTAGTTGCCGGTGAATCTTCGGAGGAGCACAAAAAGGCAATCGCTGAACGCGAATTGGAGCTGTTAAAGCGGAAAACAAAAAACGCAGATAAAAACAGATTATTGATCAAAGAGTAAGTAGATTCCATTGCGTGTATTTTAGATCTTTACTAATATGAGAAAAATTTTCAGTGAGAAATCGGATCGGACTGACGTAAGTTCTTCATCATCACGAAATCGTAGAAATCGTAATAAGTCGAAAACCGATGTCCATGACGATGATTCTGGCGTTGAAGAAAGGAAAAGTGAACGATGGGATGAAGATGATGATTTGCCTTTGAAAGCAGATCCTGAAAAAAACTCTGAACATATTAATCGTCCTACACGCACGAGCAAAACGATGTCAAAGTATTATAAGTCTCCTAGCGTTGACAAATCGTTGTCGAATTCGAAATCGCAACATGCTATGGGAAGGCGTTCAACCAGGCAACGTTAAATTGCTCAACCTGTTTTAAATTGTAAACAGATCGCGCTTTGTCTGGCATATTAAATATGCGCAGAATTTGTTAAACTTTTCATATATCATTGTACATTTTATTAAGATGCACTGTACACAGTATATACGTACTTTATTTATCAATAGTTTAACTATTACTCAGCAAGAGTTAAATATATATATAAATTGTCCTAACCGACAATCAAATTATATAAAAATCCTTATTTATTTTATGGCTTTATTCAACCAATGTATGTGGTTAAATTTCCTTTATAAATAGAATACAAACAGAAATTTCAGAAAGTTTAAATGTTAATGTATTCTATATAGGCTTAACTTTGAAACCTTGAAGCTTCAAAGAGAGACAATGTATAAATTAATTGATAATATATAAATATATATATTCAAAAATAAATAATTTTTGGTATGACAAACTTGTAGGGTTTTAAAGCATTAAACATTATCATCTCTAGTTCAAGTAGGATTTATCGATTGAATGGACACTATTCCACACCACCTATACAATCTTCGATGATCTTATACTTTTTCGATAAAAAGTATTTAAGTAGTCTTATATATATCTGTTCATTGCATTTTATCAGTTGGTACGCAAGTTCTGTTTGAATTTTTCTCTATGGCTGAGGTGATACGGCAAAACCACAATAAAGATAAAATACTGCTTGTTTGCGATTTCACTGACTCACTCGAACAAGTGAACAAATTTAGACACATATGTGTAAATTATAAGCAAAAAATTAGTTGTACATTTTTCGCGACTTGCAACGGTTGTATAAAGCGAGAGAAATTTAATTTTATTGCGAGTTCTTTTGTGTCTATTTTTTCAACTAGTTTACGTTTTTCTACACAACTCATCATTTCACTACGTGTTGTCAAGGTCGTTGATAACATTCATACATACATATATTATTATATTTTAAATTTTTGACCGAAATAATAGTTTTTGGCTCAATGAGCTGCTGCTGTGGAAAACGGAAACGTGAAGTGGATCTAAATAGTAGTGATGAAGAAAACGTTTTACATGTAAGCACTAACGATGTAAGTATATATTTAAAATGTTTATCGCAAACATTAGAAGGAAGTTTTTTACCCTCCATCAATAGTATAAATAAACACCCCTATCTTTGATTTGTATAAATCCATGCGTAGGCGTTATCAGTCTATGAATGTATATCAAAACTTTAGTATAAAACAGTCTATACTTTAAGCGTGAAGAGGACGCACCTAGGTGGATAGCTGTGTACATACTTTTTCATCAACACGCGAATCATCTCTAACACATTTCGTTTGCGGGCTCAAAAGAAAAGAGAAAATATATTGAGAGACACACACTTTTACAAATTGTATGTGTCAAAGTATTTGTATGCGTTGTATATACAGCTATATATAATCAATACATATGGTTTCACAAAAAAGTACATTGTGAGAGCAAGTAGATAGAGAGCAGACAAAAAGAGAGCGAGCGACCACATTGAGAACAAGCTTCAAGCATCACAGAAACGAGAAATTGTGTCGCGTTTTCTGTCAACCGGTTAGTATGACTGCAATCACGTTGTTGATACGCGAACTCTGCGATCTGTCGGATGCATTTTGGCACAACCAATTCAATTTCGTGCGAAGTTTACAATATTACCATACCAAACGCCGCTTGCGTTTCTTTTGGTTTTACTGTCGAGAACAGTGGTTATATCAGTGTCAACATATTTCACCGTGCTGTAGTGAAATAGAAAGCATGCAACATGTTACGGGCGCGCAAATTGATTTTGCAGCTGTTGAAGCGTTCTCGAGTTACCAGCCCATTGAAAACTTCGACCAGCAGCGAACGGAATGGTGCACTGATATCGAAATTGTGAACGGTATGGATTTTAATGTACGTAAAGACAACGTAAGCTTTCAATATATTAATTGTTTCGTTAATATAGTGAAGTACGTACATGCTAATGTACGTTCATATGCACGGCTACGCTTAGATCTGTAAATGTCTTCAGTTACGTATTAAATTTAATTTATGTCATATTGAGCATGCTTGAGTTATCTGTCGATGAGAACAGCTCTCGTTATTTGTGTGGTTATTTGACATTCAGCGGGCTCTCCTTCACATATTCTGTTTCTCATAATAACGGCGAGAAGCTTTCGAGCTTTCGCTCAGCTGTTATCCACAGTCGTGTCTCACACAATCGTCGCACCATGCCTTGTTCTCATAATCTACGTATATACATTAATCGCAATTATATATATATGTATTTGTTACATTCTTATTTTGTCAAGTATCATCACCTGCGATCTACATTATGTTTATATATAAATATGTTTATATATGCATAATATTATGCTAACGTTCGATTGTACAACATACAACGTACACATACCATACATGTATATGGAATATATATATATATATATATATATATATATATATATATATATATATATATATATATATATAAGCTTTTCAGCGTTGCGCTTTAGCTTCAAGTCTCTCCTGTTTTGGGCGAGACAACCAAATGTGACTTCAAAATAAGTAAAAACAATTGTGTCAGTAGTGAATAATGCATTGTCAAACCAATAACTCAACAAAGTGAAATTGTTATAGCTTATATTAGAAACCTATTAACAACTGTGATAATATGTATTTTAATAAGAATCTATAGTGCATAAAGTTGTTTTTACTTTTATATAGGTCGTGTTATTTATAACAGCAAAGCCTCTGCATATACATACATACATATATTCAAACATATTTTACGTTATTAAATCCACAAAACCAATTACACTTGTTGTTGCTGTTATTAAACATTTATGATATGTGCCTAAAATCATTGTGTAGAAAACTGTTCAGTTGTTGTCATCCATATAGAAAGGGTGGTTTTAATGAGGTAAGCAGTGAGTCAAGGATTTCCTTTCAATAATATATTTGTATTAGTGGTTCGACTCCATGTTGGAAAAGCTTTATATTATTAATCAAATGTTAAATTACAATAAATATAAATAAGTATATTATAAAATGTAAATGATCTTGACTTTATTTGGTGTTGTGCACTGACTTTACTATCGCCACATATTATAGTAGATATTTGATTTAGGCTAGTGAAATCCGAGTAGGCTAGCTATATTTATTGTTTTTCCCATTGGATTTTAGAAATGTCGATGTTATCAATTTTTGATATTTTCAATTTTGATAACCAAAGTGAACAGTTAGACATAGTCGTAATATAGATATTTGAAACATATTTGAATATAATAATATAACTATCCACTTCAGGCTTCCTTTTATGAATACTCTGGTGCACTGCCCAAATTTTATACCGATGATATTGGTGAACTCTACGAAGGCGTTAGCTTCACCTTTAGTGGAAAAATTTCAATTCACTGTGAGCGGTGAGTAATTAAGTACAAATTCCAGATGTGCTGTCTATTAAATCCATATTTATCCACAGATTTTCCATTAATTTTATATACGACAATGCGACACGGGATGTGGCCTTGCATATTAATCCCCGCCTTCCTCAGAACTACATTGTGCGTAACACTAAGGTCCGTGATGTCTGGGGCCGTGAGGAAGTGTCCTCGGCGCTGCCGTTTTTACTACGTCGCGGGGATAGGTTTGCAATTCAGGTGCTTATTACGGACGCGTGCTTTATGATATCGATTAATGGCAATCATTTTGCTGAATATGCTCACCGCCTTCCTTTGAGCGGTGTTAAAATTCTGGATGTCAAAGGCGACGTGGAAGACGTTGAAATGGAGCGTACCGTAGTTCAGACTTACCCACAGCGTCTAAAAGAATCCGCGGTACGGATTATAGAAGCCCACCTTTCTACAGAAGCGGATGAAGTTGATGCCAATGCCGAGGAAGTTATTAGCATTCCGCATGAATGGTGTCTCATCAGTGCACCCAGTGCAAGTCTTGCAAAAAACTCATTGAAGATCCATCGCAATTCTACCGATCAACAGCTTACGCTTCCTTACTATGGGACATTTTTACCAAAATCATTGAAGGAAGGCCGCTGCTTAAGGATTGATGGTCGTGTTCGCCTCTTACCACATTCATTTTACATAAATTTGCAACAAGGTCAAAACATTTGGCCGCATCCCATTATTGCATTCCATTTGAATCCACGCTTCTCACAAACAAGCACGGACGCTATAGGAAAAGCTATTGTGTGTCGCAACGCTTGGTATAATGGATCTTGGGCCGAAGAGGAACGGTCTGAACTAGACACAAATTTTAGTCCGGGTCGTTCATTTAGCTTAGTAATTGCTTGTTCCGCGAATTCATTTGAAGTTTATGTTAATCGACAGTTTATTACTGAATTTAAATACCGAATTCAACCGGATATTGTTGATACGGTATATATACAAGGTGATGTAAAGCTCTGGAACGTGACTCTAGAAGTCAATCCATTTATTAGGGGGGGGAAAGTACGCATCTACCATAACCCTTTATCCACAGAAGAGTATTAGATAAAACACTTGGTCCTTCTCTCAATATTTTCCTGTTATAAGCATAATTATAAACTAGTTGCCTTTAAAGACAATAATTTGCTTTGAATTAAAATGTATTTTTTTATATGTATAAACAAATATTTGACATAAGCACCTTGATATATGTTTTTATAAGCATGGGAATAGAAGGCAGTAATCCATGAATCCGTCAGTCTTTGCCTTTAACTAAAACTGTGAATTGATGCTTTTGTTATTCCTTGTTAATATTTGTGTTATAATCTCTTTTTATAAGTTAATCAACAATAAATATAAGAAACAAATAAATATATATAAATGTTAGGATGGTTGGTTTTTGTTATTATATCAATAGTTTTCCAAACTCATTTCAAATTTGTATATAACAGATTAAAACTTGTTAAAGTTAAGTAAGCGGTCTATAATCTGAAGATTTATTGAGTTAAAGAAATTTTTATTGATGGTTCTCAAATCACTTTTATTTAAAATAGTAAATTTAGTTGTACGCATCTAATTTTTAATTTTAATTTCAGAGTAACACCACAAATATGTCAGCTCCCATTACTGTATATTTTTTGTATTTAAAACAACTTTCCAGTGTTGTTAATCATGCTGCAACCTTTTTATTGACACTTTCAATAAAAATATCTCCATAGCAATTTACAAAATATTCAAACATTTCGCAAATCGACAACAAAATTCAATTAAGTTATTGCATCGTTAGTTGTCCCAAACTCTATCGGTTAATCGTTGGAAGACAACCAATTAACGGTTTTTGGAAATAATAAAATTTGAGCATGCATAAAATTCACAGGCGGCTGGAAAGCCATGAATATATACAGCGGCGCTCGCAGTATTGCCTTGAGGCGTGATTTGGATGCTTTGTCCATATTTTACGAAGAACGGAGCGCTGTCAATCTTAAAAAACACTTTAAACTGACTAAGACAGCTAGTCCTGGGCTTAGTTTTCTCATTCATGGATTAATTCTTCTCGATTGCGAGCATTTTGTGATTGACTTTTTGGCAAAGCAGAAAAACCCAAAATGTGAAAGGTGCGACATTATCTTACAAATTGGAGCCCGCCTTCCACAAAACTATATTATACGAAACTCGAGAATAATGGGCAAGTGGGGGCCAGAAGAAAACTCTTCTAATTTGCCTTTTCAACTCAAACGTGGCAAAACTTTTTGGATGCAGGTGGTGCTGACTGACTATTTGTTTTTAATTTCGGTAAATGGCTTTCACTTCGCAACATATAAATACCGCATGCCTTATAAGTGGATAAGCGGAGTTGATGTTCGCGGAGATGTCGCTGATATAGTCATAGACATCTTCCATGTTACGGAATATCCTATTCGTGTTTGCAGGAGTTTGGCGAGCGATGTGCCATTTATCAACAATTTTTCAACAGAGCTTTTACTTCAGAGTAATCAACAAATGCCGAATAAATTGCGAATTATTGAAACTCCAGCTCAATTCGCCGATCGTCCCATTAGTAAAGTCGATTTGATCATACCATTCTACGGCCGAATGCAAGATAATGAAAAATTAACCGATGGCCGTATGATGCGTATCGAAGGTCGCGTTCGTCTAATGCCACAAAATTTTTGTGTGACCTTACAGTGCGGGCAGAATATTTGGCCGCCTCCAACCATATCATTGTTATTTAGTCCCAATTTCCTACGGAGCAGTCGCACCAAAGTGGGGAAAGCTGTAATAACGAGGAGTGCCTATATAAATGGTAAGGAGGTAAATCGTGAAGTCTCACGTCTGCACACATATTTGGGACCGGGAAAAGCGTTTGTTCTTATAATCGCCTGTCGGAAGAACTGCTATGAACTCTTTGTCAACGGCCACTCGATTCTGACTTTCAAACATCAGATGAATCCCGCTGATATTGATATAGTTAACATCAGGGGTGATGTTAAGCTCTGGAATGTTGTCATCGAGGTCGGCACGCTTCCGGGGCGCGTCCGTCGTACGTACTACTTTTAAAATTTACGAATTAATTTCTAATTGACTAACTAATTTGCCTACAGAGCGTCCGATGCTTAAGACTGCTGCCAAAGAAAAATAATTACATGAATAACGGTGTATGCTTGAAAAAAGCTTTTATGTCTTAACTTGAACTCTAAATTAAAATTATAAATTCAAGTTTCATACGAGAGTCCAATATTGTTCAATAGTAAAATTCTTCGGATTGCTGTTGCTATTTGGTTGCCTTTTTTTTTTATCAACTATTATTAACAAATAATATGTGTAATAGAGCAGGCACAATTTATAATTTCATCTTTAGCTAACATTCTTACTATAAGCATTTTTGCAATTAAATTGGCAAATGGCAAATGGCACTCCGCTGCAATTCTGTGAACAGGTCTGATGCAACTCCAGGGCGCTTCATCTAGTCATAAATGTCTACTTGCTGTCAAGTCGGCCGCAGCCCATAATAAGAACGCAGGTGGACATAGAGGTATTTTTCAATTGATTATTAAAAATGATAATCGATTAAGGATGCCTCCTGCCAGTTTTCGCTTCTGTGTCTGTAGGCCCGCTGCGCTAAACTGACATTTATGTCTGCATGTGTTGAGCAAGACAGTTGACATTGTTTAGACATGTGCAGCAAAAAGTTGTATCAAAATAAGCAAGTCCCAAAACGTCGCAGAAGACGACAAATATTTCCCAAGGTTACCAAAGGAAGTCGGTTTCACATAGCAAGAAAAAAATTAATATTATTTATGGTTCAAGTTCGAACGTGCAACGCATTTTTCGACTGTTTTGGTAATGAAGTGGATCATTGCCAGTCCCGCTTACTGGATGCAAGTGCCTGATTGCCATCGTCATTATTGACTAGCTCTCTTCTCTACTTTGACTAACAAATTTCGATTTAAGTATATTTTATTCAAAAATGCAAACAGAGATAATTATGTATACATAGATGGGCATAGAGTACATTCGATTATTTATTTATTATATTATTACGAAGCCATTTCATTTTGTTAAGAATCATTTAGAGCCACTTTTTGTAAAAATTATGTATATTATTTTTCAGTATCGAATGCATCCGTTTTGAGTGGCAAGCGAATCCCACCAACAGACTTGACAGCGGCTCGATCGACAGGTAAGTTTGTCGAAGGCTCCAATTTTTTGTAATTAATCAAATTCAGAATTAATTATGCGTTCATGGTTAGCGGCGGCCATAAAGTCACCCGCGGCTGCTTCTCCTGTTAGTGCTTTAAAAAATGTTCGCTAAAGCGGTAAACTGCTGCCTCTGCAATTAAAATGTCGTAGCGCCAAAAAAAAAAAAAAAAAAAAGAAAAAAAAAGCGAACAATGTTCTCTTCAAATTGAAGCTACCTACATACATATGTATGTAAGTATCCATTGATGATCGACCCGATCTTCTTTCAATTACTGCATGTTTCGCCTTCCAAGTATTCACTCGGCAGTAGATGATGAGTCCTTGTTTTTTTCCAAGATGATATTAATTATTGATTTCATATATTTTTTCAGCTTCTGAACAGAGTGGTCCACAACTTTTCCTGATCTGATTTCGCATTTTACGCATAACTTGGCCATCCCTGTAATTTGTCACCATTGATGACATTATTAGCTGCATTGATTGAATGTTGCTTCTGTGTTCCTCTGTGATGACTCCCTTTAATGAATTCTATTACAATATTTCGGAGAGTTGCGGTAATTCTACAATTTGTATAGATATCCGAAAAAATGCCAGCTGATAGAATTGTTTCAAATGAGTTATATTCAAATGTACTCGAATTATTCAAAGTACATGTTGAAATCGACATTGTGATAAATAGACAACGATTAGCTTGCCAGATATAAAAGTTAGTTGGTGTTACCATTTTTTGCAGCAAGCATCTTATCAATATTCCATCTGTGTACCTCAGTCTCACAGACGCGCGGTAAAGACCGCGAGGCACTGGCAGCTTGGTAACATTCTAACTAAAACCTCAATTGACGCTTCACTCTTTACCACTGCTGAAGCAGATGCTTCTGTCAATTGTTTGAAATGGTCAACGGAATGCGACTTGTTTCCCATATAACGCAATATCTCTGTCTTAAATAATAGCCGCTTTCCGACCAAATTACAAGCAGTCATACAAACAAACAAAAAATATCTCATCGAAAACGGTTCGGCATAGGCGGACAGATATTTGAGAGGCAACAGCTATACCCATTTTGGAGGTACGAAAGCGAAGAACACATGGAATCAATCAGTTTTGATGCCTTCCCTGCCTTGCCTTTTGAGTGCTTGCTAATCCTCTGAGTTCAACGTTGTCCGCTGCTTTAATCATACTGAGCAAATTTAAAGCACTACCAGAATCAATTACGTGCTTTGTAAGTGTGGAATTTCTAAGGACACATGTAACGTGTCAAACCTCATTAGTGAATAGCACAAATAGCATGATCAACAATTTAATTAAGCCTCAATCTTTGCATGAATAAATATAAATATTTATTTATAAATATTTACATATGTGGTGGTTTATGAGGCTGGCTTTTCAGGTGATTATGATTAAAAATTAGTTTGTTGAGTGTAACCAAGGACTCAGAATTATCCTTGGTTACACTCAACAAACTGTGTTCTATTGTTTTTCACGAATCAAAGTTGTTTTGGAATAGAGGCTTGGTTTTAATCTTAGTTGGTGGATAGTTGTGCTATATATAATATTTAACATTATATACATAAAAAGCTGCTTTTCTGACTATGTTAATGGAGCAACAATAGTTACAATAGAGTATCCAACGGCCGCGAGCTCCTGACTACAGTCCTCTTACTTATTTTCTGCTGCCTCGATTCAACAACATTAAAACAGTATAAAAGCGTGCCGCTTCTGGAGCCTAACGTGATGCTGGTACTGCTGAAGTTGGTTGGCTTTTTGTGTAAGCGATAAATTCACAACGCGGTCTGAAACTTGTTCTCTGCCGCAAACTTCAAGTCTGATCCTGCAAGGTTCCAAATTCATGTGTGTGTGGGTCGAAAGGTTCGACAGCGTCGACTGGTGCTTGAGCTCCCGGTTTCTCGGAATATCGTTCGAGATCAATCTTTCACTCTTCTGATTGCATATTTTTATATGGTAGTTGGACACATCATTCGCATCCTTTTTCGGCGTTTCGCCGCCAGCAACTAGTTGCTGCTTCTCTTATTTTCTGTATCACGTGCTTCTTTAATATGCCCTGTACTCCTAAATTTAGTGAGGCTATGATCGATGTAAAGATAGCATATTAATACAGAATTTTTAAAACCATGGGCTGCAGAAGATTTTCTTATAGCAATATATCTCCCTATTAAAGATAGGTAAGTAACATTAAAAATTGCATTTCCCATGTAACATATAACTATTGGGTATATTGGGTATCTTAAGGTTGAAAATATTCAACTAGACCAAAATAATTTTAATTTTCTGTTCACAATGAAACCAAAATCCCAAAGATTTTTTTGCGACGACATTGTTTTATTGATTTATCGTTCTTTATTTTGCACATTAATTTATTATTCGAGTTTGTCACACTTTTCATTTTTCATTCTCATTGGCCAAGCTATACGCAGCTTGTGAAACTCGTCTTACCCATCAATTTGTATATTTAAAATAGTGCGAGTTCACAGTGTAGTGAACATGCATTACATTCTAAAATGTACAACTGCATAATTATAATCATTCAATTGACTGATTTTTAGTCATAGACAAATTTGTTGATACTCACTTTCTCTCGATGTACCTATCCTACAAAAGCGTTAAATCAAAGAAAAAATTGAACCTTTATGTGTATTATATATCATTCGCAAATTACCACATGTGAAGAGGACACGCCTGAGGTCTAACTTAAGTAGCGACACCTTGCTTGGACACACCGAAAGCAGGCGCCAATTGACTGTGAATATATTTTGCACTGCAACTAGAAGTCCATTTGGAGCTGCAAGACACGAGTACAAACAACTGGCCACAGCTGGCACCAACGCAGACGTGTAAATTATGGCCGCTGATAATCATCTCGTGACTCGCCTCGACAATACTCGTCGCTCATACAATAAGGGCAACATTTTGCGTTGTGTGGGTGGAATCTTAATCCGCGCTGCGATTGAGTGGTCTGGCATTGTGGACTTACCTGTATAGCGACACGTTATACGTTCTAGTTGAGGCAGCCAATGGTTTGTCGATGATTGTTTAGCAAATTGATGGCCAGCAATTCGCGAAGCCTTTGGCATAACAAGAGACGCCAATACCTTATGCACATTTTTTCATGTATATATACTAATGTACAGAAGATTAGATAATTAAATAAGTGTGAGGAAACCCCTCAAAGTGGTGTACCGTAGACAAGACGTCAGCTAGCAGCCTCCGGTTTGTCAGCACGCATTTAAAAATATATCAGCCATACACAAATCAAAAATTGAACTACAGCAAAATTGAAAGAAACTCAAGAGTTCATTTCAGATCATTATGTGCTGATAGAGCCCAATATGATTGTGAATTGCCTCCTGATGCATTGATAAAATCTTTTAAGCTAGTAGCAATCGGCTCACACGTTTACTTTGTAGACCAATAATCCCTATCTGGTCAATTACTAACTACTCGTTAGCTCTTTTATATTTTTTTTTACACCTAGAGCAAATAGCAGATGATGCCGTAATTCGATTTTGGCTTGGTCAATAATCAGTTAGCAAGGACTGTTTCTGTTGGCCCAAGTCCGTTCTATACCTCGCAGTACCAGCAATGAACTTAATAAATGTAATGTACTTTATTTGATCACTAATTCAACTAAATCTAGTAAAGTATAGTGATCAATCTGGAAATGCGCACAAATTAAATCGTTTCTACAAAATTGAAATAAACGAAAGTCAAAGACAAAGTTCGAGACATAAAAACATATTGTTCGAGGTTGGATTCATGTCATAGGGTAGTAACAAGTCGATAGTGACTGCAAGAGTAATCTCATTTGTTTTATTTTAAGAAAGTCACTTGTGCATTGCTCGCGGGCGCCAACGGTTCGTGCGTTCCGATGCACAGAGCCAATTCTGTCCCCACCGCTGTCTAGCCCCTGCCCAGACTGTTTTGACTTGGCGTGCAATTTAGCGTCAGTATGCAAATAATTTGCTTTTGCGTTGTTTTTAACTAAGCGACGCCAGCTGTTGGCTCTCCATATACTCGTACATACAACCATATGTACGTTTGTATTTATATTCATACATATATAAATACATACATATGGATGTATGCATGCATGTGTCTTACGCGTAAATATTCTTCTGCAATAGAATTTTATTTTTATGCTGTGTTTTAAAAGAGACGAAATTAATACTATTTGTTACACAAAAACATCGCTATGTTAACGACCTTAATTTGATAGATTTATATTTTATAAGAACTATAAATGACTAAATGATCTATTTATGGCAACAAGACAAATCACAACAATAGCGTTAACTAAAATCTCACGTTTGTTGCTACCAACATGTGATATCATTATCATCATCAGCTTCGGATGGAGTTTTCTCCATGAGCCGTCAACACCTGGAAGAAGAAGCGCTAAATGTCGTTACTTATAGTAGCTTAAAATAGAATAACCAACAATGAATCTATTTTTAATCAAGATTTCACTAATATTTGTGTCTATCTCGACTAAAACTGCCTGCTAGGCCGACTTTAACCGCAACATGTGATCCAACATTTTAGCGCGTTGTTTTCAACTGTTCATACAAATTATATATTTTTTAGAGTTGACAGTAAAATGACTGTAACCCCTATAAGGATAGATATATGGACTAAATACTGTAAGTACTCCTTTAACAGGAACTAATGGGTAACAGAAGATTTTCAAGTGAAAATGTGACTTATTAATGTCAATAAGAGCTGGTCGGATACCAATTTATCATGCATACTTTTTTATTTTTGAGTTCCCTGACCGCATGTTTTTTCGCCATTTGCGAAGCCGACGGAATATTAATTAGTTTCAAAGCATTTTAAATGCAACCTTTGTATCACTAATTTCTGATGCCTTTTGATGATTGATACAAATATTTTTCTTACAAATAAATTTATTTGTATACCAACAGCATATTGCGTGCAAGTATTCAAAGCTGGAAAAAGTGCAATTAACCAAAGATCATTAATGACATCAACTCATCAAACGGAAATTCTTTGATGATAACGATTTCAGTTATATTTTAAGTTCTTGGTCTGCTGGTCCGGTCTAGATGATTTTTATTATATTAATATACGTCGAAACAAATTAAATGTTAATACAAGCCAAAAATGATAATGTATATGATTATTAAATGAAAGTGTCTATAAAATAGCACTTGCGGAAATTACAACCACCGGGTTGCACCACCTTAAGCGCCTGTATATTTAATTGCTTAGATCTAGAAACCCGCGCTTGTTAACCGGTTTTTTTTTATGAATTACAAGCTGATGTAATTCAAACTTGCTATTGCACACTAGGTCAAGTATATTCTCGATTAAAACAGATAAAATGAATCTCTTTAATAATTATTGTTCCACAAGTGCACATGCACCAACTAAGGGTGCGGTGTAGTGTCATAACGCTTTGCTCGCGCATAACAGATAAGGTAACAATATCTGTGTAGTACTTTTATGGGTGATAAGAGGTCGCTCGCTGGCACACTCTGGCGTCCCAAAACTGCTTATGGGAAGTTAGTACAATTGAACCCATCTAGTGCCATTCGACGAGCACCTGTTGCTCGGAATCCCGGTGTCCCCTCCACACTCTCTTCCACTACCCGGTCAATTTGAGGTCCGATAAGATTAATAAATGTATAAAAATATAAAACACCTACATGTCTATATACATTTGAATCGAATTTTGTTTTAGGTGCTCACGCACTAAGGTGAGTAATGGGTCAGTCCCAGCCACATTCAAACACATACATTTCATTTGACAGTCAATTTATATTTCAGCTCTCTGCTACTATGGCACAAAATATTTTTCTTTTCCTTTATTTTTTTTATAAAATGAGATTATCGGATGTATGCATAGACTTTTATTTACAGAAAGATAAATTCAAAATTTCAATTTGTTATCCATTTGCAACAATCATTAGGTTTTTCTAAACTTATTGAATATACAAAATACAAGATAGTCTAATTTTTCGCTTGTACTAAGTAAAAAAATTTATTTGATTTTTATTTTTGACACTTATTGTCACAAGTTCTTTTAATTTTACTTTATATTACATATATTGTCTTTTAAAGAATTGTTAATATTTTACTGTTTGTACTACGGAACATGTTTTGGCCTTAATTATCATGCATTTTGTTGTATTATAAGCGGGTTTAAAATAAGATCACATAGCTGGTTTTATATCCTACAAATATCATTTTTATATCGTCCCCAGAGCGTAAATATTATACTAATCTAGCTTATTTAAACTTATAGAAAAGCTTAAAAACTTTATAAAGCTGATTTGGTTAAATGTGACTTCAGTTTTGCCTAAATTGTGCAATATCCTAATGGAAACAATTACCAGCACAGGAACTATCAGGACGACACTTTTGAAACTCGCAAGTTATTAATAAGTCACATCAAAGTCTTTCCATAATTTAGAATTCTGCAACTTCATTCCTCCTTCTTCCGCTTCACCTTTCCCTCTGTTTGAATAGTTGAATTTATTGCCTCGATACAATCAGCAAGAGTCGGCTCTGATAGGTCGGAGCTATAATCTTTGTCAGCCATACGACTTAGCGTCAATATGTAGGAACAGGCCACTCGCAATACCGATAGCTTCGATAGCTTCTGGGAGCTCGCATACGCTGGGACGGCACGGCGTAAAGTTTCATATGCAGCGGAGATCGTATGGACACGGGTGCGTTCGCGGGCGTTTGCCTCTATTCTGCGCTCGCGAGTCATATTTTTATAGTTTCGCTGCTGTGGCCTTGAGAGGGAACTATTGTGATGATCTTTACATGAGTCCTCCTCTTCGATGATGTGCTCCTCTATTGATTCGCTGGACGCTTTGGGTATTTCTTTGTTTGCTAAAGTGCTCGTGGCACCCTGATAAGTGAGATGCAGTTTCTTTTCACATGATTCTGAATCGTTGGATTGTGGCTTTGTGGTTATTAGAGCTAACGGTTCTTCCTGTTCTGGCTGCGCTGGGAAGGCTCCGAACACACAATGCAGCGTTGTTACACCTGGATGACGCACGAAAATATGCGCAGGATTAGGTAACATTTCACGTGACAACACATGTGTGGTGCCTGAAACCCATACATGCTCCGAAGGTAAGTTGCTATGGCTGATGTGAGATGGAGACTGAAGAGCGGGCGGCGTCAGCACAACGGCTGAATCAGCTGAAGAAGAATAGCGAATTCGTTTCTTCAGGGGACCCGACGGTGCAACGCTTGTACCAACTGTTAGCGATGAGCCACAATTGCTCGTTGGCGATGTCGGTTCCACAACTTTTGAGGGCTCCATACGCTTCCGTTTATTGCGGACCAACACAACAGGCGTTTCTTTAGTTTCCCCATAATTTAATGGTTTACTGTGGACTCTATCACATGGCGACTCATGCTCTAGCGGCAAATCGTCACCACCTTCACTTTCTGAACTAGCAGAACAGAAGCCGGCATCACGATCGTTGGAGCTGGGTGAATCTAAAAGTAATAAATGTACTTTAAAATTAATCTTAAAGTTATAAACTTTGAAAGTAATTTCATGAAAGTAAATGCAAAATAATATTGCATCAATAATTTTCAGCAATATAGTCTAATGCTGCGAAAGAGAATGAATGCATGGCATCCTATGTAAATATAACCAAGTTACATTATTTAACTATTATACATATTCAACATCATGCTAAGTCTTTGTTTGTTATTCATCTCACTTCTAAGATATCTATGAGGCCTCTCAATACTCTTACCAATGCTTCGTTTTATTTAAACTGATAGCAGTGTATAATGTAGTATTTATAAAAAATACGAAAAAATTAATAAAACTGTATTACATATTTTAATGTAATCTGTTATAAAAAAAGCTGGCCTGCCTGCAGCTATGCTCCGCAGGTAATTTCTGAAAACGCAAGCAACTGTGTCATATTTCAGACGCTCAGACAAGCGAGTAAAAATAAATAAAGCCAAAAAAAATGTAAATTCAAGTTATTCATCGCAAACGAAAATAAAACCAGTTTTCTCCAATTTGATCGGTCTGCTTATCATTGACCTCCACAGTTAATTCGGCAATTTTAGGCCCTTTTTCGCAACTAAAGAAGTACCAAATTTCAGCTTAGACTTAACCTACTTAAAACGTCAATTAAATACTCTTCAATAACATAAGAATTTAATGACAAAGTCAAGAGTTCTGTATACTTAGAGGCTAAGTCACAGACTCCGCTTTTGGACTGAATTCAGATTAAAATGATAAATAAATTCATCGCTTAATATATATTTATGAAGTTTCCATTGCACACTTTAACTACAGCAACCTCACGCAGACACATGTGACTGTTTTATTTCTTCTTTTTTATGCATGTTGACACAACTATTTATAACCGTTTTTTGCTATCTTTGCTAATTTTAGACCAGAAAGCGACAGAGAATTTTAAGAGACAGGCTGTACAAATAACAGTAGTTAGTACATATATATATATATATATGTATGTATACATGTTCTCTGTAGTTAGATAAACAAATGCTGAGCTAAACGTCGACATCTAGGTCGAAACACCTGTATTTAGTATAATCATATTTATCGCTTCAAGAGAACATCATTTAGAATAAGATAATTTGACAATGTGGTATTGTCTAATCTTTATTTTTCGTTTACATTCAACCCATAAGTCTTATGAAGACGACATGCATTAAACTATTACACCCTATACGCCCCCTATATGGCATAAAAGGAAACAAAAAGCAAGTTTGTGATTCTTTCTGAAGCAAGGTAAAATATGGAACCATACTTCACTCACTTAGGACATTTAGGAATTTTTTTATATAAAACCGACGTAGTTTTTTACCACAACCCATGTCATCTGATTGTGGCTAAATAAAGTCCAACCGTTTAGATATAATTCACGTTTTTCCCTAAGAATGAATGACTGTGACTTGATGCTATTTTAAAAAGACACTTTTAAAAAATATGGGACTGCTAAAAACTGTGTTCTCATGCTAAATGTCAGGCAAAGGTTATCGGGTAGAGTCTACTCTGCACTGGCTACTTGTAAGACGCTGTCAGGGTTCCGTGTGTGGGAAGCGTGCGCTTATCAGCAGAGGTCTACGCGCAAAGTATAGGTATATGGAGAATGATCTTGTGTTTGTTATAGTAACATGACGAGTCATTTTCATGAATGAAGCACTATGAAATTATATATTAACGGTAAAATACGGTAAATTAAGGCATTTTTGTATGTACTTGAATTTGAAACTTAATTGAAACAGAAGTGCAATAATGAGTATTCAATATTTATTTATAAAATGTTTATAAATCAAAATTTTACTGTTTTGGAAAGTTTCAGATAAAAACAAATACCGTCGCTGCAATTAGATCTTTTGCTGCTGCAATATTGATTTCTACCTTTCCATTTCAAAAAAAAAAAATCATGAACCATACAAAAACAAAAGGCTAGTAACTTGCGGGTGAATGGCATTAATTGAAAAGTATCTAACTGCACCGTCGCCACAGTTGCGTTAGCCAACTAGCCAACATTCCACCCTACTCTAGGCGAACCTAAGGGAGGCGAGACTTCCAAAGGCAACGAACAACAACTGTACCCCAAAGCTAAATGTGATTGCCAAATGGCGTCCCTTTTAGTTGGCGCCGCTGATTTCAGTGCTACTCTTACGTCTGGTTCTGGCAAATAATATAACGCAAAAATATCAGGACAGTAAAGTGAGAGTAATTACTTCTCTGAGAAGACATTTTGAAAAAATAAGATTTTATTAAAGTTATCCTAGACAAAGCTATCAGTTTTCTTCATTATTCTATATCACAACATTTAACATTTTTCGATGAAGTTAAGTTAAGAAACTTGGTACACATTATTTGGCTAGGAACCATTTAGCATATATGTATTTGTGAAAACTTGGCTAATATGGTAGTGGTACTGCATTATAGAAACTAAAACAATATTTTAACAGCTGTTGTTAGTTATTAGTGGAAACGCAAGCAATGGCAAGTAATTTGTTTTTTAATATTCATACCCTGTGTGTTTTTTGTTTGATGTTTTGGTTCGAACTTTTAAAAATAAAAAGAAGAATGAAAATTGCATGTAAATATATATGTATATTTTTAGATGGAGCAGTTAGAACAATAAGTATTTACCAAATTTAAGAACATTTCTTGCTTCACTGTCGACAACAAGTGGAATAAAGTATTATTCTATGGCATATATATACATTTATATATGTATGTATACCTGCTTACATATGTATATTAACCTACACTTTACATATTTTACTTAAATATATAGTATGGATACATAAGTATGTATTTGGTCAAGTATCAGCGTCTCACCTTTTTTGATAATGGCTTCAAGTTCCGCTGCATTCAATTGCATGTAAAGTTTGTCTGTTTTACTTTCCATATTTTGGGTAACTTTATTTGTATTTTAATGTTGAATTAAACGCGTAATCCACAGAACGGGCTAGAACAATTATGTGTTATTATTTCATTTGAACTAACGTTACACTTGAATTGATAAGATGTCAATAACACCTTAAAAATATCGAGTACTTTTTATTTTGTCTTTATATTTATATATGCGTAGCTTCGGGTGAAAACACAAATAAAATAATTGTCATATGCGTAAATGTTGTTTGTTGCTCACAATAATATTCTTGGTATTTTCTACACTTGTACACTTTTTGAATTATTCTCGCTTTTCACCGCATTCTCCCATAACACGTCCGACTGTCACCAATACAGTACGTCTAATAATCACGGGAGTATATTTCGGCATCGAGAGGACCAAACACGCTCGCTTCATGCTAAAAACAACATGCGGTCGAACCGGTTGCATTGCAATCAGAGGTGAGCGCGTGCTAAAATATTCTGCTCGATTGTATGATATACTTTATATTTGTATCCGATAGCTCTCTACATAATTTTTCTATCGAACTTTTCAAAAATAAAAAACGTAAGACTATATTATTTTTGTCAGCAATTTGTCCATAATTGTATTATTACCCAAATATTATTTAATTTTTTAATATGGTTATCATTTACTGGAATATTTAAAATGTGAGATTCACTGCTGAAGTATTTTTAAGATTTTAAAATGTAAAATCACATATTACTACATATATTGTATATGGCTATCCAATATTTTTGCACCAGATCTTATTAATATTTATGAAATATAATTTAATATTCTTCTAAAATTGTATTAAGTCTATTATCATAAAAATTGATTTTATAAGTAAAATTAAAAGTAATTTATCAATCTAATAATTTTTATTATTTACTGTTGGCAATTGGATTCTCCCTGTTCCGTATGCATCGGCTATTAATATCGTTTTAAATAGCTCCGTGACACGTCTCTAATTAACTGTCAGCATTCAGATTATTATATTCTATATTCCAACTCAACCGTCGAACATGTTCGATGCGATTCAATGTAGCGTTGTTTTTATGAATGAAATATTCATGCAAAATACAAACATAAAAATTTAGTTAAATTTGTATCATTTGCAATATGTATGGGTGTATATTGACAAGTTTTCAATGTAATATAAGAAATACAATTATTTTTAAATTGTTATGAAAAACATTTTCCCCCAAAATAATTAAATTTCTTTACTTATAGAAGTGCATAATAAATTGGATTCAACTATTGCGAAATCTTACTAATGGATTGACTAGGTTGACGACCAATTGACTAGTTATAAATAATTAATATCCGTTTTTTGTATTATTATTTTAACCATATAGGCTTTATTTTATTTAATCATATACGCTTACAACAATAAATACAAAATATAATATAAATTAGCCTTATTCCAAATATATAAATATATAGGTATAAATTAATTTCTTGACAACAAACAGAATTTCGCGATATAAATGTGCATATATGTATATGTATGTATAGACTTATTCATATTACATATAGTCTCGAGTATTTGCGTAAATGTGAAGCAAAATACGAATTGTATGCTTGTCTGCTGCTGCTGTGGTGGCGCCAGTTGTGTCATATTTTCAACTGACTTTTGAATTGCAGCATCTGCAGCTCAATATTCTTATAACGAAGGGACTTGGCCATTGGGACTGGCAGACATATTAAGGCACAACTGGCATAACGTCTGGCCTATGGGCTCACTTTGTTTTGTGGCTGCTGATGATGTTGATGCCACATGCAAACGAGTTGTTACTGAAGCGACTTTTGCTCCAGACATCGGGTTGTCATCGTGGTTGGCGATGTTGCTTTCTGGTGATACTACGCATGTATGCAATGGGCGGCATTCTTGAAACAGATTGAATTGTGCGGATTTCTGCGGCGTACACTGCACAGTATTAGTACGACCCCAAACTCAACTTGATCGACCGGCCGACCGTTGCAATAATGCGGGCATATTGTGTGCTTAGTGTGAAGTGAATTATAATGAGTCAGTGGTGCGGATGCTGAGACTATGGATACTGCCTCTTGAATACCCAGTCAGTTTTAACGCCGCCATGTGGAATTCCACACAATTGGTCATTTCCCCACTTCTTTACAACAGTTTTGCAACGTTTGCAACACAGACGGCATCCGTAGCAACAGCAGCTTGGATAGCCACCGTATGCTGTTTACATAAATCTCAGGCGGTGGCAATGGTGGGTCTACTCTTAATTTTTATCAAGATGCATGTAAAATCGTTTGTGTTTGGTCGCAAAGCAGAGGATGCTCCACACAGTCAAGCGCCCAACTTTATGATTGCCTATAACGTTTGCAGTTTGCAGAGAAAAGGCAACACTGTAGTGTGGAGCTGGGCCACACGGACTGCCCACGCGGTAACTAAACGAGTCAGCGGCGATAAGTGTGGGGCTCAGGCTGTCATTCCCAGTGCGCCCGGGAACACTATTCAGTTTTTCTTTTATACAGCGATTCAAACTCGCAGTTGGTGGCAAACGCGTCAAGTGTTTTACTGAATGGGAGATGCAACTAGAAATGAGAACTATGCGGTGGGTATAAACATCATTAGTCTAGAGTTTATTTATTAAAAATAAAGTGTGAAGGGGCCTTATTATTATTAAGATGTCACTCATAGTTAACGAACTAAATTTCCTAAATTTCAATTGCGTACCCACATCATACAGTTTGTTAAGTAACTTTCTTTGGTTAATCAGCTATAAAACAATGGTAGACATAAAGTACAATAAATTAGATAGACACAGAAAACTTTATCTTATACTAAGATACTTTCATTTGTTTCTATTACCCAGTTATTTTACCCGCTTTATGTCCACTAAACTAAGGGTAATAAAAAGTTCTGACCCTTTTAGAGAATCCTGATTATGATAGAAGAGAAAAAATTATGATAAAATGTTTATGTTTCGTATGATGATGCGCTCTTACAGAACTCAAACTAAGTAAACTAAAGCTTTTGAAATAAGCTGCTTATATCGTGTGGCTCTTTCATTCTCCATATTGAGTACGAATCCCTTGTGCGAAACTTTTGAAAGACTAATTATTTAATGCTTTCATGCTTTGAACCCGTATAACATACGAAATAAAATTTCCGTACTTTTGATCTCAGTTATAGGTCAGCTTACAGTCGACTATTCTCGTGCTCTTGCCGTTTTCGGTTCCTACAGCACTCTGCAAAAATGTACACGACATGACTGGCGGCTAACCTGTTTACCTGTTGCATTCAGCAGACGTCGAAGCAGACACAACCCGCACAGTCGTTAAAGCTGAGGGCAACGCGAAGCTTTTCAACTTGTTCTTTCTTTTGTCAAGCTCCAAGTTCAAGGATATAGTGTGCATGTTTTCGCAAAGATGGATATGTATGTGTGGCAGTAATTTAATCGGATTTTTTAGAAAATAAGTTTCTTAACCCAGCTAGAATTACCAAAACATAATGTAATAGTTCCAACATACCATGAGTCTGCCAAATGAAGCTCTGGTTTATATAAATTGTATTTTCAAAATTAATATATTTTATATATTGATACTGTTTTTTGATATTATAATATTTATTCTTAATAAAACAAATGAATTATAATCCATTCACAGTTCACTACCTGCTTCAGGGCAAACCTGTGCCAGACGCAGTCTGTTTCGGCCAAGTCTCATACGCTAATTGCTTTTAGTCTGCCTAATATAATTACTGACGACTGTTTCCAAGTGTAGCGGACCGACCAATTGATATTTTCCGGGTTTTACCCGGTCATGCAACTCAGAACTTCGAGCCCAGGTAAAAGTGACTTCTTAGAATTTCCATAATTAATTTGCACTTGTTTTCCTTTTGCTTTTCTAAATTGTGCACTTCTAATGACTTCGCGCACCTTTTTCTGAAACGTTTATAGCTTTCAGTTTGGGACCTCAGTGGTGCATGTTATGTTACTGATACTGATAAAAAGGGCCAATTTACTTTTGCTCATGCTTGGCATAAATATCGCTAGTCTAATAGTAATCTGCAATATATACCATTATATTAAATTCTCTACTGAATGAGCTAATGAGAACCTCAATTTTCTTTATGTCGTTGGTGTATATATAAGATTTTTAATATCTAAGGTGTAGCCGCACACAAAACAGAACAGAGGAACAGAAAAGAAAACACAATTGTCTAGATTTTTTTTTTCATAAATCAGAACATATTTCTCATAGAAATCACATACTTATTGATAATTAAACAAATATTGAGGAACATCAGTTAAGTATTTGAATGGCAACAAACACACGCGCACGTTTATAAAAACATTCCTACACTCCGCAGTTATCGTAATGTGCACATGTTCATGTGTGTGACGTCACAGAAGGGGAGTATGTGGTACGTGCAACAAAGGAACGTGCAACAGCGTACCAACCAACTTACTAACTCACGTGTCGTGACATTATCGACATATACTATATGCATCGACTTTAACGTTTTTAACAGAAGCTACACAACATTACGAACAACAGTGTACTCAAATTGAAGAGTACTGCCATTTTCTAGAATCTTAGCTGAAAGTATGATTGTAAAATTCATTTCTGACAGTTGGTTTTCGTACCACACTGCTACAACTGCAACAAGCTGTTGTAGCAACTTATATAATTTGTAGCAACTTACTGCAACATGTATGAAGGCGACTTGCTTGAAACTTGCTCTTCAAAGTAAAATTCTCTTTCGGCTTGGACCAAGCTGAAACAAAATATAATATTTTAACAATAGTCAATTAACAATATTCTATTCATTCTGGTAATTAGGTGTGTCACAAATGGGGTAAAAATATATATTTTGCAAATGACATAAACAATAACACTACAGTGTTGGTTGAATTTAAGTATCAGAATGGGGAGAAAATATTTTCTGTAGAGACAGGATGGCGACACTAAATGAGTGTGTTTGCGTGTGTGTTGCTTATACCCAGCGTTAAGCTTGAATATACATACATATGTATCTATGTGTGAACATATGAAGGCATGTGTGCGAGGACGGGAGCGACAAACAACACATGTCCGCGTATTGAGACCTTCAGTCGGCGTCAGCTTGACTCTTGCGATTTTTCATGGAAATTGCACAGTCGGCAACTGATGGCACATATGGTGACCATAACCAGAAAAGAAAGTCTTCTTATACCTAAGACCTTTCTGCATGCAAAATGTGTACATTTTTTTTTAACGCTCTCAAGCAAGGGACCGCTCTACGCCGTCTTATAGTTTTCTTTTGTTTATGGACTGATTGCGTGAGAATATTGTTGGGAAATTTGGGTGTCTTTTCATCTGTTTGGGAAATGACTAAGTTCCATGTGTAAAGCCATTGACTTGGGTTTTCAAACTCTTGTCAAGAAAGTTTATCTCGGCATGCAGTACAGTCTTTTACAAATGCGAATAATTTGTATTTCGCAAAGCGTGTTGCAATTGCAATATGACTCCTAATAGCTCATATTTTCCATATGTACATAGAGAATGCAACAATCATATAATTAAATATATCAGACAGATTGGCAAGTTATATGAGTATGCATAAATTAGGGACAAGCAGAAGCTTATCTGAACAACGTGACAGCCCCAAGCCAATTTCGAGGGCAAGATTGCCAATCAAATGCATGCAAAGGTCCCGCCCGGTATACAATTAGATACCAAAACTTATGCTATTAATGTCCAAAATTTGCAACCAATAGGTAGGTATAGCAGAGCTTGCCTCGTAGAAGCTTACTTGGCACGCAATGTGCTGAAGTAAACATATTCTGTTATAAGGCCAAAAGTAATTTATTTCCCACGCTTTTTGGATGAAGAACATCTTCAAGCTTATTAGAAAAGGCAAGAGAGAAAGATACAAAAAGAGAGTGTGTGTGTGAGAGAGAGAAAGAATAAGAGAGAGAAAATGAGGCAAATGGTGTGCACTTTTCATAAACGACCTGCCAACTATCCGCCATCCTTTCTTATCGGCTACTGTATGCCTCCAAGTCAAATTTAAATTGCACAAGTAATACAGCAGCAAATGGTTAATACGAAAAACGAGATCGCTTTGGGCTTTCGACGGCACCTTCCACTAATCAAGTTTAGTCCATGAATAAGTAAAATAATTTCTTATATGGATATGGATCCGAGCGTCGGATAACCCTATTGTTTTAACTGTAACATAAACAACCAGCATTTTGTTGACATGACAAGAAAAGTGTACCTGCTCAATATCTGTGATACCTGTAGGTCCGTTCCTTCACTTCCTTATTTTGACCATGTTTTCCATTGTCTGTTGGCTGTTTCTCCGTCATAAAATGACATTTGTTCAATTCTATTTCGTTGAATAGTATGGCAGTGATTACACACAAAGAACTACTTTCAAAGGTTTTTTCTGGCGCCATATGCACCGTAGGGAATCTCTTAAAGAGGAATCTACTGAAAGGTCAAAGTTGTAATGCTACTCTTTTTGCATACAAGATACCATACATCTTTCCACCAAATTCGGCGCCAAATGAGAAGTTGTTTGTTGTGCAGACGGCAGAATATCAAGTTAAGCAACCACCAGCCACCAGGCGAATTGCAATCAACAAAATTTAGCAAGGCTGAGCCAGATGCGTCATTGTGGCCGCGCCTCGATGTTGACACATGCCACAAAACGTGTATGGCGGTCCATTCGCCAGTCCTTAGCCACTTGTCGGCGAGGCTACAACTGGTTTGAATTCTTAATTTGCGTGCCGGACGAGGCGAGGCTCACACATCTGTACATCTGTACCTGGTACTTTTTTTGTTGTCAATATACAGAAGATGTGCTCTGCTCAAGTGGCCTATGTCCCCATCAGATCGTGTCAATCGAAAGGTGCATAACAACAGCCCCTGTTAATATGCCGTTGGGCACTCGGCGTTGTCTTGCCTCAACTAATTGCCGAATGCGGTTAGACTTGTCAGGTGTTTTTAGAGAGGTCGTTTACGAAAACGATATCCCGGCAGTGGGTTAATCATCGTAGTATAGCTTTCAGACGCATTTAAGAACAATATGCTATATATATATATATATATATATATATATATATATATATATAGTTTTGTACTTGTAATAAAGACCAACCTCTGGTTTTAGAACATCTGGTTTTTATTTATACCGTCAATCGGCTGAATTTTATCGTTAAACATAACATAAATCCACATCTGCCAAAACAAGAAAACCTTCAATAGCAAACGGAAGCGATGCATTAGCTATACTGCTGTGCAAATAAAATATTTCTTTAAATTCGATCAAACAAGTTTATTTAATACTTCCACGCATTGAGTTTTTGCCCTTGTCAATTATCATAAATATAAATATATATTAGATATAGAAGAATTCTGTGTGAGTAAATTATACAATTTTTTCTTATAAATATGGCTTAAAAACGAGGGAGTATTCCCACTCGCCAACAAGAATAATTAGAAAAAGATGAACAATAATTGTAAAAAGAAAAGGTTTTAATCTTTGTTCAACTTTTTGTACATATGTACCTTTGCTAAAGAAATTAAATAACTGATTTTCGTACCCTGAGCCCATTGAAAATGAGAAATCAGAGTATAATGGATTTCTTTGAAAGTATGTAACAGGCAGAAGGAGGCGTGGCAAACCCCATAAAGTATATTTACTCTTGATCAGGGTGACGAGAAAAGTTGATATAGCTATGTATGCCTGTCCGTCCGTCCGTCCGTATGTCGATCTCAGCAACTATAGGAGCTAGAGACTTCATCCTTTTTTTATTAGTTCAGAGAATGACACAGAGTATACGAGTTTGTTTCAGAAAATCGATAACTTTATTATAAAATATATTTTTATTATAATTATATCTCGTTCATCTGTAGAGCTAGACACTCTAAGTCTTCTGCATATATACGGAATCATTTACTTACCGAGGCGGTCAAATGACTTTTAGTTTTACACAAAAATGATCCACATGGCAGTTTATTTTAATTTGCATGCATTTCCGGCAAAACGGCTGTAGTTGGGCCATAAGTTTTCACTTTCACCCACAGCTGGCAGCTGCTGAAGAGATTTTTAAAGATATGGAACACACCGTACGCATTCCCATTTCCAACAAGCTTCAACATGCCACGATCACCACATTAGGACCGCGAGTGTCAGCGTGACAGTTGTGGTTTTTGTTCGTGGGTGTTGAGGAAATGATGGGGTGAGCTATATATACATATACATTTATACACATATACTGAAAAGAATCGTTCTTTTTTTGAAAGCAAGCTACAATATATTTTTGTGACTTAATTCATTTAGCTAAGTTCCCACTGATTGGCAGCCACAATAATTTTATAAAAGAAGTATGCTAAATCAAAATCGAAATCGAAAAAGAAGTTTCAGTATATACGTATGTACTTTTCATGTATATTTTTATAGCTTCTTATATAATTTTTTAATAATTCTGTAGAAAAGCTTCTATATTCATATTAAGCCCTCGAGTCAGAAATTGTGACAACTTTAATGTATTCGTAAACAATTTACATTAAAAATTAATTTTCTCTTAATCTGTTTTCATGTGGTGTGAAAATATATAGCCGTCACGAATTCGTCGCGGCCGCTTTGCCACACAGCATTTTCCTGCATTTTCTTGTCTGCTGATGTGGTCGTCGACAAATTATGACAAACTGTGAGCAATAATTTTCTTCATGTGTGTACTTACAGGCCATGGGAGCATGGGAGCTGTAGAGCCCCCACATTTGTTTATGCGCTTTTTAACCCAGGGTTGCGCCTTATTGGCCGTTAAGGCTGAAGCATTTAGACTTTATCCATAAATTGTCACATCTTAAGTATATGTGTTTTTTTTTCTTTTTCTTTCTTATTTTACTCGTTATTAATAAAAACGATTGAATTGATATATTTTTTTTAAATATAAGAACAATATAAATTTTATATAGAATATTTCAGTTCATTTAATTAAAAGGATGCGATTAATAGTGTGTAAAAATATCAACTGCTCAAAGGCGCTTTGAGCAAAAAGCATCAAAATAAGTTAAAGATTTTTACTAAAGCTTATAATAATCGCACCATTATTAAAATGGACGACAAATTTAATGGCTGCGGGTGCCATTTACAAAATTTAAATTATTTTACACCACAGTCTGGACAAGCATTCAAATCGGCCAGCCACCACAATTTATCGCTCAACTATCGGGTAGTTCACGCTTAGCTCATTTATTTTTCACTTACTCCCTCAACCATTGTTTGATTTTTAATATCTAAAGAAAATAAAGGAATCCCTATTTTTGTAAAGTAGTTTGCAAAAATGTCAACTGTCCAAAGATCGTTTGTGCAAAAAATGTCAAAGTAAGTTAAAGCTGTAGACTTAAGCTTAACCGCACCCTTTTAAGTCAATGGACAGCAAATTTAGTGGCTATGGTTGCCATTTACAGACATATTAATGTGTACCTATTTACAGACAACCGGCGGCTGATGTCCGAAAAAACATAAGTGCACATATGCAATCTAAGACCAATAATTGCACATCGATGTGCTCGTCGACAGTAAGTTGTTAGCCTTTTTTAATCCTTTTTACGTATCACACTAAAAGTTCTTAACATTTAGCTCTCACTTACCGAACCGCTTGATTATGAGGAATTTCTAATTCAACACATGAACATTATTAACCGAGATCCATTAAAACATATTTTGGATTTTCCTCAAGGAGATGTGTCAGTCAAAACGATACCCAGAAAGATTCGCACAGTAGATCACATTATACCTAACGAAAATATGTAAGACGTCTAGCATTAAAGTGAAATTTTCTATATAACTTTTGTTTTTCAGATCTGAATTACCAAAACACGTACAGGAGAGCATTCGTTGTTACACACGTCCTTGGAAAGTTGTAGAATATGCACATCGCCATTACTCAAGTTCGTCTTGTGGGCGTGAACGCATTGATCGTGACACTACTAGCCCTTCGGCATACCAGCAAGAATTTGAAATTGACAAGGATTTTTCTTCTTTTGACGAATCATTCACCGACAAAAGTGAAAGTTGCACACCTAGTTCTAGACAGTCTATCGCTAGCTTAGCTTCAGTGAGTTCTTGTACCGATACTCTAACTCCTCGTAGTTCTTGGGCTAGTTTTGATTTACGACGTTCAGTTAATGATCCTCTCATTCCAAATTTATTGGATAATGTGCCGCCAGATCAGATTGATCAATTGAACGACTCGCGTCGTCAAGAAGATCGCCAAGGCGCTTTCTTTTCCCTCTATCCCGAAATTGAAGCTGATGAAGCTATTGAGCGCAGAGTACAGGCAGAATTGCCAGTAGAGCATATAGGTCATCGCATACATGTAAAATGCCTGCAACTAAGATTGGAACTAGAAGTAGAACCTATATTCGCGTCAATGGCCATTTATGATGCCAAAGAACGTCAAAAGGTATCTGAAAACTTTTATTTTGATATGAATTCGGACAGTCTAAGACTTATGCTCTCAAGCCATGTCCGTTGTGCAGATGTTAGCACCCAAAGCCGTTCGGCTATATTTGAAATTTCCTATCCAAGTAACGATTTATTTTTGGTTATAAGACTCGAAAAAGTACTCCAGGGTGATATAAATAATTCGGTGGAGCCATATCTAAAAGAAGACAAGGAGAAATACAGAGAAAAAGTGAAGTGTAATGCTATGGATTATTGTGAGCGGCTTGGAAAATATAGAATGCCTTTCGCATGGACAGCTATATACTTAACGAATATTTTTAATGGCGATAACTTTGAGAACAAGGATTCTTACGCTGGCGATAGAGATTCATCTAACAATGGAGGTAATGCCGTTTTAGGTTCTGCCGCAAGCTCAAACAGCTTAGATAGAAAGTCTTCTACTAGCAGCTTTGATCAGCTGCGCAGAAAAGCTAATGATATGAGCGGTACTCTAACAAGGCGAGGTTCACTGGAACGCAAAGAAAAACGTCGCTCTTGGTCACCAGATGATTTCGCCAATGTTATTGAAAATTTCCGACCTATTAGCTTAACAGTGCCTAATTTCTTTAAACAAGAGCCTGATAAAATGAAAGATGAAGATTTATACAAAATTTTACCAGAACTTAAACGGCCTAGCACGGTTATAAAAAAATATAAATGTATTCCGGGATCTATAAAACTGGAAATATCGCCATGTGTTGAAGAAGTTACAAACGCATTAACGCCAGAATTGGCTAAAATTGAACCGCACAGCGGTGATAAGACACGCCCAATTAAAGAAATATTGGAGTTTCCATTGCTTCCCATTTATAATCCGTACTATAGCTATCGTAATTTGTTATTTGTGTCTCCCAAAGAGCTGAACTTTGCATCACGTGCGGGATCGGCACGTAACATTGCCATTCGCATTCAGTTGATGTCAGGTAAGACAATCATTTAAAAAATAATTAAGTTATTTATTAATTTATTTTTGTTTTAATCATTTGCAGGAGAATCTCCAACTGATGCAGTCAATGCCATTTTTGGTAAATCGTCATGTCCAGAATACGCAACGGATGTATTTACATGCGTCAACTATCATAACAAATGCCCCTCATTCTATGACGAGATTAAGATTGCTTTGCCCGCTTCTATCAAACAACACCATCATTTATTGTTTACCATCTATCATGTATCATGCCAAAAAAAGCCGCACGAGTTACAACTTCCTGTGGAAACTCCTATTGGATACACCTGGTTACCACTCCTTGAAGACGGAAAACTAAGAGTTGGCGAATTCAACCTGCCTGTTATGGTTGAAGCTCCGCCGAAAAACTATTCCTTTATACCACCGAACGTTCATCTTCCTGGTATAAAATGGCTCGACAACCATCGCGCAGTATTTTCCATTAACATAGCCGCTGTCACTTCAGTTCACACATTGGATGCGCACCTTGATCGATTCTTTTTAATATGTGAATATTTAGACACCCGAAATATACCTTCGCATATAGGTGAAGCTAATATGGAAGCTGAGTTAAAAAAGTGCTTGCTGGATATTGAGCATGCTAATCGAGAATCACTTGTAAAGCATTTGCCCCTTGTATTAGATAAGCTAATTGAATTACTAGTCACTACACATAAAGTAGGTGGACAGACAATGTGCTTAGGTTCAACAGTGTTTGAAGTGCTATGTTTGGTTTCAGCACGTCTGGCAATTTTAAGTGATGTAGACCAATATGGACGCCAGAGTTTGTTTTCTACTTATGTTCAGTTTCAGAGCAAAATACCACATCCATTAATCACAAAAAGGTATACAAACCGAAATGATGCAAATGAATTCTTATCAAACGAATCATATGACATTTATAATGTTTTAAACAGTGATACTGCAGGTATGTAACCCATTATTTATATCAGATACTACCTTTAATTTTGTCGTCTTTTAGATAACAAAAGTGAAGCACATTCGAATGCAGAGTTGGAATCGGATATGGCAGTACGCTTGCTTCACGAAGAGCTTGCTCTTCAATATACATTATCTAGTGGAAAAGCCGCTGATTTGGCGATGACTAATTCGTGGTTTCTTTTTGAGCTTCTTGTCAAATCCATGATTGAGCACTTAGATAATTCGGGTACCTTAAATGCTCCACGTAAAGATCGGTTTCCACAACAGTTTAATGAAGACATTGCCACGCTAGTTGCGATTGTAACTAACAAAGTCATGGAATACCACAGCACAGATCCAAGATTAGCTCAATCATTAAACGCTAGTTTGAGCTTTTTAATTTTTGACCTTTTGAGTATTATGGATCGCGGATTTGTATTTGGTCTTATTCAAATATACTCCAAACGGATAATATCAAGAAACACTTGTGGACCTGAATTAATGAACTATAAAATTGACTTTCATCGAATTGTGTGCAGTCACGAGCATTTTGTAGCGTTAAATTTTCCCTTCGGTACTTCTTATACTACATTCTCAGCGCCTTGCAGCCCGACTCCCAGCACTACATCAAGTACTAGTCAAACTTCATATGTACGTATCATTATATTATAGTACCTATTAAATTAATTTTTTGTTTTGTTTTAAAAATTTCTATATCCCTTCTTAGGGGTCCATTGAGCGTTCCTTGCACGCTGATCTTAGTTCTGAATTTCGCCAGCAACATTTTCTCGTCGGCATTGTGTTAAGTGATTTGGCCACTGTTATGGAAATCCCCAATCCTCATCTGCATGGAAAAGCAATTAACTGCATGCGCAATCTATTAACTTCACATGACTCACGGTACGATGCAGAGGTACGCTCGCGAGTAGCTTCTCTCTATATACCTCTGCTCTCGATAGTCATGGATACTTTTTCGCAACTTCATCAATATCTATCAGATGCTCAAGATCATGATCGCCTCCAACAAATGGGCCAACTTGAAGACTATCAAGGACCTCATCAGACTATAGCCAAAGCCACTATAAGCCCAGAAGTTGCATATGCCATTTCTGGTAGCCGCGTATACTCTTACATGGCAGAGCCATCGAAAAGCAAAGTACCATTAAACGCAGAGAATACAAGGCACTTGTTGGCGTGTTTTCTTTGGGTGCTAAAAAATTTGGAACGTACTGTGCTCTATCGCTGGCTACTTGGCCTAAGCCCTCATCGCGTACACCAAATGTTACAAGTACTAAACACATGCTTAAAAGCTTTCGAGTACTCAGGTCAAAAGAGATTGCCCTCATTAAAACGAACTAATACTCATAGTTTTCGTAAATCTGCGCCATCTGACGTTAAAGAAAAATTAGAAGAGTGCATTAGAGGAACAAATTCGGCTCGTTATGATTTAATTAACCGCCGCAAAGATCGGAATTCTACAGAAAAACTTCGCTGGCGCAAGGATCACATGCCATATCGTTCACAATATAGTGAAACAGGAACCAAAAACGAAACAGAGCTCGAAATGAGTCACTTTATTGAAGGTTCACTTTCAACTGAAATCGCACTTATCATACTGGATTCCTTAGAAATTATAGTACATGTAGCTACAAATCTTCATCACAATCTTTTAGGAACGGTATTGAAAGTTTTATTGCATAGTTTATCCCGTAACCAATCGACATTGGCGCTGCAAAACTTGTTTGCTTCTCAACGAGCCTTGATCTTTAAATTTCCAAATCTACTGTTTGATGAAGAAACTGATATATGTGCGGACTTATGCCTGTTACTTTTAAAACATTGCGCATCACAGCTTCCTGGAATTCGTTCACAGGCAGCAGCATCATTGTATTTGCTGATGAGACAAAACTTTGAAATTGGAAATGTAAGTCTACTTGTATTTCACTTCATATTCTATATTTATGATGAGTACTAAACGATAGGATAGCATGGTTTTTTATACCCTGAACCCATTGAAAATGAAAAGTCACGGGATAATGGTTTTGTGAAAATGTATGTAACAGGCAGTAGGAGACGTCGCAGACGTCCGTCTAGAAATGGTATAAGTGTCCAATATAGCCTAGCCCACCGCCAAGCCGAGTCAACAACTACACAGTTAGCAGATCGCACGCTTATACGTGCGTAAAGAAGTAGGGTATCAGTTTTATTTTTTTTTTTCGGGCTCAGTATCTCGTAGTCGTAGCAGTCTCAACTAGAGCCTTATTACATGTATTTTGTTGCTTTAATATATATTAATCCATTTCAGAATTTCGCACGTGTTAAAATGCAAGTAACTATGTCACTAAGCTCCTTGGTTGGTACGAGTGCTTCCTTTAGCGAACAGTCTCTTCGTCGTGCGTTAAAAACGATTTTAGTTTACGCTGAATCCGATGCAGACTTACAGGAAACTTCTTTCCCAGAACAAGTCCAAGACTTATTGTTCAATCTACATATGATCCTCTCAGATACAGTAAAAATGAAAGAATATCAAGAGGACCCAGAAATGTTACTCGACCTAATGAATCGCATAGCAAAAGGATATCAAAACAATCCAGACTTACGGCTTACATGGCTGGAAAACATGGCTAAAAAGCATCGTGAACGTGCCAATCACACGGAGGCGGCAATGTGTTACATACATGGGGCTGCGTTGGTTTCTGAATATCTAAGTATGTTGGAATCGCAAACCCATTTGCCTATTGGCGCAGTAAGTTTCCAACGCATTTCACCAAATACTTTTATGGAGTCTGCGGTGTCGGACGATGTTCTTAGTCCTGGCGAAGATGGAATCTGTCTGGGCAACCATTTTACTGAAACCGGATTAAAGGCGTTGCTCGAAGAGGCATCCAATTCTTTTCAAGTCGCCGGCATGTATGAAGCTATGAACGAAGTTTATAAAATATTACTTCCTATCTGTGAGGCGAACCGGGAGTTTCATAAGCTTGGAAAAATTCATGGTAAACTGCAAGAAGCATTTAATCGAATCGCACAGCTACATGTGAGTAATACATTCCAAGTTCACTTTTAAATATTTACTAAGACTTAGCTTAAAAGTTATAATTTGTTGCATCATTTTTTATTTCCAAAAAATTATATTTTTCTATTTTAATTTTTGTATTTGATTAAGAAATTAATCACAAAAGATTCCATCTTAAACGATTGAAAAATCAATCGACTAAAATAACATAGCTTGAATATAGCTTAACAAATTATTGAAACAACCTTAAAAATATTTGTAGGGCAAGCGAGTATTTGGAACTTATTTTCGTGTTGGCTTTTATGGAGCAAAATTTGGAGATCTGGATCAACAAGAATTCATCTACAAAGAGCCAACATTAACAAAGTTGCCAGAAATATTTAGTCGCCTTCAGGTACTAGAATAAAATATGCTTATAAATAAATATTGTGATTCTTTAATATTTCTTTTAGAACTTTTATGCGGAAAGGTTTGGACCTGATTCCGTGCATATTATTAAGGACTCGAATAATTTCGACCCAAATACATTAGACCCTGAAAAGGCGTATATACAAATAACTTATGTCGAGCCATTTTTCGAAACCTATGAAATGCGTCATCGTGAAACTTACTTTGAGCGAAATTTTAATATAAGTAAGTGATTCTTAACAAGTAAGAAGTCTCTAGTCGAGACTGCTCGACTAGCAGGTCCTCTGAACCCTACATAGAAGTGATATTCTCCTTCTTTACGCACGCTACTAACTGCTTAGTTCATGCAGCAATTTGGGGTGCAGTTGGGTTATACCACCACTAACCATACAACACATAGACTGGACATGTAGACAAATTTTTTTCCACGCATTATTTGCTCGGCTCTGTCGTTTTCGGCTTGGGCAGCGAAAATATAGTACTTGATAGTTAGTCCGCAGCCAGCGCTCGAACGAAATGGTTCTATTATTATATGAAGCACTACAATGTACTCTTAATTCTTCGGGGTGAGACTGCGCGTGCAATATACGGACCTAACACAAAATAATGAAGTCGCTAACTCTTGTATCTTCATGGACATGGCTATATCATAAAGTATATATATTCACCCTGATCAAGAATATATATACTTTATGGGGTCTGCCACGCCTTCTTCTGCCTATTACATACTTTTAACAAAACCATTATTCCCTGAATTTCCATTTCCAATGGGTTCAGGGTATAAAAATAGAATTCAATCTAATGAAATATATGTATTTTTGATTTCCCTATTAGAACGATTTATATTTTCAACACCGTTTACTAAAAGCGGAAAAGCTCATGGAGAATTACATGAGCAATGTAAGCGAAAAACAATATTAACAACCGCAAACCATTTCCCTTACGTTAAAACTCGTATCCAAGTAATCAATAGAGCTCAATTTCAATTGGAGCCGATTGAAGTGGCAATAGGTTCGTAATTAATATTTTTTAATTGTATTGTTTTTTAACTGAAATACTTTTCCATTGAGTTAATACAACGTGTAATCTATTATCTATTTGTGTTAATTATAAATCGAAAAATCCTAATGATTTGTAATATTTGAAACAAACTAAGTTAGTATAATGGAAATATATTTCAAAGTTCTTCGATGCAATTTATAAAAACTGCTATAAATATAATATAATTAAAATCTACCAAAAATTTATGAAATAATAGAAGACATCCAAAAGAAGACATTGGAATTAGCTGCAGCTACAAATCAAGAGCCGGCCGACCCAAAAATATTACAAATGGTTTTACAGGGTTGCATTGGAACTACTGTTAATCAGGGACCTATGGAAATGGCTAGCGTATTTCTGTCAAATTTATCCGACGGAATAACTATACCAACGAAGCATCAAAATAAATTACGGTTGTGTTTTCGCGAATTTTCAAAACGATGTGCGGATGCACTGAAAAAAAATAGAAATCTTATATTATCGGACCAAAAAGATTATCAGCGAGAGTTAGAACGTAACTATGAGCGCTTCGTGGAACGACTGATGCCACTTATTACTCTTACATCAGCACAAACGCAAGGAGTTATAAAGTAAGTTTTAAACAATTCACAAAGAGATTTTTAAAAATTCATACTGTTTTACTATTTGCAGAGCTAATGCTTATCAAAACAAAAGCACACCACTTAAATGGTAATTTATACGATTCAAGTTCGTGTTCTTCAATAACTACACTCACTTAATCTTTATTATTGTTTTTACATGCCTAGTGTTTCGGATTATTTTAAGTAAGTGTTTAGGTGTGAAATATCAAAATGATTTAAATTGGTATATTATACAATTCTTATACAGTATTTTTATAACATTGAATTTATAAATTTTCTTTAAAAAATGTATATACAAATATATATTTGTATCAATGGACTATCATAATATAAAATTAATCCTTTTGGGAATAAATAACTTATCATAATCCTTTTAGGTACTAAAACGCCGATTTTTGTCTAATGAAAATAAATATATTTAAAACCTTTTAACATTTTTTACATTGTTTACTACCAAATATTGGTTAAATATACTTCTGCAAATTATTGGCATAAAAAGAAAATCAAGCTAAGCTACGTGTTCTTTATTTTAATCTATTTCAATTAATACAATTTTATAATTAAAAAGTTTACAAGTGTGTATTAATTGTAACAATTTTATATTATGGATCCCTTTTAAATTACCTCATTCAAAATTATAACATTTTCCTTTTAGGCCGTTGAAAAAGTCAACTTTATCATAAATCAAATTCGAATGTTCATAATCTTGTAGAGTTTCTGCTTGAATATATGGCTGTATATTCCCATCAGCATTGCTTATTATTCGTTTCCACTCGGTTAAATCATTATTTGGATTTTTTGGACTTGCTTCTTGGTGAAATGGTTTTAACATAAAATGCAGGTCCTGTAATTGTCTTAGAAAGCGCACTGAAAATATATTGAAAGAAACTATGTATGTATGTTTAAAGACACACTTAAAAATTAAAAATATTTTGTAAACAGATCTCGGTTTAAATTGGCATACCAATATAGAATAGGAGATGTTAAATTATACTCACAATGTTCATCTTCGAAATTCAAAGTTCGCGCATGAGTCTGCCACCAACTACATAATAGAGATAAATAATGTTTTGTTGTTTCTTCAGAGTCTCGAAAAATACAGGAGACGTAATATTCACGAAAAATAAGTGTAAATAGGTGTACAGCAATCTGTGAGATTTTTCCAACTTGTGAAGTATCTGAATAATCATATTATATATATATATATATATATATATATATATTGGCATTGTTGCAAATCTTTCGAATTCATACCTAATTTATTGTCTTGATTTATCCACTGATACATCATTTGATAGACGATCGTAACAACACTAAGACAAAGTTTTACATAGCACTCGCATCGGATTTCTTGAAGTTTTTCCTGCGTAAGGTCTGTAGAAATGTTGGGCACGCTTTTTGCATCGAGTGATGACGTATATAAATTAGCAGCAATGTTATTTATAAGGGTTTCATCAGAGTTCAAATCGCCAACTTTGGATAATGTATCCTCAGTATCCTTCTCGTCATCAGTTAATGATGGAAGTGAAAGCATTCTTAGTATAAATTCAGGTATAGCTGTGAAGCATTGATAAACGAAACGTACATGGTTCTCACATACCGAGAGCAAAAGTTTAAAACGGCTAGGTTCGAAAGATAAATCGTTAAAAAAACATAACTCAAGCAGTCCTGCGTACACTTGTATCAAACAAGAGTTCGGCCCAAAACGGTAAAGCGAACGAACCCGATCAGATACGAAGCAGCTACTAGGGCAATTTACACACATTCTTGTCATTAGTTGACTTTTTCGTGTGCACAATAGCATACACGCACTAAGCTCACGAAAAACCCAGGGACTTGGGCGAGTGAACACCAATTGTTTCAGTAAATCAAAAAGATCATTCTGAGGTGCAGACGTAGAATCTTTTACTGATCTCATATAAGTCAACAAGCTGTGGAGAAGCGCAGAAGTTGCTTCAAGAACACCTAAATGTTCAACAACTTCAAAGGAGTAACTTAAATTAGAAATCGCTTCGCTTAATATTTTTGTAAGCCAATACTTATCATACTTTCTTGTTATCAAGGTGTGTGAAATTATGCTTTGATTTCGGCATATTAACGCCAATGTTCCAATGTAGCATCGTAAAGGGACTGCTCGTTCCATATCATATAAAGCAATGGGTTGGATCAACGAAGAGCGCATCTCTGTTTCCTGACCTGAGTGTAAATCAAAATGACGATAGGGATACAAAATACAGGTTTGTGGTAACTCTAAGCTCTGTGTATAGGTCAAAAACTCCGTAAAGACCCTGCCCGCAGACGCAAATAATTGGTTTATAGCACCTTTAACGTGCCCAGGCTCAGACTGCATTTGTGCGTAAATAACATGTAATTGTTCTAACTCCACTTCAAAGAAAGTTAGTTTCTTTTTTTGCCCGCACTTGTCTTTCGCGTACTCATACATATATCCTTTTAGTTTTGTAGAACATTGTTTTGTAAAAGGGCTAGCAATACATAAATTTTCAATACGTATCAAACTTCTATTTACATCGGAATCTATTCCTTTGTTAGTATTCCGTTCATTTGATTTCGCATTCCTAATCTTAAGCTCGGTAAATTCTACGGTTGTAAAATTTAATTCTGTATCTTTTGCTCTAATTTGCTTCAATGCATTAGCTATTTTTTCATTATACTCATGTTTCTCATCTTCCGCCCTTGTTAGCCTATCGACCTTGCTAGCTTGGAGAAGCTTGCGTGCTTGTCGAAGCTCATTGCGTAGTAGACAAACCTTTTGGAAAACAAAATATTCAGTGAGGAGTTTTCATCAATACTATACACACTCACCTCGCCATCTTTAGTACTAGCTTGATTGTTACTATCTGCCAGGTCCCTCTGCAATTTGGCATTTTCCTTTTTGAGTACGTCAACACGTTCCATTAGAAACTTGAGTTGTCGTTCCTGTGCTAATTGACGCCTTGTTTCTGTCGCCTGATTTAAAGAAGCTTCCGTCGCTTTCTTCGTATCCGCTATTTCATCATCTGATTTTTTGGCGCAATTCGTATCAGGTAAGAAAACATTAGTTTCATCAGTCCCAAATATTTCTTCGATGGTTAAATTTGTCGAGAAGTTGTTTCTAAGCATATCATTATTAAATATTTCCTGTGTGCTTGTAGTGGCATCTAGAGCTTGAGCAGCAAAATTTGTGAAGGTGAACTCATGTTGCGTGTTTGACGAAACATCAGTTTGGCGTTGCTTCTCTTCTGCTTTTTGGGTAGCTAACAAAACATCATCATCATCATCACTTGTCCAAAATTCAACAATATTTGTGGTTTCACTGCTCCGGCCCCGATTTACCGTTATATCTAATTTAAGTTTTTTTGCGTGTCCGAATTTATCAATTGGAGCAATCCGCTTAGCCATTTTATGATGTATTTTCTGTTATTATTATTATTTTTTTTTAAGTATGAGCATGAAATAACTAGTAGCTGGTCCAAGAAGTTATAACAGTTATTTGATGCCGCTTCGAATTATTATATGATCAATAATAGTTGATACAAATGTATTCTTATTTTCAATAACCTACGAATACAGCAAGACAACAAAATTTTGTAAAAACACGCAGTATTAGATTATTACATATATATGACCAAATGTCGATTTTTCCGATTGCCCTATTTATTGTATGCTTCAATTTTGTTTACAACGAACAGCTGCTCAGTTATGATGAAGAGGAAGAAATGAATAACTGAATCGCAATATGAGTGAACTGACTCATTTTAAACTCAAATCGTAATGGTTTATAGACACGATCTTTAAGTGCGTTCTGTACTGCGATATTTTAAATTACAATATAAATATATATGCAAAATATATACGTGCGCAGCACACGACGGAAATGCGACATGGAACATAATTTTATAAACATAGTTTATTTAGAAAACAGCTGTGCAAAAGTGCACAAAAATCAAAAAAATATAAATTAACAGTTAACATAATCAAACTATGAGACTTCGCCCTCGATTACTTTGAAATATTCATTTTCAGTTAAGAGTCCGATATCTGGTTTTCCATCCCTAATTATAATCGATTGTTTTTTTTTTCGATGTCGATACAGTTGAAAGAAAATTCGGAATGAACGCGTCGTATAATATTTTCAAAGAGCCGGAATAAAAACCCCGTACTCAACTGTTAATTTAGTGATTATAGGACCAATATAAATATTATTTACTTGAGTTGGTTAACTGTTCAACTGAAAATATTTTTGTGTCAGTTCGCAAGCGCACAGACTCAAGTGGAAAAAAAATACATGAAAACAGGAACTCTTCGGTTGTCACCGCGCAACTGCAAATGTATTAGTGATAACACAGGCGCAACATTGAGTAAAACAAAACATACATTCCTGTACATTTCAGTATTTATACAAAATTTGTGATTAAAAGTACGTTTTCATTTTGCATTTTTATATCTATGACTCAGCCGAGGTGAATGCTGGTGTGTATGTACATATGCATATGTCTCTGTCACACATGCACACACTAATAATTTTCTTGAATATTGCGTGTATTTTTTCTATACCAATAAAAACATAAAACATCTTTTCATCATTCTTAATTATTATTATTATTTAATTTGTATTGTTTTGCTTCGTTTCAAATGTTTAGTTATGTATAGATATTTCTTTTTAGCACCGAATGCTAATAAATATTCGGGCGTCGCCTAACGAATGGCCACAAATACAATAAAGCTGTGTATTCAAATGCGTGATGGCTTACTGTCACGCACACATACTATACAAAATGACCAGTAGTAATCTAATGCCTTCAGATACATATCTGTGTATATGTATATGTTATTCAAAGAAGTCTCTTTTCATTCGTTCATTGTGCTGAATAGCGGGTTCATTAACATATTTGTATTGAATCATTGTTTTAGTCATTCACTTACAGTGGTAAAAGTATATATGTTTATAACCTCAATAGCAATTGATAAGATGTTGCTCCCAAATTATTTGAATCTAAATAATTTGAAAATATATGTATGTTTATATATTTTTTTCATGATTCAAAGATATTATTCATATTTCTGTTAATGATTATATAAATAATTGTATACATACATAAAAACATACAAGTAGCACCTACATAAAATATCCGGCGTTCATTTTATACCTGAGTACAACTTGTTTAACAAGTTAGGTAAGTCGAGGTCATATTACGATTTGTGGTAGATTTTCTTTTGCCATTTGGAATGTAAATTTTTCAATCGTTGTCTTCCCAGACTCAGTGTTTACATTGCTTATATAAATTCGTACATAAATAGTATTAACCTAATTATTGATTATACATATATATATATATATATATATATATATATATATATATATATATATATATATAATAATATATATATATATATATATATATATATATATATATATATATATTATTTTTAATATATATAATATATCTTTACAGGCTTGTAAATTAACGAACATAAGTCCAAAAATAATAAAATAAAATAATGTTGAAGTTTATACGTGGAAAAGGCCAACAGCCAACAGCTGAACGACAACGACTGCAAAAGGAACTCTTCGCATATCGTAAGGTATGTATTTAGTTAAAGGACATATGTTTAAATGTGAATGAATAGAAAAAACTTAGCTGATCAAAAATTGTCTGGAGTCACAGTAAGCCAATTAACTGTTAGAACGGAACATTGTTTGTGTTAATATACTCTGTATTTAATTAATTTAAAGAATGTATACATTTTTATCTAACATTTGTGATACCTTCATTATTGTACATTAAAAATAATTAAAATCACTTAATAGTTCAAAAAAATATATATAAATTAGGTATACGAAAATGTCGAGAATGCACGTGCCATTCATTGTCGACGCCATCATCCATCCAGTCAATGTTGGTTACGATGTTTAATTCAATGACATCACCTAGAGTGCGTCACCTTGTAGTGTTACTGTTTTGTAAGAGTACTTAAATACCAACAACAAATACATAAGATAGACATTCGTACATAAGTGTGTACATATAAATCGATATATATTTATATGTTTTTGACAACTAGCACCGTTATGAGTAAACTTACTGTTTCGGATTACTTTGAATTTATACCTCGTATTTTTATACCCTGAACCCATTGAAAATGGGAATTCAGGGTATAATGTTTTTGTGAAAATGTATGTAACAGGCAAAAGGAGACGTCGCAGACCCCATAAAGTATATATATTCTTGATCAGCACAAAAAAATAAGTTGATATAGCCCTGTCCGTCTGTCCGTCCGTCCGTATGAACGTCGAGATTTCGGAAACTACAAAAGCTAGAGAGCTGAAATTTTACATGAACACTCGTATCTTAGTTACGCAGTACAAGTTTATTTTGTTTTTTCGATAACTCATCCCATTCCTTAATTATCGATAAAAAATCGAAAATTCGTTTACGTTTTTTAGGTTTTTCGAGCATAACTTCTACACCGTTTTAGCTAGAGACTTCAAATTTGTATATTTAGATAGATATTATAGATACGCAGATTTTGTAATTTTCTGATTTTGGATGCCACGCCCCCTTCGCCCCCAATTTAAAAAAAACGTATTTCAACTACTAGAGACTTGTAATTTGGCAAATGGTCAAATTTGAATAATATATTCTGAAAGTTTCATGAAGATAGTCCATCTAGAAATGGAGTTATAAGCGTTCAAAGTACAGCCCATCCCACCCCCAACCGTCGGCAGCAACTGCGCGGTTAGCAGAGCGCTCCCTTATATGTGCATAAAGAAGAAGAATATTAATTTTTTGCAGGGTTCAGGGTATCTCGTAGTCGAGCCGTCTCGACTAGAGCCTTCTTACTTGTTATAGTTTATTAATTACATTCATTTCAGCTTTTACTATATATAACATTAGAGAAAATAATGAATAAAAAATTAAAAAAAAAAAGTTTTTTATATATAGTATGCGAACTAGTAGTAATGCTTAATATGATGAATATTATTCATTGTCTTCGCTACCCCTTTTAAATTTGCATGTGTACACACATTTTACAAATGCGATTTGAATTATAAGAAAAAGTTGAAAATGTTCACCAAACCTATACAAGTTGAACAATTCATTAAAAATAAAACTTAAATATTTATATACACACATACATATGGGGAACACAAACACAACATTTATTGTCATCAACCCAAAATAAAAATGTGCGTTCACAACGCAGTCTGGCAAAAAATTCCTGCAAGCCATCGCTAACGCTACATTAAAGATAAGATAAAGTTGGTTGTTTTATGTGCAACCCGAACAAATAGGTTGGTCGGGGAGAATTATATACTACTCTACATAAATGGGGAAATATATTGGGTGTATCTTGTGGGTACTGATACTGATAGGCGTAGTATTCTAACTGATAAGATTTCAAAATACAGTAACTACGATTGTGTAAAATGCCGCACCTGTAATGAGGCCAAAACATTATTAAATTTCTTCACCTGTGTATACCCTGTTCAAATTAAATATGTTTAAAAAATATATATACATATATAAATATATGAACTTTATACACTGGAAAGCTGCTACATACTACAATAACTATAATGTATATTTTATATCGAAATAGTGCAAAAGCTAATAAATGAATAAGCTGTCTCGATCTCTAATTTCTCTAATTCTCTAATTAGAAAGAATTCAGGGTGCACGAAACGTAATGCAAAGTATAATACAAAATGCAATGTTATACTGTTAGAATAGGAAGTGGTTATACATATAATATAATAGTGGTCAAAAATGTAATATATATATATATATATATATATATATATATATATATATATATATATATATATATATATATATATATATATATATATATATATATATATATATATACGTTTTTTTATATTTATATTTTTTTTTTTTTTTGTGGGTGAGGCAAATGGAAAGCATAAGTAAAATATTTCATATCTTGTGGCCAAGTTTACTTTTCATGCTTGATTGTAAGTAATAATCTTATCCAGCAGAATGACTAAGAATATTACGTGACCCAAATCAAATAGAACGCCCGCCCTAATAAATACTGCAACTTGTCAAGGTCTTTTAAATGTAATTGTAAAATTTTTGACTTGAAATATATAGCTTATTGAAATAATATTTAGTCAAATCTTTTAATAATACGTGCTTAAACCAATTGAGATATTGTTAAAATATTAGAATACATTTCTAGCTATATCCAATCCTGCAGTAAATAAACTATATTTAGTCTTTGATATGAGTTTTTATTTTGAATTTTCTGTTTTTATTTATTTATTTTTTTTATTATAGACTGCTCAACATGGTTTTCCGCATAAGCCGTCTGCGTTGGCGTATGATCCGGTATCAAAACTTATGGCCATTGGAACACAGACTGGAGCTCTCAAAGTATTCGGCCGACCAGGTGTAGAGTTATATGCTCAACATACTCTTGTCAATAACTCAGCATCTGAACTAAACGTTCAACTACTTGAATGGGTTTATGGCACTGGACGTGTTCTGTCGTTAACTGCAGCAAATCAACTTATATTGTGGGAGTCCGTGGGAACAACGCTAGTGCCAATTAAAACTCTTCCCTTCGACGGAAAATTGAAAAAAGTATCTTCATTATGCTGCTCTCTTAACAAAGATCTTGTATGGATCGGAACCGAAGGAGGCAACATATATCAGTTCGACTTAAAATCTTTTACTATACGTGAACCTGTCATTTATCATGATGTGGTGTTGGAACAAGTACCACCAAGTTACAAACTCAATCCAGGGGCTATAGAATCAATACGCCAACTGCCAAACGCACTTAACAAACTACTTATTGCATACAATCGCGGACTTTGTGTATTATGGGACTTGGACCAGTCGACTGTTGAACGCGCTTACATTGCTCCCGGTCATGGCCAAAGTGTAGGTTTGTTTATAAACTCTAGTGGTACAGAATTCAATTGGTACCATGCAGATGGCTCATATGCCAGTTGGGCCATAGCAAGTGAAGAACCACCCAAAAATGTAAACTATGTCCCTTATGGTCCAGATCCATGCAAGAGCATAAATAGGCTTTTTAAAGGCAAGCGAGGGTAAGTTGATGGGATTTTTTTATACTTTTTAATTTTACTTTTTTATGTAATTTCAGAGTCAATGATGTAATAGTTTTTTCTGGAGGCATGCCGCGCTCAGCCTATGGTGATCATAACTGCGTTTCAGTACATGGCAGCGACGGGAAAAAAGTCTGCCTAGATTTTACGTCCAAAGTAATTGATTTCTTTGTAACATATAAGGAAGAAAGTGACGATTTACAGGTGCTTATTGTGTTACTTGAGGAAGAGTTGTGCGCGTATGATCTCACTGATGCTAAAGTTCCGGCAGTTAAAGCACCTTATCTGCACTCAGTGCATGCCTCAGCAGTGACTTGTAATTATCTAGCCTCACAAGTCACAAAGGCAGTGTATAAACGCATTTTACTCGCTGGAGATGAACAAGACGTTGACTATAGCAGCATTGACTGGCCCTTAACAGGTGGTGTATTACCGGATGAACTCGTAGATAGCTGTGACGAAACAATGCAGGAATATGAAATACTGTTAACTGGTCACGAAGACGGTTCCGTTAAGTTCTGGGATTGTTCTGGAGTACTTCTCAAGCCAATATATAATTTTAAGACAGCAAATATTTTTGGTCATGAAAATCACGACGAATCAGGTGTGATTGAAAGCAATGAACAGATTGATGAAGGAGAACCACCATTTCGTAAATCGGGTCTCTTTGATCCATATTCGGACGATCCTCGCTTAGCAGTAAAAAAAATTGCGTTGTGCCCCAAAACAGGTCGATTGATAGTAGGGGGTACTGCGGGGCAAATTGTTATAGCTGATTTTAATGTAGATACCGCGGATCGTGGTATGTTAAAGTTCAACTCTATGAACTTGGTTAGTGATCGTGACGGCTTTGTATGGAAAGGCCACGATCAGTTGAACCTGCGTCCCAATTTATTAGCTGAAGATGCTGAGCCAATATGTGATAATGGCGTCAGCGTAACCGGGGTATTACAAGTACTACCACCAGCAAGCATTACAAGTCTAGCATTAGAAGCTAACTGGGGATTGGTATCCGGAGGTACTGCACACGGTTTAGTATTATTTGATTTCAAAAATTTTGTACCGGTATTTCACCGTTGCACACTAAATCCAAACGATTTAACTGGTGCCGGCGAACAACTTTCGCGCCGTAAATCATTTAAAAAATCACTTCGCGAATCATTTCGTAAGCTGCGTAAAGGAAGATCAACTCGCAATAATCCCACCAACCATGTGCCAACTACAGTAAGTTCATACTATTACATTTTTCTAAAGAGATACATAATGACGTTATTATAGTTGGAAGCGCGTCCTGTTGAAAGACAAATTGAAGCGCGTTGCTCTGACGATGGGATGGGTTCTATGGTGCGCTGCCTACTCTTCGCAAAAACCTATATAACCAATGGTGTGTATGACACAAATTTATGATATCGTGAATCATAATTTTTTTTTTTTCTTGTTTCAGTTAACATAACCTCACCAACTTTGTGGTCTGCCACAAATGCCAGTACTGTTTCGGTATTCCTCTTGCATTTACCACCAGCTCAAACAGCCGCCACCACTGGACCACCAGCTAGTGGCAATGCTACACCACAAACACCGCGTCGCATATCTGCACAACTAGCCAAGGAAATTCAATTAAAACATAGAGCACCGGTCATAGGAATATCTATATTTGACCAAAGTGGATCCCCTGTTGATCAATTTAATTATGGAGTAAATGGTACACCACCTCATCGTGTTCTTATTGCTTCCGAGGAACAGTTTAAGGTTTTTTCGTTACCTCAGTTAAAGCCTATTAACAAATACAAGCTAACGGCTAACGAAGGAGCCCGTATACGTCGCATACACTTTGGCTCATTCAGCTGTCGCGTTTCGCATGATCTTTTGCAAAGCATAAATGGCAGCAGTCCTGCGAAATCTGCGAGATCTCACGAAGGTGGGGATGGAGTAGCAAATACTAGTCTAGGTTCAGCCGCGTGCGATAGTGAGACTTATCATGAGATGGCATTAATGTGTTTAACCAACATGGGCGACATCATGGTGTTGTCAATACCAGAATTAAAGCGCCAATTAAATGCAGCTGCAGTGCGTCGTGAAGATATCAAGTTAGTTGCAAATTTATTATTTATTACAAATTGACATTTTGCCTTATTCCGTTATTATATTGTCATTGCAGTGGTATTTCGTCGCTTTGCTTTACAAATAGTGGAGAGGCATTGTATATGATGTCTTCTTCAGAGTTGCAACGCATTGCTTTAGCTACCTTCCGAGTCGTACAACCCACAGGCGTCGTTAAGGTCGAACCTTTCGAGAACGATGACAACGAATCTACAGTTCAACCTAATGAAGATGATAATAGCGAGAAGGACGTCGATTCAAACGATGATAATACTGAAAACAATGTCCCCTCAAATATGCCTGAACCTCCTATTGCCAAACAACGCGCTAAGACACTTGAGCTAGGCATAGAAAATAATAGTCTTCCGCTTACTAACGGTTTAAATATCAGCAATTCACCTAATCGCGCTAATGAAACGATCACCAGTTCTATTGGAGATATTACTGTCGACTCTGTTCGGGATCATTTGAATACCACTACAACAACGCTTTGTTCCACAACGACGGAAGAAACTGTCGGTAAGTAAAGAATTTGTACACTTAGTTGAGCCCTAACTACACAAAAAATTCCATTGTCCTTAATGTAAGTCGCATGCAATGGGTGACTCATATAACGTGTTCGTCCCTATGTAATACTCATCTATTTGTTACCGTAATTTTAACTGCAAATGTAATTTATTTACCTCTGTTTTTAGGTTAATGACAGTAAAAGTCGCACACGTAGTAAACAATTATTTAGCAATATTAGTTTTAAGGGCCCAAGAAAAATACCAGTTTCTGCATGACAATGTAAAATGGATTATTATATTTTCGAAAATAATTTAACATATTTTATTAACAATATTTCAATATAATTTGCTAGGTCGTCTGTCAGTGCTTAGCACTCAAACTAACCAAACCACAACAAATGTCAACATGAAAGATATTCCTAATATAAATATTCCAAGTTTACTAGATTTGGCGACAAAAGGGTACGTATTAAAACTTGTAGTTGTGTTTCAATATACATCATACTGTTATTTATATTTTAGCAATACCACAGAAACAAGCACCAGCTCTGTTGTCATAAAGTCTGTTATAACAAGCATATCACATGAAAAGACCAACGGGGAAAGCGAAACTGTAAAGACTAAAACTACAACACATGAGGAAAGCGAATTTTAAACATGATCATAAAAAAATATTTACTAAAAAATCGTTTCAGTTTGAAGCATTTGCAAAAGTGCTACAATATTTTCAATAATTTATTATATAAAATTTAGCGACATAACATTTTATGTTAAAGCATAAGTCGCTGCTAAATTTTATCTTACGATTTTACTTGAGTTTGTGCATTTAAAGAATGTAAAAATTACATATTTCTTTTCATTAATTTCATAGATTAAATATATTTACTATATAATATAAGCTAAAAAGCAGATCATAAACTTATTTGTGTACACCAATTCAGATTTTTTTTAAACATTTGACAACATTCACAATACCTAAACTGTTTAGTTCGTAAGCTTACATTACCATTTATATACAATATTTTCTTATTTATATACTGACGGAAAGTACAATTAAAAACACCTTTGCCTTATGTAATGAAACTGTATCATTACAGGTTTTTAAAAAAGTATTAGGGAACGAAAAGTATACATATAAATACTTCTTAAAGTTTGACCAATATATTATACACATTTTATGTATCAATCTTTTAAAAATGTTCAACTGTTACAAAATATATATCAGATTTTATAAATTAAAATGAGTGCATTAAGTACATTTATACCAAAATTTAATACAATTCCGCTTTTTCTATAAAAATAAAATCTTCGAATGGTACATATTAGATTTCCAGATTTCCCTTAGCATAAAAACTTTTTGAAAATATTTGCTTTAATTTTGAAGTTTGCAAGATTCTAGTTCGGATATTCTGCTCCAATTTTACAGGAAATAGTTTGTGTTGATACCTACAAACGGGTTAAATTAATTTATATGCTTTTAAAAGGTTGTTCAACTTTAGTAGACTAGACTATGAAACGCAAAGCTTAAATTGGAGCTCTGAGACTTATTTAGAACTCTTAAGGAATGTGTCATCTAATAGGTATGTATATATATAATTTCGGCTGCGTTTTTTTGAGTTTGTTTTTAAGCAAAACAAAATCGTAAAAACTTACAAAAAGAAAGAAAGTAACGAAAAGCGGCTCGAAGTATTTATTAAAAAAAAAAAAAACAAATATATTGTTTCTTTGACTGAGTCGATCATCTGGCTAGTCGAACGCCTGAAGAGCTGGCAGTAGTGCAGCCGGCAGCTAACACTTTCAGATTTTTCAGAAAAAGTCTATGTAACAGCACTATCGTATACTACTTTATAGACAACTTATCTTGTAGCTGAGTTCGCTGCCTGTTTGTTTTGCTGCAAAAAATCCTTTACAACAAAATTTTGTAAAAATTCAATTTGAAACTAGATGCAATCTCACAAATTATCCGGATTCTGTGTTTGTATAACATTAGAACTGACGAAGCCAAATTGGCAAAACTGATCAATTGTTTCGTCAGCAACGGTAGCAGCTCATCGTCTACCTTATTACAGGGCTTTAATATTCATCACAACTTCAAATACTGTGCAAGAAAAGGAAGAATATCATAAATTTGTAAAAATAGGTAAGTTACCAAAAAGCTAATCAGCTCAAAAAAAACTACGAATACAAAAAAAGAATAAACAAATGTAATGGCGTTGCTGAATGGTAAGCAATTTAACTTCATGGACGAAATACATAAGAATAGAAATGCAGCTTTTTAAGTTGTGTTGGCAATTTAAGTTATTATGCAATTTAGTTAGTATTATAAGTTTTTCTAGCTCTTCGTCTACCTTATTACAGAGCTTTAATATTTATTGGCAACATCAAATACTATGCAAGAAAAAGAAGAACATCTTAAATTTGCATATATAAATACATTTTCATATAGACCAATTTACAATTTTGTAATTAAAAGGCTTTAATAATTCTTCACAACATAAAATATTTTATTTTGCAAGTGGATAAAAACATCTGAAAAAAAAAAAATTAATAGAACAAGTTATATACAAAATTTATACATTTTTATTTATGTAATCTATATATATTATAATATAAAAGTATAGAATAGGAATAAACTGTTTTTTTAATATGCCTTCCAATACCACACTGGCAGTTACGTTATTTTGAATTCAAATAATTGCTTATGCTCAGCAACAGTTTCATATTTTAGCTGTCTGGCATCTCTGTTTTTTAAATACAATATTAGCAAGTTGACAGGCCACTATCGATAGATAGCTATCCGTTTCAGTATCGATACCTAGAAATTTTGCAGCTCTGGTTCTAGAACGAACAGCAGCCATATTTGAAATTAGGTGAGAAATAAATAAATTTAGTTAGTATTCTAAGTCTTCTAGCTTTTCGTCCTCCGTATTGTTAAAGTATCTGGCACCTGATAAAAAATGGTTGCGCAGCTGCTGCACAAAGAAAATGAAGAGCATCAGATACAAAAATACTTCAAAATAATATAGCTGCAAAAAGAAAATGAACAAATTAAACGACTAAAATAAAATACCAGTTTGAAAAAAGAAAAGAAAAAATACTGCAAAATAATACTGCTAGAAAAAAGAAAATGAATAAAATAAATACCTAAAATAAAATACCAGATCGAAAAAAAGAAAAAAGAAAAGAAAAAATACTGCA